>NW_021025827.1:414969-439471 GCF_004153795.1 Camellia sinensis | reverse complement strand
ACCAACCCAAAAAATTTCATAACATCAATCACAAAATGCATAACAACACAACTAATTTATGTAGCAAAAATATCTAATTTTTTTATAAACCACAAATATTGTAATCAAGCAACAAAGTTTCATAACAATTATCATAAAATGGCCAAACAAATCACTAAAAATCTTAGAATCACCAATCGGGATCTCTCATAATACAGAGAAAACAAAATGTAATGACAATCATTAAATAATTTAATCAACGACTTAAAGCCATGGAACAGAAAATGAGAGTTAGAGAAGATTAGCTAGCAGAGCGAGAGGAAAGGGAATATGAGAAAGAGAGACTTAACGGGCTTATCGCCTATGAAAATGACGTCAAAGGTGCTGTCGTTTCCAATAAGGAACATCGGAGATATCTACAATGACAGTAAAGAATGAGAGAGATGCTTAAGGGATGAAGATGACTGAGATAGCAGCACAGTACAACAAAATGCATAATATTCAATTTTCAATAGTTCTATAACACATGCACAAATTGATGATAACAAAACCTTTCAAATCATAACTATGAGCAAAGGTTTGTGTATGTATGACATATTAATGTGAAAGATCTAGAGTTTCGAGATAGATGCATTTACTAGATAGAGAAATATCACCAGAATGAATAGTGTTGAAATAGACAAAGAGAGTAGAGATGAGTTCAATGATCTATTACAGTCTTACAGAGACACAGGAGTAGAGAGAGGAAGAATCCAGTGAGGAAGAACTATCAACAATGGTTGTTCGATAATTTGAGCGAAATAGAGAAGTCTGAGTAAGAAATAAAGAGAGCTCAAGCACAACTAGGACAAATCAAGGGAAAGAAAAAAGAGTAGAGAAAAAAACGAAGAAAGTTGGGAAAAAAAATTTTAGGAGAAAATTTATTTAGTAGAACAAAATAAAACCACATCATAGATAATTTTTTTCAACATATTTTTTTATTAAAATTTAGTTAAATTATAAGCGTCTATAAGTGTATATAGATATTTTAAAAAGTATATCGTATGTACATTACTATTTCTATTATATTTAATGAAGATACTATGACTAAAAATAAATCTGAAATAGAGATAGGTGATCAATTGCAAATGCCATTTAGAGATAATACTTCAAAATTAATTGAGAGAGTTGAGAGTTTAGAGATAATGAGAGTTTGAGAGATAATGAGAGATTGAGAGACAAATTTGTTTGTGAGAAATAAAATGAGAGAGAGGTGGTATTTATAGGACATGGGAGGGAGGGGTTAATTTATATATATGAAAATAAAAAAAACAAAATTGGTTGCTGGTGGAATTAACAGTTATATGACTGTTTAAATTTTTAATTTTTTTTTATTATTATTGCACTAATAGGGGACAGAGAGCCATTGGGGTTGGGTCGGGCCAGATGGGGAAAAAAATTTCGGGTCGAGCTCACGAGATGGGGCACACTCCATAACACACCAGATTCGGGCCAGGCTCTAGAACACATAGCCCAGGGTCTTAGGTTGGGCTTAGGCTCAAGCTTGGTTGGGCCCACCCAAGGCGCGACTAGCCTTGGGGTGTGCCGCAAGCTCGTGGGCCAAATTTACACCCTTATATGTGGGTAGCGGTTATGAGATATGTGATTAGTGGTTATGATATATGTGATGTTGGTTATACGGAAAATGGTATTGGTTATGAGATGTGGTTATGTCATAAGTGGGTATAGGTCATGAGATATATGATTAGTGATTATTAGATATGTGATTTTGGTTATGAGCAGAGTGGTGTAGTTATAAGTCAAAGGGTGTTTGGTTATGAGATATGTGATTAGTGGTTTTGAGATATGTAATGTTGGTTATGATAAAAGTGGTGCGGTTATGAGATATGTAATTAGTAGTTACGATATATGTGATATTGGTTATGAGATATGTTGGTAATGATTATGAGATATTTGATTAGTGATTATAAGATATGTGATATTGGTTATGAGCAAAATGGGGTCAAAGGATGTTTGGTTATGCTATATGTGGTAGTGGCTATGAGATATGAGATATTGGTTATGATCAAAGTGGTGTGGTTATGAGCAAAATGGTTGTTAGTTATGAGATATGCGACTAGTGGTTATGGGATATGTGATGTTGGTTATGACTCAAAGGGGTTGGTTATGAGATGTGGTTATGATTCATGTGGGTAATAGTTATAAGATATGTAATGTTGGTTATGATTAAAGTGGTGTAGTTATGAGCAAAAGGGTTTTAGTTATGAGATATGTAACTAGTGGTTATGAGATATGTGATGTTGGTTATGAAAAAAAAAGTGTTGGTTATGAGATATGTGATGTTAATTATGACTCAAAGGGGTTGGTTATGAGATGTGGTTATGAGATATGTGATTATGGTTATGAAATATGTGATATTAGTTATGAACAAAATGGTGTTGGTTATGAGATGTGGTTATGACTAAGTTATAACAAATTTGATTATAGTTATGAAGAAATATGATTTTGGCTCATAACTATAAATAGGTCACTTTTAATGATGTGACTCAATCTTAGCCATTGATTTTCTATGTACCATACATTTTTTAACAAAATGTACTATAGACTTTCCCGAAAATCTCAAATTTAAGTTTGCACAATAAGTCAATTGATCTCACTTATCTTAACAAGTGCAATCGATCGCTCTTGTGATCGATTCCCTTTCAATCGCTAACTACTAAAATTTTAAAATTTAAAGTAATCGATATGCCCTAGTGAATGCTAGTTACTACTCAAATTACACAATCTATCTTTGTGAACTGATCAAGGAAGTGCGATCGATTGCATTCTGATTTGCCCAAGTTACTCATAAGCATGAAACCCAAAACATCAATGGCCATCTGTATAACAAAACAATTAGGAATAAGGTTATGAATTTCTAAGCGATAGATCAAAATAAGGTTAATCAATCAAGGCATAAGGGTCAAATTAGACCCTAGCCGTCACATAAACTGTATGGAAAATCTCTCCAACCTAGATGACACCAAAGATGTGACGACCGGGTGCATAACCCGTCTTACATTCCTTGTGCATGTTGGGATTCACTGTGTTAGAGTGTCAGGGTCTAACTTGAAGTCTTAGTAACTGTTGTGCTCATCACTTTTGAAAATCTCTTTCTCAAATTTTCGTCCCTATTTATTTCAATTCCAAGTTTCTCTTGTTTCAGGAGGCTTGAAGTTGAATATGGGAGTTTTTCATTTTAGCTGAATTTTTTTTTGGGTTGAGGGCAGAGCCGCACGTGCGGGAACCTTGGCCGCATGTGCGGGAGAGGGGGCCGTACATGTGGTAGGTGAGGCCGCACGTGCAGGAAGTAGGAGAGGCCCAAGGGTGCACACTGCATTATACGCAGGTACGGGCTGAGGTGCAGTTTGGGATCACTGCACGTGTGGAAGTTAGTGCCACATGTGCGGGAGGTACGCTCCGTACTTGTGGGCATGGGTGCCACACGTGTGGTGGTATGTGAGTACGAAATTTTTTGTTTTTCTTCTCTTTGGGTTGAAGTGTATCTCACTTTTGTTGTGTCTCTCTCTTTCTCTAAAAACTCTTTTCTCTCCCTTCTCTCTACGTTTCCTACATCAAGCCTCACTAACTCTTTGATTTCTCCAAATCCATAAACATTTTGATCTTAGTTCCTTGATCAAAGGTTGATAACATCTCGAGGGTATTGTTGTGTGCGGTGGAGATTGCGTTTCAACACCTTGGATTTTGGGGGATTTATCTCTTTTTTTCTTCAAAACTTGAGGTAGGGATTTCCTTGGAGTTATATATATATTTTTACAAGTTTGGGTTAAATTCAGGATTTTCCTCTTAGATGGCTTTGAGATTTGGTTTTTGGCTCAAGAAATTGGTGGTTTTGTAAAAGGGGTTCATCTCTTGTTTTTCCGTAAAAAGATTTTCTTGAGGGTTTGAATCACATGGATTTAAGAATGATGTTTTTGGTGAGATTTTACCAAGAAATGAAGAAATGCATTGTTTGGATGAAAAACCTAGAAATTTGGGGGGTTTGGTGGATGTTGAGAACCTTTGGATTTACTTGTGCTAAATGAATGTTTAAGTTGAAATTTCATGATATTGGATGGAAATGACAATTTTCTTAGTATATGAGAATCAGTGGATTTTTGGAATTTATTGTTTAAATATATATGTACATAATCATGAAATAACCAATGGTTGTGGACACATGAGATGTGAGATTGTTGCTACACTTGGATAGCTATAAAAATTTATATGTTATATATGTTGAAATGCATTGGAAAGAAAAGTGGAAATTGTGATCACAAACGGTGAGTTTGTAGGAAAGTTTTATGAATGGTAGGATAATACATCGTATAGATAATCACTTCATTACACGGTTGATCATTTCATTGCATGGATAATTGTTGCATGGACACTTCAAATACCTTGCTTGTTGTAAATATTGAATTGGGAATTGAAACTTGCATTGAGAAAGAAACATTGAGAAATGAAATTTATTGAAATATTTTGGGGTAAATACGTTGGTAAGTCCAGATAGGAGGTGTAGATGAAATTGATTAAGTTGGCCTGAGTGTCCAGGGTGAAAGACTGAAAACACGCGCTGAGGAGGTACCACTTCTTTTCCAGGTAGTAACCAGTAAAGTGGGGTTTTGATAGTGCTAGTTATGCCTACTTGCAGATACCAACCTAAGGATTACCTGAGTCGTATTTACCACCACTTTGAATTAAATTGTAAATTTCGAATTGTTGAGGTTCAAGTTATCATTGAGCATGATGATTTTCAAAAGATGTAAAAATGTGATTTTTCCTTTAAAATCATAGCATGGCATGTGCATATCATATTGTGGAACTTGTATAAAATGTATATACTTTGTTAAGAAATTTCTACTAGGCTTTATGCTCACCCGTATGCGAGTTTGGTGCAGGAAAGGATGTAGAAATTCCGCCGAATTAGGGCGTGGACATATTTGTTGAGGGCATATGACTCCTCTTTTGTTGTGACGTATTTTTGCTAGCCGAGGGCTATACTTGTATGGGTCCGAGAGACCATTTTTGTGTAACCGGGCTTATACCTTGGAAATTGTAAGCCTTGAGGGCATTTGTTTATTTTTGGATCAAATATTCTACATGCTACATATTCATGTATTTGATATCATTGAATGTATAATTCGCATATGGAACTATTTTGTACAAACCTTTTTGATCAATGATGTAAAAGTTGAAGAATCACTCCCTCCCTTATAATGAAAGTTGGTTGATGTAATCATATGATGTTATAAATTTTCGGGGTGTTACAAAAGAGACACAACTTTGCAAGACTTGAATTTAAAGATACTAGAAGTGATGGACACACACGTGTGTATATGATTATTTTAAAATAATAATAATAATAATATAAAATGTGTGAGTGAATTTAAAATTTAAAAATTTTATGAATTTAAAAGATCAACAATTGAAAGATTTGGGAAAAAAAAGTTATTCATAACTATCCATGCAACTAGCGTGAATAAACAAAAATTAAAATGTAAGACATAATTGCTATTGAGGTACTTTGAGAAAACTCAAAAAAAAAAAGACATAAATACCAACTCTAGTATGTATAATTGTATAGATAGATAATTTGTATTCGAACTTGTTATAAAAATAAAACTATAATTTATAAATATGAGCAAGTTTTTTCGTTGTTTAATTTTGTGAACAATGTTGAATGAGCCACTAATCAAATTCATCACAAATCAAGCTTAATATTTGATTTCTCAGAACCCCATGTCACACTATTTTTCTTTTGATTATAAACTAATCCCAACCTTTTTGTGTTGGGAAATTTTCGAAAATAAAATGTGTTTATTTATTTATTTATTTTTGTTGTAATTTTTAAAATCTTTCTTATTTACTTGTAAAAATCTCTTTTAATAAGCATTGTTCTTGTCTCATATCGAAAACATAAAAGAAAGATGCTAAGTTAATAAACATAATCCTAAAAGACAAAAAAAATTCACATAAATTATTCCCTTAAATGAAGAATTATGAAAATTTACACACGCCCACTGCATTGTCATCACGTCCCCAACCCCCATATACCAATAAACACTAAACGTCAATCAATTCGAAAAACAGAAATGGGAAAGTAGTAAACGGATGGAAAAACATAATCAAATGGGAAAGTAGTAACACTGGAAAAACAAAATCAAAAGGGAAAGTAGTAACATTTTACGGGAAAGTAGTTGTAACGCCCTCATAATAAAAAGGATAAACCAACCCAAAAGATTCATAATCATAATAGAAAATATATTACTTTCATTCATTAGAGTTTATATTACAAAAGAGATTACATGCATTATACTTTTATAAGTATTCATTCTGAAACTACAACATGTAACACTAATTAATTACAAAAAAATAAACGCCCTACGGGCTTACATTTTTCCAAGACATCTCTTGGTTACAACAAAAGAAAGAGTCCTAGCTCTATGCATTTAAAGCCCTCAGCTTGAAATAAACATTTAACATAAAACGGAGTCTTTAGACCCTAAACCTCCCAAGCTATGTCCTTGGAGGCGGCATGTCACCTGTACCTGAAAATGGTTTCCCAAGTAAGGTGAGCCAAAGCCCAGTAGAGATATACTAAAACAATATATGAGGTTTAACAAAGATATAAACATCAGATAAATGTGCAATAGTTGCAAACCAACTTACACCCTTTCCATGACCAATCAATACCGACATCTACATCTCAATCCATTTGTATTCATTTATTCAAATCAATTCATTGACATAGTTCATTGATATCTAAACAATTCAAAATGAGACTACAACTCATTTATTAACACTTCAATAACAACCATTATTCAAACACTTCCATTTTCTTGCCATTTTCCGGAATCACATTCGAGGGAACTGGCAACCATATATATAAGATTTCGGGACTTCCACCCTGGACACTCTGGCCAACTTAATTTTCAATGGAGTTCATCCCCTATCTCCTCCCAAACAATGATACATGTACAATGTATTTAAAAACGTTGTCATATACAATGACCAACCAAATCACATATTCAATGGTTTAATCAAACCACCATATTCAATGGCAAAATTCAATTGATTGGTTTCAATTCATCTAATCCACATGTAGTTTCTACAACAATTGTAGATATCCTCCATCGATAGCCCAAAGTAGATTTTTCTAAAAAAAAGTATACAATCTATCAAATAGATAATTTTCATCAAATTTCCATAGGTGAGTAACTTACTAATCCAACCACACCAATCATTTATATCCTTTTCCAATTTCATATTTTCCCACATCACTTTCATTATTTATACAAAATAATTTATTAACACAAATTAGGGTAAGCTTTCCCTTTTTCCAAACATTAACTCCAAGACCCAATTTCACCAATTATACTCAGGTAATATCATGTTCAAGACCCCACATACATATATGGAGCCAAATATAGAAAACCCCTCTTCCAACATTCAAACCCAAACCCTAACTCATCCAAATCTTCCCAAATCTCATAATTTATATAAAATGACAAACACCTAGGTTAAAACTTATATTAAAGAGTAAAATATCCCTACCTCAAAATGTAGAGCTCAAAGAGGAAGAAGGAGAATCTCGAAAATGCCCAAAATCAAGCTTTACTCAGATGGATTGGAAGCCCACAAGATGCTACACCTTTTTCTCTAAGGAAGCAGAGTAGAAACTCTTAGATTCTAAGGGGTTCGTAGAGAGAAGTTGGATTCTTAGAGAGAGAGGGAGTCGGATTAGGGTTTTGGGATGAAAAGAAATAAAAAAGTGAAGTAAAATATCTCTATTGCGAACTGATATACGCGGCCTTCGCTTGAGCGAAGGAGCTATCGAGCGCAGAATGCAAAGCTTCAGGTCTGCCACAGACGCACACGCACACTCGAGCACAAGAAGTCTTGCTCGAGCGAAGAAGCAATTTCACCAGACTCGCTTGAGCGCAAGAAGCTTTGTTCGAGTGAAGAACTTCCCCTTCCCAAAAAAATTGTGTCTGGGAGAGAAACCTGAAGACCCTCAAACCTCGCTCGAGCGCAAGAAACCTCGATTGAGCGAAGAAACAGATTACACAAGGCTCGCTCTAGTGCAAGAGGTCTCGCTCGAGTGAGGAGGCCAAAATCTGGGCAATATCAATCTACACCAACTAACAACCAACTTGTTCCAAACTTGTCCAACAAGTTTCAAAACTCAAATACAAAGATTCAAAGGGTAAAAGACATGGATACAATGTTTAGCTACGGAACCCGAGTCCGGAACACAATGAAGGTCGGGGCAAAATTGGGATCGCTATAACCTCCCCCCTTAAAGAATTTCGTCCCCGAAATTTTAGTACAAGTTTCAAAATCATGATTACCAAATTTTCAAAATACATACAATTCAATTTTTAACATCATGACCCACTCACCGGTCATTTGATCTCTTCACAAGAGAACAATTCCACCACATATCGCCCAACATATATTATCAATATGCATCTTTCGAAATTGAGATAAATTCAATACATATATCTTATGTTCCCAAAACATATTCATTGTTTATGACAAGTTTACACTTCCAAAACTCAAACAACATATATACTGTTCAAATTAAACTTGCATTTCTGAAACATTTTTAACATTTACAATGCCTCCATAATCCAAAACATATACAATGCTTCTATAGTTCATAAACAAAACTAAAATTTCAACATATGCTCAAACATCAACAAATAGGTCTGGATATTTCTCTTGGACTTCCAACTTACGCTCCCAAGTTGCTTCTTCAACCCCGTGATGTTTCCATAATACCTTGACCAAGGGGATTGTCTTGCCTTGTAAGACCTGGTCCTGTCTATCCATGACTCTCACTAGTCTCTCCTCATATGAGGCATCCTCTTCTACCTCTAAGTCGGTCCAATCCAGCACATGCGATGGATCCGGCTCATACATCCAAAGCATGCGAATATGAAACACGTCATGTACCGCGGACAATTGTGGTGGTGTAGACGTCTCCGAACATCCCGGGAGGGAGAACCCCCGTTCTGTTCAATTGCGGTCACTACAGTTCAAGACTCTCAAATTGTCACGGTTCTTAATCTGATCTCACAATGTGCAATGTGAGATTGATAAATCACCAAAGAGTCCAAATCCGGCAAATCGTTTTGAAAAACAGATTTTTGTAAAGAAGTGCCAAACATGGACTGCTTTGCCAGATACAGAGTCGCCACCTAAATATTTATTTTGGGGGAATTTAGGAAACCCTGACTCATTGCCTAAGGCCGCGTGTCTGTAACGCCCTCAAAATAAACCCATAATATCATACATTCAAGATATAGGAAAGAGATATTATATTACAATCATCAGAGTATTCTTACAAAATGTATTACATATTGACAATAAAAGTAATCGCCCTATGGGCTTACAACTTCCCAAGACAACACTTGGTTGCAAAAAGAGAGTGCAAACTCTATACAAAGAAAGCCCTTGGCTTGATATACATGTAATACAACAAAACAACAAAAGGTGGTCTAATAGCCTCAAGCCTTCCAAGCTACGTCCTTGGAGGTGGCATAACACCTGTACCTGAAAATGATGTCCCATATAGGGTGAGCCAACGCCCAGTAGAGATATGCTAAACATAGTATGAACAGTAACTAAAACGTTAGCAATTGATAAACGTTTAACTCTTACACAACAACTTATAACACATTACAATCCCATGACTAATATGTTCTATTCTAGTTTCCATTTCTTATCAAATTCTCAATTCATAACTATGACTCATAACTTGGCCAATCAATTTAAACGAGATCACATCTCATATCAACCGTATTTCTATTTCAGGCGAGATAATAACTCATTTTAAACATTTCATGCCTCATAATAGATACACATTTTAGTACTGTATCAATCTCAGACAAAAACACTCCATACTTCACAAATGATACACATTTTAGTGTTGTATCAATAACAAACAAAAACACTTCTATACTTTACAAATGATACACACTTTAGTGCTGTATCAATATCAAACAAAAATCCGGTTTAAAGGTCCATCCCCCATTTTCCAATAAACCGTGGAGTACATCCTCCATCTCCTCCCACAGAAAACAATGTATATAAGCGATTATCATGTACAAATTCGATCAATTAATACAAAATTTTGATGTATTATACCAACCGCCATATTCAATAGCATACTCAACTGATTAGTTTTAGTTTACCTAATCCCCATGCATTGTATACAACCCTCAAGACTATCCTCCACCGATAGCCTAAAACAGTTATTTCTAAACAGAGGATAAATGCACCAAATGGATAAAATATCAACATTTTGTCTAGGTGAGTGATAAATTAATCCAACTACACCCTTTTAATCCCATACCTTTCTAATTTGAATATTTCCTATTCAATTTCTTATTTCCCTAAATTAATTATACAAATTAATTTATCATAACAATTAGGACTTTTCCCCATATTCTCAACATCAACCCTAAGGCTCGAATATTACTAACAACGTCAACAATCTCTATTTTAGACCCAAAAGACGTATGGATGAGTCAAATAAACAAAACCCCTCTTTTCAAAATAGCACATTTCAAAACCCTAACTTCCCAACTCAAACCATTTAAACAAAAGCCCAACATCTAGGTTAAAGCTCATAAAGATGAGTAGAAATCCCTACCTCAAATGGAGAGACCAAATGGAGAAGATGGAGGATTTTGAAGGTGCTCCAAACCCAATAATTTTTTAATCAAAATGAAGAGCAAGCCATCCCTTCCTCTTCCTTCCAAGATATCTCTCTTGTTCTCCTTCCTCTCCTCCCTTATGAAAATGCTTACTCTCACCCTAACCACTCTTAATCTAAACTCAAAATATGTATAACAAATGGAGAGAGATATGGGAAAAACCATAAAAAGAAGTTGAGAGGTGAGCTCAATTTATAGGCAACCTTGATGTAATTGGTATTGAAAGGTTGTTATTAAAGCCCATTAATTGGAAAATGAAAGGACAAGTTAGAATTAAATGAACACTAATTGAAATATGAATGACACTAGTTGAAATATGAATGGACAAGTTTGAATATGAATGGACCACTAATAAGGGTAGTAACTGAACTACTAATAAGGATATTAAATGAACAAGTTTGTAACCACTAATAAGGATATTAAATGAACAAGTTTGTAACCACTAATAAGGATATTAAATGAACAAGTTTGTAACCACTAATAAGGATATTAAATGAACAAGTTTGTAACCACTAATAAGGATATTAAATGAACAAGTTTGTAACCACTAATAAGGATATTAAATGAACAAGTTTGTAACCACTAATAAGGATATTAAATGAACAAGTTTGTAACCACTAATAAGGATATTAAATGAACAAGTTTGTAACCACTAATAAGGATATTAAATGAACAAGTTTGTAACCACTAATAAGGATATTAAATGAACAAGTTTGTAACCACTAATAAGGATATTAAATGAACAAGTTTGTAACCACTAATAAGGATATTAAATGAACAAGTTTGTAACCACTAATAAGGATATTAAATGAACAAGTTTGTAACCACTAATAAGGATATTAAATGAACAAGTTTGTAACCACTAATAAGGATATTAAATGAACAAGTTTGTAACCACTAATAAGGATAAAATGCAGGTTTTGCCACCCTCAAGTGGGCTTAGAAAAGATGGTTTTGCCACTGTCTAGTGGGCTTAATACTCATAGTCAATGCATTATTCAAATTCAGATAACCCAACCTTCACCCACAGGCATTCAAGCAGATATATCACATAAGCACATAGCCTCATGGTAAGCATGCTATCATGGCAATACTCACACTCATGCAAGGATGCTAAAACATAAATACTTACCGAGTACTCTAAGCCAAAACAGAAACTAGTTAGTAATCATATGCATGATCCTAGTTCATGTTAAGATGGATAATGCAACACACGCAAGATGCAGCTACAATAGGCTCAGCTAATCTATGGATGGCATATGATGATGCTACAACTAACACGTATTCAACTTGGAATTGAAATACACTGCAATTAGTATGATGCGCCGAGCTCGGTGCATGCAAGACAAATGTATGGATGCAAAACATGTGAGCATAAGGATGCTAATTTAAACATGCCCTAATCTAACCACTGAAAGCGGATAAATAAAAGGGAGAAAGACGTGGGGTTGGAAGACATACACACACCCACGCACACTTATTACACAATTGACCTCGCTCGGAGGGTCCAAATAAATAATACAGTCCGAATAAACAATTAAACTATTCTAGCTAATTAAATATTACAAAACTTCTAATTAATTAAACAAATTAACTAAGCTATGGAAAGCAGTAAAAGGCCTCGGGAAGAGGGATGCACGCATGCTCGGATTGGCTTTGCCCAAAAATCCATTGCCATGACACATGTTGCATTTGTTTACACTGCTCTACACCTTTGAGACTTGAACAAATCCCAAGGATGCTCCAGAACCACCTTTTGAGCATTGTGGAAGGTCACCGACCAAAAGTAAAGGCCACCGGCCATGGATATTGATATCGGCCACAAATTTTTGGTCGATCGGCACTGTAGATGGCCGACCGGCCATATCTTCCTGCAAAAACTTATTTTGACAGCAGCAGAGGACAGATAAGGCATGGCAATGCATTTCAAAGCAAATGTTTGCACAACCACACTCCATATCATGTTTAAGACTCAAAGGAGTATGGTGCTCGACTCTCGGACCACCAATCGCGCATTTCAATGTGTGATGGCCCAAGAAGCCAAGTTGGGCATTTTAATGTCAAATGTAATGCACACAAACACATAAGGAACCCAACCTCAATCATGGTGATTCAAGAGGCAAGGCATGCATGCCAAATACAACCTAAGCATGCGAGCTAAATATGCAATATGAGCATGCAAGCAAGTAATGTACGTTAGGCACACAACCTAAGCAAACAAGCATGCAAGGCATGAAGCAATGTAACAACAATTGAGCAACATGCAAAAGGTGGACTTAGACTAATTTGGGCAGCTCTCAAATAAGCCTGAAACAGTGGCCCAATGCTATGGAAATGAGGGCGAATGTTCATACAAATATGCATGCACACATGGTCCAACACTTAAGCACAAAGAAGCAACTTTTAAACACATTTAAAAGAGACTATTATGGACAAATGGCAAGCACATTAATCTCTGAAAAATACATGAGGGATGATGCCAAATCAATCTATCAATGCAAGCAAGGCATGCAACTATGTCCAAAACTCAAGGCAAGCCAAGGGGCTTAAACCATGGCTATATGAAGGAAGTCCCAAAGGGCCGAGGGGACTCAAAATAGTCCCAATGTAGGTCGAGACAAGGCCCAAAACACACTTAGATGGCATCTAAATGGCCTACAGAAGGAAGCATACACAAAGGTCCAAACATGGGACATGAAACACCAACCTTTTAAAGCATTAAAGGGGCATCAAATGCAAGCATACAAGCATGGAGCAAGGACTGAAATATCATAACTAATGGTGCCAAATCACTGAAATGATGCAAATAGAGCATGGTAGAGGAGCCAACACTCAAAGCATACAAGCTAGATTGCATGGTAGCTATACAAAGCAAGTCATGGATGACCCAAACAACCAAAATTATACCTAAATCATGCCGAAATATGCATAAAAGCTTCACAAATCTAAGCCAAAATCTTGCTAGAAACAAGGCTCAAAGCACAAAGCATGTTAAGGCAATTTCATGGCATTACAAGACAAGTATGCTAAGCATGCATGGTGTGTCTAAATCAACTTAAAATAGTGCTATATCATGGAAAAATAAACACAAATAACACTTAAGACATTGCCGACATGAACTCAAGAATGGTGCTCACACATGAGGCTAAAATGGCACATTTTGAAGACAATAAGGAGAAGGGATGGCCCTCTCCTTCTTAGGACCTTAAGACACCATCCTCACTACTGAAATCCCTCAAGATTTTAGTGGTGAGGAGGCCCAAACAAGGTGGTCTCGAAGCTCACCAAAAATAGCACAAAATGGGGCCAAACAAGGCCTAGGGGGGGTAAGAAACCCCAAACACAAAAGTGATCTCAAACAAACTTAAAAAGGAGCTCAAAAGAAGACTTTTTTCAGTTTATGACAAAGCTCAAAAATGCTTCTAAGTATGGCTAAAAGATGAAGCAAAATAAAGGCCAAAAGAGGGTAAAGTGTGTTACCCTTGTAGCCAAAAGGGGACAACAACTTCTTGGTCTAGAAAACTAGTCCCTTAGCCTCTGAAAATGGCCTCCAAGATGCTTAGAGTGATAGTGGAGGTTTTAGGATAGGAGGTGGTGTGTAATGGAGCCAAGAACTAAGCACTTTGAAGCTAAAATGTAGAGATATAGGGAGAGATGTATGTTATTTGCCTTAGACAAATTTTCTTGGAACCCTTGCAATGGAAGAGGAGCTCTTCTTTTATAGAGGAAGAAGGGTCCAAGCTTCTCTTAGAAGCTTGGAGCAAAGGGGTCAAGCTTCTCTTAGAAGCTTGGGGCAAAAGAGCCAAGAAGGCCAAGCTTCTTGGAGAAGCTAGACAAAAGGGCCAAGCTTCTTGGAGAAGCTAGACCAAAGTGTTCAAGCTTCTTGGAGAAGCTAGACAAAGGGTTCAAGAGGTTCAAGCTTCCTCAAGAAGCTAAAACCAAGGGTTCAAGAGGTTCAAGCTTCCTCAAGAAGCTAGAACCAAGGGTTCAAAAGGTTCAAGCTTCCTCAAGAAGCTAAAACCAAGGGTTCAAAAGGTTCAAACCCCCTCAAGAAAAGGTCTCGGCTAGAAAAAGCGGCCGATTGACCAAAATCAGTGGCCGGCCGACCAAACAAAATGCCGACCGATCATCAATAGTGCCGGCCGGCCATCACCAATGGCCGGTGGCAAGGAAACAAGGCCGGTGGCCTCAAGCCATGGCCGGTGAGGTGTGGGGATGGCCTACAAGCTATTTCCCACCCTCAGAAGCAAAACAACAAGTGTTTGATGCAAAACCAAACACAAAACAAACAAGTCGAGAGGTCTTGAGGTAAGGCGTGTAGCCGAAACCTCCGAGAACTCAAGACGAACACAAATAAGGGTAATCATTGAGTGTTCAAACGATGACGTCCAAGTCTAAAGGACGGTAAAAAATGGGGTGTCTACAGTTGCCCCTCTTTGACAGAACTCGAAAATCATAAAAATGACGGGAGTGAATGTCAAAGCCCAGAGACGACCCATTTTTGACAAGGCCGAAGACTTAGACAAAGCATACAAGCAGCAGACAAAGATATGCGCCCGAGGGCAAGGGCAAAATGCAAGACAATGCACAAAGCCGAGCATAACTTATGATCATGCAAGAAACATAGGGACGTATCCCGGTGTTTCGGAAAGGTATAAGCATTGGAACGTATTCCAAATGCTCTTAACTAAAGAGGGAGAAACATAGGGACATATCACGGTGTTTCGAAACGAAAGAGAAACATAGAGACGTATCCCAGTGTTTCAGAGTGGTTCAAGCACTGGAACGTATTCCAAATGCTCTTAACCAAAGAGGGAGAAACATAGGGACGTATCTCGGTGTTTCGGAAAGAGAGAGAAACATAGGGACGTATCCCAGTGTTTCAGAAAGGAATGAGAAACATAGGAACGTATCTCGGTGTTTCGGAAAAGAAGAAGAAACATAGGGACGTGTCCCGGTGTTTCGGAAAGGAATGAGAAACATAGGGACGTATCCCGGTGTTTCGGAAGGAATGAGAAACATTGGAACGTATCCCGGTGTTTCAAAAAGAAGGAGAAACATAGGGACGTCTCCTGGTGTTTCGGAAAGATAGAAAGATAGGGACGTATCCTGGTGTTTCGGAAAGATAGAAAGATAGGGACGTATCCCGGTGTTTCGGAAAGAGAAGAGAAAACATAGGGACGTATCCTGGTGTTTTGAAAAGGAATGAGAAACATAGGGACGTATCCCGGTGTTTCGGAAAGAATGAGAAACATTGGGACGTATCTCGGTGTTTCGGAAAGATAGAAAGATAGGGACGTATCCTGGTGTTTCGGAAAGATAGAAAGATAGGGGCGTATCCCGGTGTTTCGGAATGAGAAGAGAAAATATAGGGATGTATCCCGGTGTTTTAGAAAAGAAGAAAAAAACATAGGGACGTATCCTGGTGTTTCAGAAAGGTAGGAGGAACATAGGGACGTATCCCGGCGTTTTGGAAAAAGAAGGAGAAACATAGGGACGTGTCCCAGTGTTTCGGAAAGGTATAAGCATTGGAACGTATTCCAAATGCTCTTAACCAAATGGGAGAAGCATAGGGACGTATCCTGGTGATTCAGAGAGGTAGAGAAACATAGGGACGTATCCCGGTGTTTCAGAAAGGCGGAAAAGGGCGTGCATAACAATGCAAGTGGAATGTGCGTGACTACGCAAGTGAAGAGGTGCATGACAATGCAAATATAATGTGCATAACAATGTAGGTGCATAACAATGCTAGATAGATGTGCATAACAATGCAACGAATGGTGTGCGTAACGATGTGACAAATGTGCAACTTCAAAAACGCGTTTGAAACAAAATGCCGAATAAGGAAATACAAGCCTTAACAAGACCAAATCCAAACGCGACCTCCGATTTACCTCTCGGAGGGGTTTGTAACACACTCCGCTTGAAAAGGGTACACCCTGTTTATATTGGTGAGAGATAACATCTGCTGCTGCTTTAATTGCCATTCTGAATTGAGGCAGGCTTAAGCTTGGAGTAGAGGCACACTCATTCTTTGGAGCACTGACAAGGCCTGAAGAGGTACATCCGGAGTACAATCACGGAATTTGCTGAAGGTGAAACACACTCAGATGCTTCGGTTTTCCCTCTTTTTTTTTGCTTTGTAGTCTGGAACCCATATAGCTTCAAATAGGTCCTTGTTTTACTGTTCTTGTATGACCTGGTTTGAACCCTGTGGTTTTAAGAAAGAACAAATTCCTGTTTTGTACAAATGTGGAGAATGGCACAGCACTCCGAGCACAAAACGATTTGATTGAAATTGAGAAATGAGTTCTCGATTGGGTATTGAGCCTACGACTGAACACAGCGCACTACGACTCAACGACGGAAAACAAAAGGTAAACAACCAAAACACATCGAGTCATGCTCGGGACGACTCAAAGCAAGAATCGAGACAAACAAATCAAAAGACACGACACACAGACGTGTTACAAAGATGAGAGACCTCTCAGTACGCGAGGAGTCAGTTTCTTCGGGTATTGTTTTCCACCCTTTCTTATTTGTGATTCTCACATCACTCTGGCACTCAATCTCTATTTTTCTGAAAAAACCCTTTTCTCACTTTTTCTCTCATCGCACATCTCTCTATTCTTCAGTCTCTCATTTTTCATCCCTCCCCTGGGTGGTTGATGGATGAACAGGAAGTTACGGGCTCATGCCCCTAGCATTCTGCTAGATTCTCTTTCTTCTACTCACAACAGTGAGTTTCTCCCACAGAGGGGTTGCGCTACAACTGGGTGTGTAGCAAATCTGCAGCTGACATCGGTTGACGATGCCATACTGGGGAGTTTGGACGTGATTAGATCTGTCCAGATGAGGAAGTGGAATATCTTGTCCCATTTCGGTTCGTGCTTCGCACTTGGCTTGATACCTCGCTGCTCAGAGGGTGAGAGAGCTTTCAGCCCTTTTGCTGTTAACTTCAGTGGTGCCCTTTTTTCGGCAGATATAGTGTCCTTCTGGCAAGTAGCTGACGACGGGGAAAAAACAGAACACCTGACTCAACTGTGACCCTATTTCATCATTTTGACCATTTTTTGTTTTTGGCTTTCTACTAAAACAATTTTGACCAAAATGAGAGTTAGATTAACATGCTTGTTCAATTTTCTGATTTAAAATCATGCAAGTCAGGCTATGAGCATTGAAAATTTTCCTTTTTTGGGTCTAAGAAATGGTCCAGTTTTTTAGAAAAATGGAATAATTTTCGAGAGAATCAGTCAACCTCAGTAAAAATTCTCAAAAATTGTTTTTGCAAACAGCCACTGCTCAACGAGCTCGAAACCTACTCTCGAGATGCACGGCCTCAGATCCAAAACAATGGAAAACTGCCCCTTGTCTAAAGGACACTGCATGGCAACGGAAAGTTGCCCCTTGTTTGAATGGCAACATAGCGCATTGTATGGCACTGGAAAGTTGCCCCTTATCTGAATGGCGCCGCAGCGTATTGTAGTCAGTCCTCAGAGTGACGAACACAATCGAACTCTCGGATATAGAGAAGACAACGATGGTCAGAACCATTACATGGACACAGTCGAATTTGAAGTGTTTTACGACTGGACTTCAGAATGAAGTTGCTTACGTATCCCAAACATAGGAATTAAGCGTTACGTAGTTCGGCGTTAAGGTACACTCGTGTATTTAACCTCTCTTTTTGCGCTCTAGCTTTTGCCTAGGCCGCCCTTTCTGGGTTTTCAACCTTGCGAGCTCTGTTTTTCTTTTCTTTTCATTTCATTTCTTTTTCTTTTCTTTTCATTCTTTTCTTTTTATTTTCTTCATTTTTTCTTCTTTTCTCTTTTTTTTTTGTATCTTTTCTTTGCATTTTTCTTTTTTTTTTTTCTTTTTCTTCTTTTTCTTGCTCTAACTTTTGCCTGGGTCGCCCTTCCGAGTTCTCGGCCCAGCGAGCCTCTCAAGGGTAAAAGTGTAGCTTGGTCCATGTCAAATGGTTCTAGGATCTCGAGGCCATCTAATTCCAAGAGAACGGCTGCTGTTTGCTGGGGATGTTGGGGTCCATCCAATGGGGGTTGAATTTGCCCCTAGTGTTGTGGATAGGAACTCAGTTATTTTTCAGTAGAAACTGTCTTCTTTCCTTCATTCTGGGATTTGGCATTCTTGTCGACCTTCTTTGATTTGCGGAATGATCCATCTTTGACTCTTCGAGTACATTTGAAATTCTTTGCCCCTAGTTCCAGGGGTGCTTCTGATCTAGCTTTGCAAGCTTCTTTTGATGACATCTGATCTTCTTGATTTGACTTTGGTGCCTCTTGTTCGAGGGCTGCTTCAAATCTGGCCAGACAGGCCTGGCGTTGCGGTTGATCGTTGAACAATCTGAATCCAAGGTCCAAGGTTTGAAAGCAAGGGCTCAAGTCTCGAGGCTGAGAGTGACCCTAAACTGCACAATCTCAAGAGCAATTCCACACAAGTCTTCACAAGACTGCGCAAAACATTTTTTGAAATCTTTTAAGAAAGCGACTAGTCGCTCGCGCTGAAGACAATGTAGGACCAATCTGGATCAAGCTAGGATCCTTCTCAGTACTCACATTAACAAACATGATCTCAATCATTAAAGGCTTAGCATGCCTCTCTTTCTCTCAATTGGTCAAAGTTTTGCAAATCCCGAGGAACTCATTCCTCTTCGTTTCCATCACCACAGTGTTAAAAAAGTTTTGAAAAACTTAGGTCAATGCAATGATTTTGAAAGGCATAGAAGAACAGGCGAAAAGCACTACCATTTCATTTAGAACTTCTGGCACAAGGCAGAAGCGAACACAAGAATGTGAAAATCACTGTTGTTCATTCAAATCTGTTGGCATTACTGGCTCAAAGGCAGAAACAGACTTAAAAGAAAATGAAAAGACAAACACAAAATAAGCAAGTGATGTCCGAGGTAACGCCCCCGAAATCACCCGACTCCAACAAAATAGGACTGACTCGGTACAACAAGACAGACCCAACTGACTCAGTATGAAAAGACTGACTCAAAACGAAGAGACAGACTCAAAACAAAACAACAGAACTGACTCAATACCCAAGCCAGAACGTACAAAAACCAGCATTCACAAATGCTTAAAACAGTGCGTGCCATACACCACATCTAAAATAAATTGAACGCCGCCCGTAGGTGGTTCATTCTCCGATCACACAGTCACATTATCCCCCACAAGTTCACTGATCAAGTGCCAATAGACTTTGCAGAGTTTGGTGCGATGATGACCTCATTGTCAATCAGATTTTGTATCTCGTGACGAAGATGGATGCAACTGTCAGTGTCATGACCGGTTTGTTGATGGAAAGCACAATACTTAGCTGGGTCATGCTTTGGAGGGAGAGGATCAAGTAGAGGCTATTGTTCTAACGGTTTCAGATGTCCTTTCCTGAGTAGGACTCCTAGGGCTATAGACAAAGGCATATAGAGTGGGGTGAAAACCCTCTTGCCTCGGGATAGATAGTCCGAAGTTCGGGGGTTTGGATTGGATGCACCGACAAAGGGGGTGGCTGTTCTTGGTGTGGTGGTGGCGACCATGCCTACTTCGGAAGATCTTGCAGCTGCATCACCGCTGATGGTTGCATTCGAATTGCGGGAAAACGCCCTCATGGGCTGCTCTCTGTCATTGTCAATCAGACCCTGTTTCAAAGCATCCTCAATCTGTACTCCCATCTCATGCAGATCTAAAAAGGTAGGGAAGGGGAGCACGATCATTCTCTACATCAGTTTGGGTTGGAGGTTGCGCACAACCATCCGTATTTGATCCTTATCCGTCGGCCTTATGGTCATCATTGAGGCCTTGGCCCTCCAGCGGGTTAGGAATTCAGAGAAACTCTCCTTAGGCTCCTGCCTTGTTGTCTCGAGATCACGGGTTGTAATCTCGATTTGTGCGTTATAAGAGTATTGTGCAACGAAGGCCTCGGCTATCTCCTCCCAGTTCCTTTTGACGGAGTCTTCCAGTTTTGCATACCAGATGGCCGCTATACCTGACAGGGTCCGACTAAACAAAGAAAGCTTCTGTAACCTGGTGAGGCCCATCAGCCTTAGTATATCTGAGAACAACCGTAGATGTAACATAGGATCCCCAGATCCGTCAAAACGATCAATTTGTGGCATCTTAAACCAATCTGGCAGCGTCACGGCTGAGTCGGTGTATCCGTCCTCAATGTCTGGAATGGACTTTACTCCTTGAGATTTCTTGAACATCTTTTCCAGCTTGCTCACCTTCAGCGCTGTAGGGTCTAACTCGAACTCAAAGGGTGAATCTGGCAGGTTAATCGGTGTTTTAGATAGCTGGGGTAGGATCGGGGGCCGAGGTGCCCCTGTCGGAATGTCCGTATCTTCCTGGACATTAGCTGTCTTCCTGTTTGCTGCTGCAGCTGGGCAATTAAGTCTGCCTGTTGAGCCATGATCTCAGCCTACTATTTGGCAAATTCTACTTGACGGGCAGCATCCTGCTGCATGGTTTTCATGCTCTCTTGGAGTTGACGCATCATTTCCTCTATTCTTGCTATGTTCTGCTGTTCTGGTTGATTGACCGGTATATCTATCTCTGTGATAAAAACTGAGGCCTCAGCCTGACTGTTCACTGGTGGAGTGGATAAAGGCCATTAATCTGGTAACCACTGAATTGGTGATCTGTGCTTGACTGGTCCTTTTACCCTGCATCTGGCAAAGGAATACTGATTGCCCTTGAACTGAATCTCTGACCTGACAAAGTATATCAGCACAAGTCCGATGAACCTCGGGGGATATCGTAGCCTTCTGAAGCTATGGTTCCAGGACTACCTAGCAAAAGAGAAAACAGATAGCACCTCAGCCTGATTTCACCAAAATAGATATGAGCATACTAGGATGACTGTGCCCTCTACTGAATTTTGCCCCAAAATTCTGCCTGTAAACTGATACCCTCAGGTAAAATTGATTCTATTCCTCAAATACTGATCCTGATGCCCATAGGCCTGATACTCAAACTTGCAAATTAATACATGCATTCCTGTAGAGACGCACTCTAAAGCACATAGCAGATAAGTGAGAGCCAAAACACCCCTATATTAGGGTAGGGTTTTCCTGTCCTATTTTTGTCAGGAGCTAGGGTTTCATTACGCACGTAGCGGTTTCAAACAACCTATAATTGGGTAAGCAACCTGTCCTAGTTTGGAATGGTCACTATAGATTCCGAATATGCACTAGGTCGAATGGTCAAAAAGGGTGCCCCGGTAAAATCGGGGTTTGTGTTCCCAGACTGGCAGAGCCTGCAACCGGTAAGCCTTATGGCACGTAGCCTCTGGCAAACCGCTCAGGAATAGCAGATGGCCAACACGGTGTCCTAGGTGCACCAATGCACATGCAATGCAAAGAAACACATAAGTGTAGTCAAAACAAGATATCATGAGTTCGAGTCAAGCTCTCTAGTCTCCCCAGCGGAGTCGCCAGAAACTATAGATGTCCCCGAACGTCCCGAGAGGGGGAACCCCCGTTCTGTTCAATTGGGCTCACTACAGTTCAGGACTCTCAAATTGTCATGGTTCTTAATCTGATCTCACAATGTGCAATGTGAGATTAATAAATCACCAAAGAGTCTAAATCCGGCAAATCGTTTTGGAAAACAGATTTTTGTAAAGAAGTGCCAAACATGGACTGCTTTGCCAGATACAGAGTTGCAACCTAAATATTTATTTTGGGGGAATTCAGGAAACCCTGACCCGTTGCCTAAGGCCACGTGTCCGTCATCACCAAAGTTACCTCGGCTCGGGAACTTGGGTATGATTGGGGAAGGTCGGCTATGAGCACCCTCACTCGCCCGATCAAAGATCGGCCTTTACTAACCATGATATCTAGTTTTGAAAACGTTATGTGTTCTTATTCCGGTTATTAGCCTAGATTTACTATATGATGCGCACAGCATACAAGTATAGACTGGGTCGCCTGAATTGGAACAAAGCATTTCATGTTTGTTTTGAAAACGGTTTGCTACTCGCAAATAGGCTAAAATGCAGGTTTTGCCACCCTCAAGTGGGCTTAGAAAAAGATGGTTTTGCCACTGTCTAGTGGGCTTAATACTCATAGTCAATGCATTATTCAAATTCAGATAACCCAACCTTCACCCACAGGCATTCAGGCAGATATATCACATAAGCACATAGCCTCATGCTAAGCATGCTATCACGGCAATACTCACACTCATGCAAGGATGCTAAAACATAAATGCTTACCGAGTACTCCAAGCCAAAACAGAAACTAGTTAGTAATCATATGCATGATCCTAGTTCATGTTAAGATGGATAATGCAACACACGCAAGATGCAGCTACAATAGGCTCAGCTAATCTATGGATGGCATATGATGATGCTACAACTAACACGTATTCAACTTGGAATTGAAATACAATGCAATTAGTATGATGCGCTGAGCCCGGTGCATGCAAGACAAATGTATGGATGCAAAACATGCGAGCATAAGGATGCTAATTTAAACATGCCCTAATCTAACCACTGAAAGCGGATAAATAAAAGGGAGAAAGACGTGGGGTTGGAAGACATACACACACCCACGCACACTTATTACACAATTGCCCTCACTCGGAGGGTCCAAATAAATAATACAGTCCGAATAAACAATTAAACTATTCTAGCTAATTAAATATTACAAAACTTTTAATTAATTAAACAAATTAACTAAGCTATGGAAAGCAGTAAAAGGCCTCGAGAAGAGGGATACACGCATGCTCGGATTGGCTTTGCTTGGAAATCCATTGCCATGACACATGTTGCCTCTGTTTACACTGCTCTACACCTCTGAGGCTTGCACAAATCCCAAGGATGCTCCAGAACCACCTTCTGAGCACTGTGGAAGGTCACCGGCCAAAAGTAAAGGCCATCGGCCATCCATCGACCATGGATATTGATATTGGCCATAAATTTTTGGTCGATCGGCATTGTAGATGGCCGACCGGCCGTATCTTCCTGCAGAAACTTGTTTTGACAGCAGCAGAGGACAGACAAGGCATGGCAATGCATTTCAAAGCAAGTGTTTGCACAACCACACTCCATATCATGTTTAAGACTCAAGGGAGTATGGTGCTCGACCCTCGGACCACCAATCGCGTATTTCAATGTATGATGGACCAAGAAGCCAAGTTGGGCATTTTAATGTCAAATGTAATACACACAAACACATAAGGAACCCAACTTCAATCATGGTGATTCAAGAGGCAAGGCATGCATGCCAAATGCAACCTAAGCATGTGAGCTAAATATGCAATATGAGCATGCAAGCAAGTAATGTACGTTAGGCACACAGCCTAAGCAAACAAGCATGCAAGGCATGAAGCAATGTAACAACAATTGAGAAACATGCAAAAGGTGGACTTAGACTAATTTGGGCAGCTCTCAAATAAGCTCGAAACAGTGGCCCAATGCTATGGAAATGAGGGCGAATGTTCATACAAACATGCATGCACACATGGTCCAACACTTAAGCACAAAGATGCAACTTTTAAACACATTTAAAAGAGACTATTATGGACAAATGGCAAGCATATTAAACTCTGAAAAATACATGAGGGATGATGCCAAATCAACCTATCAAATGCAAGCATACAAGCATGGAGCAAGGACTGAAATATCATAACTAATGGTGCCAAACCACTGAAATGATGCAAATAGAGCATGGTAGAGGAGCCAACACTCAAAGCATACAAGCTAGATTGCATGGTAGCTATACAAAGCAAGTCATG
>NW_021025827.1:348529-409335 GCF_004153795.1 Camellia sinensis | reverse complement strand
GACTTCCACTGTTGTCTTTTTGAATTAAAAAAATTACAAAAAAACCCCAGAGTTGGCCATTATAATAAAATAAATCCAAAATTTTTAATTTTTCAATTTAAATCTTAAACTTTTGATTTGTTTTCAATCTAAACTATTTGCGTATTTTTACTAAATAAAACTGACGAGAAAAAAAATAATATTTTAATTATTAAACTCAATGAAAAATAGTGTTTTAAATATTTTATGTACACCTATATTGAGTTTAATGACTAAAATGTTATTTTTCTGTTTGTTTTATTTACGAAAATAGGTAAATAATTTATATTAAAAACAAATCAAAATATTAAGATTTGAATTAATAAAATTATAAAATCAAAATTTGTTTTATTATAAGATTCAAGCTCAATCATTTTTTGTGTAATTTTTCATATTTAATTTTATAGTTATTATAGAAGGGAGACTTATAGATAAATCATAAAATGTGAAAAGGTGGTCCAGATAGTCCTAAAAGATATTTTGTAGTCTGATTAGTCCTACTTCATGTGTGTTTACTAACATGCACTCGTCTTGAACGTTAGTGGGCCATGGGCTGTTGGTATTCCGTAGGAAGTGGGACGAGTTTAGGTGTCACGTTGGGAAACGGGCTATAGTAGTTGGAAAGTAAAACGTATCTTTGGCAATAGTGTCATGAGATTGTAAAATGAAGTAATTGATTATTTTGGTTGACCATCTGTTGAATGCTATTGCTTTATTCATTGCTTATATGTGGTTTAGTATATTTCTACTGGGCTGTGGCTCACCCTTTATGGGAACATCATTTTCAGGTTCAGGTGATAAACTACCTCCAAGGACTTAGCTTGGGAGGGTTTGGCTTCTGGGTTTTGAAGAAGACTATCTTTAGTTAATTGTCTTTATTTATTAGTACATGTAAGCATTCAAGCCTAGGGCTTTTCTTGTATTGAGTTAGAACTCATATTTTTGTATCCAAGTGTTGGCTTGGAAAGATGTAAGCCTGTAGGGCATTTTATTCGATGATACATGTAATGCTTTATTTTGTAATACTCTGATGAATGAATTAATAGATTGTCTTCTTTAAATAATGAATGTCAATGATATATATAATGGGTTAATTTTGAGGGCGTGACACAAGTTTGGGTTTTGAAAAGCTAGAGAGAGAGAGAGAGTAGGTTGAAAAAGTGATAAAAAAAAGGCTTCCCACGAACTGATATACTACACAGCCCGCTCGAGTGTGGAACGCCCCGCTTGAGCGTCAGACACAGACTCTCGCTCGAGCGTCAAAAGCAACGCTCAAGCGTCGAATGCACACTTCCAGAAGTTCTGCAGACGAAGGTCCCCGCTCGAGCGTGAAAGTGGACGCTCGAGCATCCGATGACCTGCAGGAAAAAAAAAACTGAGGGTTGAATAATCACGCTTGAGCATAAAAATGCCCGCTCGAGCGAAGGAGCAAAAACAAAAGGGCCCGCTCGAGCGTGGAGGCCAAAATCTGGGCATCAACTCTTGGTTTCCAAACACAACCAACCTGTTTCAAACCTGCCCAACACATCCCAAACTCAAGTACAAAGAATTAAAGGACGGAGATGCGATAAAGACATAACACACATCCACGGAACCGAGTCCGTACTACAATAAACACAAAAAGGGAAAACCGGGATCGCTATATATATGAAAAAATATAGTAGAATTAATTCAATCTCAATAAAGAACTCTTGATTCAATTTTGCAACTAAAAATGTAAGTTTAAGTGATACTGTGATACAACTGGTTCAATTTATCTTTGATGTTATTACTCTAGATTTATGTGTAGCATTTTCTTTGTGCATGTATAAATGGTTAAAACATAAAAATAATACTACTAGATTTTATATTTTTAAATGTTTATAATAAATTTATATTAATTAATTGGGCAAATTATAAAAAAAAATTAAAAAAAAAACTCTAGGATTTTATGTTTTTTTCAAATTAAATCCCAAAATTTTAAGTGTATCAATTTGAACCCCTAAGATTTTTTTTTAATTTTATTTATTTATAATTTGCTCTAATTAATTTAATCTTTTTAAATAATGTATAAAAATATTAACGCTCAATATGGACTCTGAATACATAAGACCGGCCTGACACATTGTAAATGATGACAATGCAAAATGTTGAGAATTAATCAAAGATATTTCATCATGTGAATTATATTAGAATCATTTGATGCTTGAGCATTGAATTATCAAAATCAATCTACAGCCTCCAAATGTCAACAAATTATATATTTAAGTCAACAATATATTATGTTAGCCCTGCCACTGCTCATGCCATGGAAGTAGGTACTTTATGGTTTCAATGCATATCTCATTTTGTGGAACTTATTAAATTTGTCTAGGTGCTTCTTTAATTGTGTATAAGCGGATGGAGATGCTGCTGTACGTTACACTACCGCGTTATTATACAACAACACCATTACATGGCAGCGTTTTAGTTATTGTTTTAGAAATAAAAATAAATCATTTGAATTGAGTTTATTTTGGGAAAATAAAAATTAAAAAAAAGTGAAAAAAAACTTACGCGATTTTTTGAATTTACACGAATTTATATTCAATTTACATATTTTTATGATATCACTTATGTAAATTCGTGAAAACTTAATTTTGTGTTAAAGTTACACACAGTGTGCATTGCACACCAGAGAATTTTCCGTAATTCTTTAGATAATTAGTAATACATAATTTATGCTAATAAAAAGAGCAAATTTGATTTATACCCCTATACTTTTACACGATTTTCAATGACCCCCTAGATTTTTAGTATTTTCAATTTTACCTCCATACTATGTAAATTACTATCAATTTCACCCTTCCGTCTATTTCCGTTAAGGAAGTGGACGGAATGGGTCACGTGGGCCCTTATACTTTTGGATGGAGGGAAAATTAATGCTTTCCTACCAAAACCTAACCTTCCCTTGTATTCCCTTCAACCTACAAAAATAGAGATCACAGCAAAATATAAGAAAAAAACAGAGCATTAATGAAGTCAGTGGAAGAGCAGAAATGCTATGTGTGTGTGTTTTGGTGCTTTTTCTTTTTAGTTTTTAGTTCAAGGATGGACACACAGTGAAATGAAGAATGTAACTTTGGTGCCTTTGCTGTATTGTTTTGCCCAATTTGAATTTGCAGTAACAATTATGGTCACAAATTGTGCCCCAACTTCTGTGTGTTTCCTTTGTCTATGTCAGAGTCACCAAACACAAAATAATAGACATAACATTAACAAGTCACCAAACACACAATTTTCATCTCAAAATCATATTTTTCCATTAACAACAATTCACCTATTGCATATGATTCATAAATAGGATAAAGACTCCATTCATTCTTACACTACCATACAACTTGTAACTTTACATTACAAACCGTATTCCTACAACCAACCATGACAATACCAAGCAAATCCATAATTTCCTCTCTTTTCCAGTCCTTCTATTCAGTTGTGCTTCCATCTTATTCAACCTCTTCAACAAACTAGGAATGATCTGCACTGTCCGATCGCACATGGGTGGGTCTACCTAGGTAAAATGATTGCAACCATTGTTAGGGCAACTAAGAAATCTCCTCCCAAGATTTGCGTTGGTCCATGCTGTGTGTATTAGCCTTCTTCTTCCACAAACATTGCAAAACATCTTGTCCACACCACTTGCATTCCATCTCCCTTGATTTCTTGAGCTTCGATTGTTTCTCATTTCTTCTCTTCCCCTGATTTCATTGATGCTCTATTTTTTTCTTCTATTTTGTTATGGTCTCTGTTTTTGTAAGATGAAGGGAATATAATGGAAGCTTAGGTCTTGGTGGGAAAGCCTTAATTTTCCCTCTATCCAAAAGTATAGGGGGCCACATCACCCATTCTGTCCACTTCCATAACAAAAATAGATGGCAGGGGTGAAATTGATAGTAATTTACATAGTATGGCGGTAAAATTGAAGATACTAAAAGTCTGGGGGAGTCATTGAAAATCGTGTAAAAATATAAGTGTATAAATGAAATTTGCTCTAATAAAAAAAAGTTAAAATATATATATATATATATATATATTGTATAATTGTGGGCAGGCTAAGCCGAATTGGGCTTGAAGCACTCTTTCATAACATGGCCCATGCTATAATTTGAGTTTTAAAAATTTTCCTAACCCGGCTCTATGGGTCTGATACATAAGCCAACCCCTATACATATTTTTAGGGTTAATTATCGACCATCCCATTAAATTCTCTTGATTTTTTTGAATACATCAATTAGGAGTCATGAAAAGGTTCGCGGGTAAAAAATCTGGTATTACTTAATTCGTCCCATGACTCGTTCTAGCCCGCTTTGTTAGGACCTTACTTGTTTTCAAATTCCGTGGACAAACTTGGGATTTATTGGGTTGTACTTTTCCTTTGGTTTTTGTCTTCCCGCTTGAGCGGGGAACGTGGAGCTCGAGCGGAGATTCAGCCATCACAATATTTTGGCTTCCTACAAAATATACTGAGTGGTGTGTTTTTACGCTCGAGCGGGAGTTCTTACGCTCGAGTGTGAACTCTGGTTTGGAACACACAATATAGAGTCCCCGCTCGAGCAGACCTCGCGATCTCAGCTTCTATAAAACCTCAAGTTGCTCCAAATCTAGGGTTATGTTTTCTAGATCTTCTTTAAGGGTTTTAGGGTTTTTTTTTTGGGGGGGATATTTTTATAGTTTTCCTTGATGTTTGATCAAGTATTGAACTCATGTTCTGATAAGCACACGTCAATGAGTTTGTTTCATCTACTTTGAGAGTATTCTTCTTTAGTGGAATCCGAAGATTCAAGCACAAAGTAATCAAAGGAGTTTGATGTTGTGTGCAATCGTTGATTCGACAATGGATGTTGTGGATTCAACATCAATCTAATCAATTCCGAGACGAAGGTTGTGGTGAAAGTTATACAGAATATTTGAAGACAAATTGAAAGCGTTTGGGTAATTTCTTTGGTATCTTTGTAATCTTTCTTTCTTCAGTAGTGGATTGATTTGTGGCGTTTCGCTCGTGGTTTTGTTTATCACAATTGGAGGTGCTTCAATTGTGGTTTTTCCTCGTAAAAATCATTTGTGTCGATTTATTGTTTTCTAAAACAACAATCTAAATCACGTTCGTACGTGCTTGATGATTTAGATTGTGAGTTTTAATTGGTTGGGAATTAGAACAATTAAAATCTTGATCTGATCACGAATCACTTAGGTTTTTCAATTGGTATTAGAGCAAGTCACTCTTTGTTTTTATAAAAACTATAGGAGTGTGATTTAATGTGATTGGTGATATGGATTCAATTCATGAAGGTAACTCGACCCATAGACCTCTGTTACTTGATGGTACAAACCATTCTTATTGGAAAGCTCGTATGAGAGCGTTTTTAAAATCTATCAATGAGAAAGTTAGGCACTGTGTGATCTATGGGTGGAGTGAACTTACTGTCACCATTGATGGCGTTGATATTCCCAAACCCCTTGATAAATGGGAAGCATTCAACTATCAAAACTCGAGTTGGAACAGTAAGGCTCTCAATTCCTGTAACGCCCCAATTTTTAGGCCCAAATGATAATACATTTACTTCAAATCAAAATAATATAAAACAAATAAATACCCTCATGGGTTTACAAGTTTCCAAGGCTAAGGCTCGGTTACACAATTCAGTTATTCAAACCCACACAAATACAGCCCTTGGCTTACAAAACAGAGTCAGGCAAAATGAGAGTATTGTACTCCCAACACACATACTTCCATGCCCCTAGTTGGATGGAATCACCACATCTCTTCCTGCACAAAAATCCCGTAGGGTGAGCATAAAGCCCAGTAGAAAATTCTTAACAAAGTATATACATTTTATACAAGTCTCAAGAGATGAAATACACATGCCATGCTATGCCATTTTTGAAGATAAATTACAATTTCATCTTTTGAAAACCATCATGCTCAATGATGTCATGCAATTTCAATTGTTCAAAAGATGAAATTGTAATTTATCTTCAAAAATGGCATAGCATGGCATGTGCATTTCATCTCTTGAGACTTGTATAAAATGTATATACTTTATTAAGAATTTTCTACTGGGCTTTATGCTCACCATACGGGATTTTTGTGCAGGAAAAGATGTGGTGATTCCACCCAACTAGGGGCGTGGAAGTATGTGTGTTGGGAGTACAATACTCTCATTTTGCCTGGCTCTGTTTTGTAAGCCAAGGGCAGTATTTGTGTGGATTTGAATAACCGAATTGTGTAACCGAGCCTTAGCCTTGGAAACTTGTAAACCCATGAGGATATTTATTTGTTTTATATTATTTTGATTTGAAGTAAATGTATTATCATTTGGGCCTAAAAATTGGGGTGCTACAACTTGGTATCAGAGCGTACCAGGTTTGAATACTTGGGTACGTGGGAAGTGGTTAGTACCACTGTAACGCCCTCAAAATAATACATAAAACCCACCATTTTTGACATGCATTGATATTAAAGAAATAAACACTTTTCCATTCATCAGAGTAGTCCTTACAAATGTATTACAGGTTGACAACAAAAGTAAATGCCCAATGGCTTACAACTTTCCAAGCCAACACTTGGTTACACAAAAGAGAGTACTAACTCATATCATATTATGCCCTTGGCCTGAATTTACATGTAATATAACAAAAGATATCAAAACAACAACAAAAAAAAAAGAGTCTTCAACTCCCAAAAAACTTCCAAGCTATGTCCTTGGAGGTGGCATATCACCTGAACCTGAAAATGATGTCCCATATAGGGTGTGCCACAGCCAATAGAGATATACTAAACCAAATATAAGCAATGACTAAAACAATAGCATTTGATAGATGGTTAACACTTATAAACCAGTTATAACACAGTATAGTTCCATGACACTTTGGTCCATGTTACAATCCACTTTACTTTACTTATCAACTCATTTCATAAACGCGGCTCAGAACCTAGCCAGATAATTTAATAACAACCTGTATTAAACACTTCTTACTTCACAATAGATACGCATAATTGCTGTATCAATTTCAAACAAAACACTTCCATACTTCATATATGATATACAGATTTGCTATATCAATACTTCAATGGATACACATATTTGCTGTATCAATGGAGTACATCCCCTATCTCCTCCCAAACAATGTCCGGTTTAGCAGTCCATCCCCTATCTTCCCCTAAACTGTGGAGTACATCCCCTATCTCCTTCCACACAACACAATGTATATAAACACCTATCATATACAAGCTCAATCAATACACAAATTTGTTGTATTATTCCAACTGTCACATTCGGTGACATATTCAATGTGATTAGTTTTGGTTTTCCTTAATCAACATGCAGTGTCTATAACAATCAAGACTATCCTCCACCGATAGCCCAAAGTAGAAATTTCTAAACAGAACATAAATGCAACAACAGTTATAATACCAACATTTTCCATAAGTAAGTGATAAATTAATCCAACTACACCATTCAATCCCATAATGTCCCAATTTCATTATTCCCAATCCAATTTCACATTTCCCCAAATTAATTATACAAATTAATTATTCATTACAATTAGGGCATTTTCCCAATTTTTGCAATAATAGCCCTAAGGCTCATTTTTCACCCATAATCCATAAACAACCTCCATTCCAAGTCTACAACACAAATATGACTCAAACATGGAAAACCCCTCTTTTAGAGATTACAAAATAAACCCTAACTTTCTCAATATTGCCCAACATCACCAACTAATCCAAATGACCAAAATTAAAGACAAAACTCATAAGATGGAGTAGGTTATCCCTATCTTGAAGTGATGAGCTCAAATGGAGAAGATGACCAAAACCCGAAGTGCTCCAAATCTGAGATTTTTTAGATTAAAACGAAGCCCAAGCCACCCTCTATCTTTCTTACAAAGGACTTAGGGTAGAAACACACTCTATGTAGATGAATCCCTAGAGAGAAGATATGTAGAGTGAGAGAGAGAGAGAGAGTCGGTTCTAGGGTTTGTATAATGAAGGAGATGAAAAAGTGATGTTCAATCCCGCTGCTGCCTACTGATATAACACAGGCTTGCTCGAGCGAAGGATTGGTTGCTCGAGCGACTAGACACAAAGAACCCTCGCTCGAGCGAAGAAAGTCTCGCTCGAGCCAACAATTCAAAGCTTCAGGTTTGCAACCCAGAAGTACGCTCGAGCGACAAAATGCTCGCTCGAGCGAAGAAACTCAAAAGATACACCTCGCTTGCTCGAGCGAAGGAAATCTTGCTCGAGCTAAGAAACACAGCTCTCAGGTCTAGAACTGGGCGCAGACGCAAGCCCGAGCGAAGGACTTCTCGCTCGAGCCACCAGACACTAAACTCAACTCTCGCTCGAGCGAAGTAACCTTGGCTCAAGTGAAGGATCTAAAACAAAGAGCTCGCTCGAGCGACAAAGTCCTCGCTCGAGCGAAGACACCAAAATCTTGGCAACAACCATTTACTCCCAAGCGCACCAAACCTGTAACAAACCTGCCCAACACATCCTATAACTCAAAAATAAGGAATTAAAGGATGGCAACAATATATATACAACAATGAGCTCGACGGAACCTAAGTCTGGATACAACAACCAAATGGGGAAAGACCGGGATCGCTATAACCTCCCCCCCTTAAAGAATTTCGTCTCCGAAATTAGGCACAAGTTTACAAGCACAAGTTTTTCTCAACTTTCAACAATACTACAATTCAATATGCGATAATTTGATCCATTACTGATCATTCCATCTCTTACCAAGAGGCATTTCACAATACATTTTACAACATGCATTTTTTTCAAATCCAACAATTTCCATAACATATTACATGTTCATGATATGTTTCCATTTCTACAACACATTCAACATATGCAACGTTATAATAAACTTCCATTTTAAGGCAAGTTCTACAATACTTCCATAAACCGAAACATATACAATGTTTTACAACTTAAGACACATTCAATGCTCTTAAAGTTTAACAACACAATAAAATATACAACATAAGTTCAAACATCTACAAATAGATTCGGATATTTCTCTCGGACCTCCAACTCACGTTCCTAAGTGGCTTCCTCTACCCCGTGATGTTTTCACAAAACTTTTACTAAGGGGATGGTCTTGCCTCGCAAGACTTGATCCCGCCTATCCAAGACCCAAACCGGTCTCTCCTCATACGAGGCATCCTCGTCAACCTCTAAGTCGGTCTAATCCAATACATGCGATGGATCCGGCTCGTACTTCCGAAGCATACTAACATGAAACACGTCATGAACTCCGGACAACTGCGACGGCAAAGACAAACAGTAGGCAACCTCGCCAATCCTCTCAAGGATCTCAAAAGGGCCAATAAATCGAGGGGACAACTTCTCTCTCTTACCAAATCTCATCAAACCCCGCTTGGGTGATATCTTTAGAAACATGTGATCGCCCACCTCAAATGCCAAAGGCCTCCTACTACGGTCGGCATAATGTTTTAACGACTCTGGGCTGTAACAAGCCTCCTACGGATAAGCTCAACTTTCTCCGTCGTTCCCCTCACCAACTCCGAGCCCAACAAAGGTGCATCACCCACCTCGGCCCAACAAACTGGAGACCTACAAGGTCGGCCATACAAGGCCTCAAACGGTGCCATGCCTGTAGACACCCCATTTTTGACCGTCTTCAAGACTTGGACGTCACCGTTTGAACACCCGGTGATCATCCATGTTTGTGTTCGTTTGGAGTTCCCGGAGGTCTCGGCTACGCGCCTTGCCTCAGGATCTCCGAACTCGACTGTTTAGTGTCTGGTTTTGCACCAAACACTTGTGTCTTGCCTTGGAGGGGCAGGGAATGCCTTGTGAGGCATCCCCACACATCACCGGCCATGGCCAGAGGCCATCGGCTGGTGTTTTGTTGCCATCGGCAATGTATATTGCCGGTCGGCACTCTTTATTGCCGGTCGGCAGTAAATTTTGTTAAAATGGCAATTTTGAGCAGCCGACTACTGTTCATCTGCTTTTGCAGATATTTTAATACAGCTGTCTTGCATTTGGCTCCCCTCCATACACGTGTGTATGGAGGGATCTCTCTCTTTAGAAGCATGTCCTGTAAGCTTTACAAGACAAAAAGCTCTATAAGAGGAGCCCTCGTCTCCCTTATTTAGGGTTGGAAATTTTAGACAGCCATATTAGGGTTTTGAGTTCTAGGGTTAGGGTTGATACACATTCTATCTCTATACCTCTCTCTCATTTGGCCTTTGTGTGTGTATAAGTGTGTTTGTGCCTTACTATTGCACACAAACACATAGTGTTACACCTTTGCTTGATTATTGAAGGATCAGAGGTTGTTCTTGGTGTTCTTGGGTGGTTTTGAGCTTAAAGAACCAGCTGGTCCACCATTTTTGAAGAAGGTCTTCAAGGGTAACAATCTTGCCCTTTTATTCTCCATTTTTGCATACTATTTTTGCCTATCTTAGAACTGTTTTTGAGCTTAGTGTATAATATAAAAAAGTTCTGTTTTTAGGCCCTCTAAATAGTTTGTTTAGAGTGTTTTGTGGTTTGGAGGTGTTTGACCCCTCTTAGGCCTTGAGAGGCCCCATTTTGTGCTATTTTGAGTGAGCTCCGGGACCTTGGTGTTTGGGCCTCCTCACCACTGAAATCTTGAGAGATTTCAGAGGTGAGGATGGTGCCTTGAGGTCCCAAGAAGGAGAGGGCCATCCCCTCTCCTTGTTGTCCTTGAAAAGGACCATTTTTGGCCTCTTGAGGGAGCACCTAGCCTAAGTGTATGTTGGCCATGCCTTAGCTGATTTTCATGCTTATTATGTCATAATATGCCTTTGTTTTTAGTTGGTTTTGGTACACCATGCATGCTTAGCATACCTACCTTGTAATGCCATGAATTGCCTTAATACATGCATAGCATTTAGACTATCATGCTTTTGTGTTTTGGACAAGCTTTGTGAAGCTTACTTGCATGATTTGGTGAGCTAAGGGACTATTTTAAGTCATTTGAGTCATTCATGCCATGCTTTGTATAGCCACCATGTAATCCCTCTAATATGCCTTAAGCTTTGGCCCTTCTAGCATGCCATTCTTGCATTGATTTAGTGGTTTGGAACTACTCACCATGTCATTTTAGTCCATTTAGCATGCTTAAATGCTTGCATTTCATGGCTCTTTTGATGCTTCAAGAGTTGATGTTTCATGCTTTATACTTGTGCCATTGTGTATGCCTCTAGGATTAGGTCATTTAGATGCCATCTAAGTGGTTCTTGAGGCTTATTTTTGCACGATTTGGGACTGTTTTGATTCGATTTGGTCAATTGCTTCATGTGTCATGTGGTCATGGTTTGAGTCCTTGGGCTAATTCCAAGCTTTCATGCATGCTTTGCTTGTTTTGTTTACTTGGTGTGGCACCATTTACAACATAATTTCAGAGCTTAATTTGCATGCTAATTGACCATGATTATTCCCTTTTAAGTGTACTTAAGAGTAGTCCTTTGATGCTTAAGTGTTTAGGCCTTAACACGTGCATGTGTGTATGTGTGTTTCGTTCCATTTTCTTTAGTCTTTGGCCACTGTTTTAGGCCTAGATGAGGCTACCTAAGTCATGCTCAAGTTCATCCTTTGCTTGCTTGCATGCTTACTTTGCATGTTTGTTTGCATGCTTGCATGTACATCTTGTATTCCCATGTTGCATCCTTAGCTTGCATGCCTAGGTTGCATTGCATCTAGCATGCATGTCTTGTTCCTTGATCTAGTGATAGGAATTGGGCTTTGGTTTGTTGGTTTGCATTGTATTTGAAATTGAAGTTGCATGCTTGGTTCTTTGGGCCATCACGCATTGAAATGCGCAATTGATGGTCCGAGAACTAAGGAGCATATCCCTTTGACTCACCGAAATGATAAGGGACATGATTGGTGCATACATTGCTTGAATTGTATTGCCATGCTCTGCCTTGCCCTCTGTTGCTGTCAATTGCAGATTCTGTAGGAGCTCTCTGCCGACCGGCAGTGCTAAGTGCCGACTGGTAATCCTCCCTCTGCCGATAGCTTCACCAATGGCCGGTGACCACATACCACTGCCGGTGGCAATCCTACTCAGCCGGTGATGTCTCCCAATGTCCAGGGAAGCAATCCTGAGACTGTGGAAGTCTCCAGAGGAGTATAGCAAGGAAAACAGAGGCAGCCTATGCATGGTGGTGCATTTCCGAGCAAGACCCGAGCACGCATTGCATTGAGCTCTCTTTCCGAGGTGGTTTACTGTTTTTCCTAGCTTAGTTAGTTTGTTAACTAATTAGGTAATTGGTAATAATTAATTAGCTAGGATAGTTAATTCATTATTCAATTTGTATTATTCTTTTGGTCCCTCCGAGCGAGGGGAATTTGTAATAAGTGTGGGTGCGTGTGTGTGCATGTCTTCCAATCCCCACTTCTTTCCTCTCTTTTACTTACCTGCTTTGATGGTTAGTAATAGGACATGTTTAATTTAGCATACCTTATGATACGCATGTGTGCATCCATACATTTGTCTTGCATGCACCGGGCTCGGTACATCATACTAACCGCATTCGTACTTCAATTCCAAATTGAATACGTGCATCAATTGACTGCATTTCACATGCCATGCTTAGGTCAGCCGAGCCTATTCTAAGTGCATCCTGTATGTGTTGCATTAGGCAATTTGACATGAACTAGGACCATGCATGTTGGCTAACTAGTTTATTGTTTTGGCACGGAGTACGATGTAAGTATTTGTGCTTTAGCATCTCGCATGAGTGTGAATGCTATCATGACAGCATGCTTACCATGTGGCTAGATGCTTATGTGATATTACTATTTGAATGCCTGTGGGTGAAGGTTAGATTGTCTGAGTTGGAAAAACTCGTTGAAATCCGTATTTTAGCCTACTTGCGAGTAGCAAACTCCAAAATGTTTTTCAAGACAAACGGATATGCAATGCTTATTTCCAAATTAGGCAATCTAGTCTATACCTGTTTGCTGCGCGCATAACATAGTAATTCTAGGCTAATAACTGGAATAAGAACACATAACATTTTCAAAATCAGATATGACGGTTAGTAGAGGCCGATCTTCGGATCGGGCGAGAGGGGGTGCTCATAGCTGACCTTCCCCAATCGTACCCAAGCTCCCGAGCCGAGGCAACTTTGGCAATGACGGACACGTGGCCTTTGGCACCGAGTCAGGGTTTCCTAAATTCTCCCATAAAAAATATTTAGGTGGCGACTCTGTATCTGGCAAAGCAGTCCATGTTTGGCACTTCTTTCAAAAATCTGTTTTTCTCAAAATGATTTGCCGGATTTGGACTCTTTGGTTCAGATTAAGAACCGTGACACAAAATCGAGTCCGAACTGTAGTGAGGGCCCCACGCGTGTGCGTCTACAATACCGATACTCGACTGAACACTGTTCTTGTAGGCAAACTCCACCAAGGGCAAGTGCCTCTCCCACGACCCACTAAAGTCAAGAACACAACTTCGAAGCATATCCTCAAGGATTTGAATAGTACGCTCGGACTGCCCATCAGTTTGAGGATGATAAGCCGTGCTAAAGGTCAACCTAGTGCCCAAGGCACTCTACAAACTCTGCCACAACCTCGCAGTAAAACGTGGGTCTCTATCTGAGACGATTGACACTGGGACCCCATGTAACCTCACTATGTCCCGAATATACAAGTTGGCAAGATGATCTACCGAATCTCTCGCGCGCATAGGGATAAAGTGTGCCGACTTAGTCAACCGGTCTACAACCACCTAAATAGCATCACTACCTCGCTGAGTCCTCGGAAGACCTACAACGAAGTCCATAGTGACATGCTCCCACTTCCACTCAGCAATAGGCAAGGGTTGTAACAAACTCACTGGCCTCTGATGTTCAGCTTTCACTCGCTGACAAGTAAGGCACTTAGACACAAAAACTGCCACTTCCTTCTTCATACCCCACCACCAAAACTGGCGACCCAAATCCCGATACATTTTAGTGCCTCCCGGATGTACCGCAAGGCGTGAATGGTGAAACTCTCGAAGTACCTCCTCTTGGTAAGACTCCGGTACAAATAAACGGTCTCGGTATCTCACACTCTGGTTGGGATACACAGACAAACCCTTCTTAACCTTCCCACTGGAGATCTTCTCTCGGAGGGATTCTACCTCAAGGTCACCTCTCTGTGCCTCTAACACTCGAGTCACAAGTGTAGGCTGCGCAACAACAGAAAACAAGGCCACAGCCTCAACGGATTCGCCCAGAAGCAAATCAAACTCGCCAAGTGCACCCAATATCTCCCACTCCCGGATGGCTATACAAGCTACATCACTAATGGATTTTCTGCTGAGGGCATCGGCCACAACATTGGCCTTCCCCGGATGATAATGCAACTCGAAGTCATAATCCTCAATAAACTCCATCCACCTCCTCTGCCTCAAGTTCAAGTCTTTCTGTGTAAACAGATATTTCAGACTCTTATGATCCAAGAATACCTCGAACCTCTCACCATAAAGGCAATGCCTCCATATCTTTAAGGCAAAAATCACAGCTGCTAACTCTAGGTCATGTGTAGGGTAATTTTTCTCGTGTATTTTCAACTGCCGTGAGCCATAGGCTACGACCTTCCCCTCTTGCATCAACACACAACCCAAACCCTCTCGTGAAGCATCACAGTAAACCGCATAACCCAACCCTCTCTCCGGAATAATCAAAACTGGAGCAGTGGTCAATCTAACTTTCAACTCCTGGAACGACTTTTCACAAGTCTCACTCCATACAAATTTGACCCCTTTTTCGCGTCAACCTAGTCAATGGCGAAGCTAACCTGGAGAAATCCTTCACAAACCAGCGGTAATACCCAGCTAATCCCAGAAAACTGCAGATCTCAAAAACACTCTTAGGCTGTGCCCAATCTTGCACTGCCTCTATCTTGGATGTATCAACAGACACTCCTTCCCCGGAAACCACATGGCCTAAGAACTTGACTTCTCCTAGCCAGAACTCACCCTTCCCAAACTTGGCATACAGCCTATGGGCTCTAAGCAACTAAAGCACCATTCTCAAGTGTTCTTCATGCTCCTCCTCTGAAGGTGAATAAATCAAAATGCCGTCCACGAAGACGACCACAAAAGCGATCTAAGAATTCCCAGAATATCCTCATAATGGCCATACCGCGTACGGAATGCCGTCTTCGGAATATCCTCTTCCCTGACCCTCAACTAGTGGTAACCCGATCTCAAGTCTATTTTAGAGAAACAACAAGAACCCTTCAGCTGGTCGAATAAATCATCAATACGGGGCATAGGGTACTTATTCTTAACCGTAGCCCGATTTAACTTCCAGTAGTGAATGCAAAGTCTCAAGGCACGATCTTTCTTTTTAGCAAAGAGGGCCGATGCTCCCCAAAGTGAAACACTAGGGCGAATAAAGCCCTTATCTAGCAATTCCTGGAGTTGAATCTTCAACTCACTCAACTCGGCTGGGGCAAAATGATAAGGTGCTATAGAAATCGGCGCCGCGCTGGGCACCAGATCAATAAAGAACCCGATCTCTCGATGGGGTGGCAAACTAACAAGATCCTCGGGAAAGACGTCTGAGTACTCACAAACCACTCTCGGCAATACAGTCTGGGTCTCATCACACTCACTACTCATAAAGCTAGCAAGAAGACCACTAAGCTCACTCCACCCTCGCAGATCATGCACCGGTGGCAAAACGCTACCAACCCGATCCCCCAAGAAATGGAAACAATCCCCGCTCACGGTACATACAGTGACCCTCGGGCAATAGCAATTGATAACAGCCTTGTCACAACCCCATTCTGCCCCTAGTAGAATGGTGCCATGATGGCCAGTAATCCAAGATTACCAAAGGCCAACTTACCAAGATTCACACACAAACAGAGTATACATATGGGGCTTACATGTGCGGAAGTAATAATTTAATTCTAATTAGTCCATAAGAGTTGTGCATAAATCGAATAAAATGACATACATCATATCGAGGTCTTATAACTTGAATACAAATGAATAAGTACATAATACATCTTGATCAAAAGGCTTCTCAAGCTGACATATGCAAAATACAATGAATCACAAGCCAAGAAGCACAGTCTTCAAGATGCTATCAAACGTATGAATCCAAAACATCATGCCAAACGCATCTAGGCGTCACCGCCGTCCTGCTCATCACCTACATATATATATAAAGAGGGTGAGCTTGGATACTCAGTGAATGATATAATCAATAAAGGGGTTTGCATGAATAATATCCGAGAACATTATCAGCCAAAACACATCATATCTTGTACGAAATCAAGGGACAAATCAAGTTCATATAAAAATCTTTCAAATCTCAAGGGATGCTTACTAGCATCAATAATACAAGGGATGACATAATCAAAGGTGCTACAAAAGTTTAGAGTCCCCTAGCACGTACGGACTTGTGCTACAAATGTTTAGAGTCCCCTAGCATGTACGAACTTGTGCTACAAATGCTTATAGTCCCTTAGCACGTACGGACTTGTGCTACAAATGCTTATAGTCCCTTAGCACATACGGACTTGTGCTACAAATGCTTATAGTCCCTTAGCACGTACGGACTTGTCAAGAATGTTATCAAACCAAAGCTAATACATGATACACAAAATAGGGATAGTCATTTATGCTTAACAAATACTTTTCCAAAACAAGCAAGGCAAAGCTTTATCAAATGTCATAACATAGCTTTATTAAAAATACCACTCACATGGTTCTTCAAACGTCGGGGTCAAAGCAAGAGTCCAAGTCCTACAAACATATGGCAAAGTCTATTGAATGCACTCTCAAACAAGCTTCACATGAATGCAAATGATCTCGGCATTCCTTCAAAACTAAGTCGGACCAAAACAAAACACTATTTCTCATCTTGGGAAAACATAATGGGCACCAACCAGGTCTTGGCCGAGGTCCCACACCTCCTTGCCGATTGCCGAGGTGTGGTCCCGATGGCCACATTCAAGGAAATGAAGTCGAGAAAATCTGGGTTTCCCTCTGCTGAAGAACATGAAGAACATGAAAAACATGAATGCTCAATCACAACTTATTATTGCGAAATTTGGGATTTCATGAGATGAGTTCGAAAACATGGACCTGGGTACCCATACTTGAAAATCTTATGAAGACAAATACAAAAACATGAATCTTGATGCAAGCTTTCAGATCAAGCAAGGCTTTTATTCAAGAACACATGAATATCACTTTCTCTTTCTAAAACCAAACTTTAAATCAATGCATGGCTTACAAATCGTGCTCGATCATGCAATGCAGCTAGATGAACAATAAGAACAACAAGAGTAGATCAAGATTCTAACCTCAAGACACGATTCTAACGGCTCAAGGTGTGAAGATCAAGCTTGGAAATCTATCCCTCTCTAAGAACTCCTCCTTCTTCTTCCTAGAGCCTCTCTCTCTAAAAGACAAGGATATGATAAAAAATGATGTGTTTCTCAATAGCTCATTGACTTAACCATCTGCTGGGACACGTGGCATTAGCTGGTTGGCTCTTCTCAAAAAGGTGACTAAGTGAAAAGACAAAACTATGACAAAGTGTGCTCAACAAGCAACATGGCATAGGCACTCCGGCAGGTAATGATCTCGACTAAGGACAAAGCTTCGGCAAGTAAGGTCTCAATGATCTCGGCTAGGAAGGACAACACTTGACTTAGCTGTGCCACACCTCGGCCTAGATATGCCACACCTTGGTCTAGGTCATACCAATCCGGAACTAGATCACTAGGTACTAGGGTAACATCTCGGCCTAGATAATACACATCTAGGCCTTGGTGATGAACACCTCTGCGTAGATAGTGACATCTCGGCCAATATGCCAAGGTGCGAGTGGAGGTTAACCAAAAGATTCCAAGATAGTCCTGGGTATAAAAGATTCAAAGGTGCGACTCAGGCTTAGGATGACCTCGGCTGAACTCACACCAAGCAAGGAACAAAGCATGCAGTAACACTTCAGCAAAACAAAGACAAGATTTGAAATGCAAGCTTAACAAGTCAAAATCATATAATTGCATGAGAGCATGACTAAGATGAAGTGAGGGTTGTTACAAGCCCGGTATGACAATAGCCAGTCCATACCTAAGATAACATCAAAACCCGACATAGGCATAACTACAAAAGGAAAAGGAAGCCGGCGGTCGGCGACCTCTATATCACAGCCCCGACACCCCTTTTTCAAAATCAACTCACCCCCAATAGGTGACACAACACAAATAGGAGATGCTAACTGCGCCAACGCCAACCCCAAAACAGATGCAAATGCAGCAGATATAAAGGAATGAGATGCTCCCGTATCAATCAACACATTAGCAACTGAGTTGCAAAACAAGAAGGTACCTTTCACAACAGATGGAGCAGGTACAAGGTCCTGCGCGGTAACAGCATACACGCGCCCAGAAGGTCTCTGATCTACCTGCTCACCCCTAGAAGTGAAAGATAGCTGCACAGACTGGGACGACGAAGCTCCCTAATTGGCCCTCGAGGCTTGAACTGACTGTGTTGGCTGAAAACTCTGCGTCTACCTCGGACCCGACGCACCCGATGTGGCACTCAACTACGGGCAAAACCTCTTCAGGTGTCCCACCTGACCACACTGATAATAGGACAATGGCTAACCTCTGCCCTGACTCTGGCTCTGAGGTCGAGCCGAAGATGAAGTATCTCTCTAACCTCCTCCCCTTTACGGGCAAGCTAGAGACTTGTGACCCAGCTGGCCACATTTGTAATAGGTAATGTCTCCCTGGCTGCCTCTCCCAGAACCTCCACTCGGCACTAGAAAGGTAGATCTAGCAAAACCGCCCTGAGGCTGTTGAGGGTTAGAACCCCTCTGTCTCCTGCCATCACCCTGGCCATCCTGACTCCTCTTGGAGCCCATCAACCTTTCATCCTCCTCATGCATCATAATCTCCATATGTGCTGCAGCGTCCACGAGGCGCCTATACTCCTAAGTCATAGACCCGCCAACTCTCATCTTGAGCCTGTGCCTCAATTTCCTCTCAAACTTGAGACAACAACGTTCTTCTGACGCCACAAGCTCAGGTGCAAACCTGGATAGACTAGTAAATGCGGCCTCAAACTCGGCCACTGATGAACTCAGCTGCTTTAGCTGGCAGAACTGATCTCTCAACTTCTCCCTGACAGCGGGAGAGGGAAACTTCTCCTGGAAAGCATCTACAAAGGCCTCCCAAGTGCCACCAATACTACCCCTCGTGAACTTCCACCACTGACCCGCATCCCCCATTAGCTGGAAAGACGTTAAGGTCACCTTTAACACCCCATCTTCAATGCCAAGCATCTCAAATGTCTTAGTCATCTGCTCTAACCACTCATCAGCCTTAAGTGGCACTTTCGGATCTCCCAAAAACTCATCCAGATTAGACCGGAAAAACTCCCTCTTCAGAAAGGAAGGCTCCGCATCAACAACCTGAGCCTGAACTGGAGCCTGAACTAGAGCCTCAGCTCTGAGGATACCCATGGATTCCCTGAATGCTCCTGCTATCTCGCGGGCTAAGGCATCCATGGCCTGCTGACCCACTGGCTCTGCCACATTGGCCTGGCCAACACCCTCCTGCTGCGCTAGAATCTCATTCGGTAAAGGCATCTCCTGCCTACCACGCCTACCACGTCTACCTCCATGTCCTCATCCTCGTCCTGACATCCTAATAAAGGTAACGAAGAACATTAGCACATTTATAAATGTGCCGAAGCTATAACACTCACGTCCTAATACATGGACAACTGTAATTCATTCCACGTAAGCACATAATCACATAAGCACTTACGAATTTCATTTCCGGATAATGACAGTCCCGAGGCGTTACTAGAGTTCCGGTTAGAAACAGCATTGATCAAGTGCTTTACCAATAGGACTCCCAGAAACCCAAGGATCCAGTCAACATCCTAGAAACTAAATCCCATACCCATATAGTCACATAAACATGTTATCACATAAGCATACAACACTACATCCAAGTCTAACAAGCGAGACAAATCCATTGTGGTACTAACCACTTCCCGCGTACCCAAAGTATTCGAACCCGGTAAGCTCTGATACCAAGTTGTAACGCCCTCAAAATAATACATCAGACCCACCATTTTTTACATGCACTGATATTAAAGAACTAAACACTTTTCCATTCATCAGAGTAGTCCTTACAAATGTATTACAGGTTGACAACAAAAGTAAATGCCCAATGGCTTACAACTTTCTAAGCCAACACTTGGTTACACAAAAGAGAGTACTAACTCATATCATATTAAGCCCTTGGCCTGAATTTACATGTAATTCAACAAAAGATATCAAAAAAAAAAAAAAAAAAGTCTTCAACTCCCAAAAACCTTCCAAGCTATGTCCTTGGAGGTGGCATATCACCTGAACCTGAAAATGATGTCCCATATAGGGTGAGCCACAACCTAATAGAGATATACTAAACCAAATATAAGCAATGACTAAAACAATAGCATTTGATAGATGGTTAACACTTATAAACCAGTTATAACACAGTACAATTCCATGACACTTTGGTCCATGTTACAATCCACTTTACTTTACTTATCAACTCATTTCATAAACGTGGCTCAGAACCTAGCCAGATAATTTAATAACAACCTGTATTAAACACTTCTTACTTCACAATAGATACGCATAATTGCTGTATCAATTTCAAACAAAACACTTCCATACTTCATATTTGATATACAGATTTGCTATATCAATACTTCAATGGATACACATATTTGCTGTATCAATGGAGTACATCCCCTATCTCCTCCCAAATAATGTCCGGTTTAGGAGTCCATCCCCTATCTTCCCCTAAACTGTGGAGTACATCCCCTATCTCCTTCCACACAACACAATGTATATAAACACCTATCATATACAAGCTCAATCAATACACAAATTTGTTGTATTATTCCAACTGTCACATTCGGTGACATATTCAATGTGATTAGTTTTGGTTTTCCTTAATCAACATGCAGTGTCTACAACAATCAAGACTATCCTCCACTGATAGCCCAAAGCAAAAATTTCTAAACAGAACATAAATGCAACAACAGTTATAATACCAACATTTTCCATAGGTAAGTGATAAATTAATCCAACTACACCATTCAATCCCATAATGTCCCAATTTCATTATTCCCAATTCAATTTCACATTTCCCCAAATTAATTATAGAAATTAATTATTCATTACAATTAGGGCATTTTCCCAATTTTTGCAATAATATCCCTAAGGCTCATTTTTCACCCATAATCCATAAACAACCTCCATTCCAAGTCTACAACACAAATATGACTCAAACATGGAAAACCCCTCTTTTAGAGATTACAAAATAAACCCTAACTTTCTCAATATTGCCCAACATCACCAACTAATCCAAATGACCAAAATTAAAGACAAAACTCATAAGATGGAGTAGGTTATCCCTATCTTGAAGTGATGAGCTCAAATGGAGAAGATGACCAAAACCCGAAGTGCTCCAAATCTGAGATTTTTTAGATTAAAACGAAGCCCAAGCCACCCTCTATCTTTCTTACAAAGGACTTAGGGTAGAAACACACTCTATGTAGATGAATCCCTAGAGAGAAGATATGTAGAGTGAGAGAGAGAGAGAGAGTCGGTTCTAGGGTTTGTATAATGAAGGAGATGAAAAAGTGATGTTCAATCCCGCTGCTGCCTACTGATATAACACAGGCTCGCTCGAGCGAAGGATTGGTCGCTCGAGCGACCAGACACAAAGAACCCTCGCTCGAGCGAAGAAAGTCTCGCTTGAGCCAACAATTCGAAGCTTTAGGTCTGCAACCTAGAAGCACGCTCAAGCGACAGAATGCTCGCTCGAGCGAAGAAACTCAAAACATACACCTCACTCGCTCGAGCGAAGGAAATCTCGCTCGAGCCAAGAAACACAGCTGTAACGCCCTCAAAAAAAATACATAAAACCCATCACTTTTGACATGCATTGATATAAAAGAAACCAACCATTTATATTCATCAGAGTAAATTGTACAATGGTATTATATGTTAACAACAAAAGCAAATGCCTTATGGGCTTCCAGCTTTCCAAGTCAACACTTGGTTACACAAAAGAAGAGTACTAACTCTATACAAAATGAGCCCTTGGCTTGATACACATGTAATACATACAAAATAAACAAAGAAAAGAGTCTTCAACTCTCATCATCACCCAAGCTATGTCCTTGGAGGTGGCATGTTACCTGTACTTGAAAATAATGTCCCATATAGGGTGAGCCAACGCCCAGTAGAGATATGCTAAACACAGTATGATCAATAACTAAGACATTAGCAATTGAAAAATGTTCAATTTCCACAAATCAACTCATAATCCATTTCCCTTTTATATTCACTGTGGCCGTGTTTCATTCCCCTTTCCATTTCTTAACAATTTCACAATTTATATCAACGGCTCAGAACCTGGCCAACCATTTATGAGACAGTGACTCATATTAAACATTTCCCATTCTACAATAGATAAACATATTAGTTGTATCAGCATCTCAACAGATAAGCATACAAGCTGTATCAACACTTCCAAGGATAAGCATATGAGCTGTATCATCACTTCCATGGATAAGCATATGAGCTGTATCATCACATTATCTAACAAGCATATGAGCTGTATCAGTGGAGTCCATCCCCCATCTCCTCCCAAACAACATCCAGTTTAGAGTTCCATCCCCTGTCTTCCCCTAAACCGTGGAGTACATCCCCTATCTCCTCCCCCCCACACACAAAGTATACACACGTTGGTCATATACACAATCAATCAATACATAACGTTAATGTATTCTATTACCCGTCATACTCTATGACATATCCAATTGATTAGTTTCAATTTGCCTAATCATCGTGCATTGTCTACAACAATCACGACTACCCTCCACCGGTAGCCTAAAGCAAATATATCTAAACAGATAATAAATGCATTAACAGATAAAATATCAATGTTTTCAAAAGTGAGCAATTGACCAATCCAACTCCACTATTCTACCATATAATGAATCAATTTCATTATTTCCAACTCAATCCCAAATGCCAATACTTTTCCCAAATTAATTACACCAATTAATTTATATAACAAATTAGGGTTCTTATCTCTTTTTCCAATATTGACCCCATGGTCCATATATCAACAACCAACATAAATAACCTCATTTTGAAACCCAAAATACTCATTTTAGAATCAAAATAACAAAACCCTCTTTTAGCATTTCGAAGCCCTAAGTCCCAAAATTTACCTAACTTCAACATTTTATCAAAATCACCAAAAATCTATGTCAAAGACCATAAGGGTGAGTAGGAATCCCTACCTCAAATTCGGAGCCCAAGATGACACCCAACGGAGAAGATAACGAAAACGAAGTTGCTCCAAATCATGAGTTTCTTGGACCAAAAGATAGCCCTTGACGATCAACAACCTTTTTGCAAAGGCCAAAGGTGAGGAAGTCACTCCTACTAGATCAATACCTAGAGAGAAGGCAAGGTTTTAGAGAGAGAGGCTCTCAAATGGCTTTTTCGGAAAAGTAAGAGAGAGAAAGGATGAGAAAAAGTGATTTAAAATTGCCTCACAGCCAACTGATATACGAAATTCCTGCTCGAGCGGAAAACACAACGCTCGAGCGTCATGCACAAAAATCTGGACACGCTCGAGCACAAGAAGGCCCGCTCGAGTGCCAAGACACAGGAATAAAATACACCCGCTTGAGCGAGAAAACCAGTCCGCCTGAGCACAGATTCCCCCTTCCCAGAACTTACACCAAAACAAAGCTACTCGCTTGAGCGCCAACAATCTCGCTCGAGTGCTACCCGCTCGAGCGCAAGAAACCCGCTCGAGCGTAGAAAACACATCTGCAGAAATTTTGCAGGGACACGAAATACTAGGAGTGTGCAATCTCTGCTCTAGCGTCAGAACACCCGCTCGAGCGATAAACTAGAAACCAAACTTTGCTTGAGCGCAGAATGACCCGCTCGAGCGTAACACCAAAAACCTGGGCAACAAGGATTTAGACCAAGGCATAACCCACCTGTTCAACACAAGCCCAACACATCCTAAAACTCAAACAAAATGGAATTTAAAGGATGGCAACAAGATAGATACAACTACTAACTCCACGGAACCAAGTCCGGAATACAACAGAACAGTAAAAGGACAACCGGGATCGCTATAACAGCTCTCAGGTCCAGAACTGGACGCAGACGCAAGCCCGAGTGAAGGACTTCTCGCTCGAGACACCAGACACTAAACTCAACTCTCGCTTGAGCGAAGTAACCCTGGCTCAAGTGAAGGATCTAAAACAAAGAGCTTGCTTGAGCGACAAAGTCCTCGCTCGAGCGAAGACACCAAAATCTGGGCAGCAACCATTTGCTCCCAAGCACACCAAACCTGTAACAAACCTGCCCAACACATCCTATAACTCAAAAATAAGGAATTAAAGGATGGCAACAATATATATACAACAACAAGCTCCACGGAACCTAAGTCCGAATACAACAACCAAATGGGGAAAGACCGGGATCGCTAAAACACCACAGTGGGTTTATCTTGCTTGATAGAGATATATGTATGATGAGGTGCTATGTGATAACATGCTTATGTGATTATATGGGTATGGGGTTTGATTTCTGAGATGTTGATTGGGTCTGTGAGTTCCTGGAAGTCCAGTCAGAAGAGCACTTGATCACTGCTATTTCCAATTGGAACTCTAGCAATGTCATGGGACAATCATTATCTAGAAAGAAAATCTTTATGTGCTCTATGTGAGTATGTGCTTATATGGTTTGCCATATGTGATGTAGATACAAGTATAGGTTTATGTTTAAGCCGTATGCAGCGTGTTAGAACTAGTGTGGAGTACTTACTTTTGAGCTAAATTCTGTCTCATATATAAGATGTCATAAAGCGGGAGAGGCCATAATAGAGGCACTTGGGGTGCCCGGGATGTTCTCATGTAGGAGGATACCTTTTCCCCAGGAAGAAGGTGCAAGTTAGAGTAATATGGCCGGGATGATTGGTCAAGATGTTGTGGAATTAGTATTGAAGTGTAGGTTTACCGATTTGTATGATTGTGGGTGTAAATGTGACCTTAAAATAGTAGAGTTTGTGTTGTGTAGCGACTGGTTTGTTGTTATGAGGAGTTAATTATTTTTCAATTTTATATCAAGTTTGTGGAAGTGGACTAGATGAAAAATCTTAGAAGAAGAATGAGTTAGAGATTAACCTTATCGTAATAGTATGGTTTGGTTGTGACTTTAATGATGATTAAAGTAATCTAAGATAATATGCTTTGGATTGTTGACATTAGAACATGTAAAACTAGTTCTAAATTTTCTTGGGATAGACAAAGTTAGTTATAGTTAGATTGTTTCACTTGCTTGATGGACTACTTGTGAGGTTAGTGATGGGCCCTAGGCCAATTATTTTGTATGCGTTTGGGAATAAATGTGGTCTTAGCATGATAGAAATTATAGCGTGCAGTAAGAAATGTGTTTCTTAGAGAGTTTGTTTTATTCATAATTTTGCTGCAAATCCTAAGAGGGCAAATGAGATGAATAATTTTGTGATAGATTGGAATGAGATTAAATTTGATTTGGGTTACACCATTTGATGAGATTATTAGTAGTAACAACATTGACTCGTGAGTTGATATTTTAGAACATGTAGGCGAGTTTCGAGTACCTTCGAGATTGGTAGAGTCCATTGTCTCAGAATTAGTTGTTGATTATACCCAAGTGCAGTAAGTGTTTAGGGATATGATGTAATTGATGTCTCGGGAGTTATGTTAGCAAACCAATGTCTTTAAAGAAAATTTTGAAATGATCATGTGAGGATGTTGTGATTCTATGGAGATTATGATCAAGTGCCTTGAGATGGTTGATGTGACTATGATTTTAGTATTTTCATGAAAATTCGTGCTTGATCCATCGCGAGTAATTAATGTTAATTTTTATAGTCACTCTGACTTATGGATTAGAAATTATGACTATGAGAAGTATACGTGAGCATTTTGAGTTAAGTTTGGCGTGTGTAGTGACGGTGATTGTCATGCAATCGAAATGGAGGTTATTTTGTATCCCTTGTCCTTTAACTATAAGATTGTTTTGTATTCTCGGTGTAAGAGTTGTGAACCCCTTATATTAATCCTTCGTTTTGCTATAAGTGTGGTGAGAATTTGTGCTATTGGTATGTTGATCTAATATTATTGTTGGGTTTAATTTGGGTGTACTTGACCTTAAGTGGTAAGTGTTTTCTTAATTAAAATGTATTTAGTTTTGCCTAATAAAGGATGATTCCTTATTTTAAATTTGTTTCATCATGTTTTGTGGTGATATTACCCTAGAAGAAGTTATTTGGTATACCCCTTGTCAGGGAATAAATTGGTATGAAGTACTTTCGTTATTTTGTTAGTCTTAGAAATTGTTATGGGATGACTATTGTTGACATAGAAAATTTCTTAGAGTGAATGAGTGCCTTTATAACTTGTGGTAGTATCTTTTAGAATTTGGGTGGAAGTGAGTTGGCTAGAGACTTTATAGAAGATTTCAAAGTAACTAAAACTAGTGTTTGTTAGTGTAACCTTTTGTCTTGAATTGTGTAGGATTTTCGTGGTGGGTTTAATATGGTAGTTGGTGTTGTTATTTGTGACATGAGCAGTAATGAGGATTCAATCAGGGTAGATTACTTTTAGAGTTAAATTGTTTATTTTTCAAGTGTGAAGCAGATTTCGTAGTGATTGGATTGAAGTACTGAAAAGATTATTTTAATTAGAATTCTGAATCAGAAGTGTAGAATTATTTCTTTTGGTAAGGGATGTACATTGAATTTCCTTTGGAGAGATTTTATTGTAATTTGAGGTTAATCAATTTATTAACGATTCGAGAATTTTAGAGTCGTTTCAGTGTCAATCTTTACGAGTGTCTCATTGTGATTGGTTTTGTATACTTCTAGGGTGAGAGATAGAATATTCCGTTAATTGGCCTCAATAGCGGTAATAATACTTGTCGATAAGTGAGTTGGTATAGTAAGAGTTGTTCAATTTGGGTTTGATCTCATGGGTTATCGTAATATTAGTGTGATGCAGAATCTTGTTGTAACTTTGGAGTTAGTGTCATGGCTTGGGTTTTAAAGAATGAGAATCGTGTTGGGAATACCTTAGTATTGTTAGAATGTGTATCTAGTCTTGATGAATTCTATGTGGACTCGAAGTGCATTGTGTGAGCGTTTGAATAAATTCTATATTGGAGTGAAATTGTGTGGGTGGAGGTAGAAAAGTTTGTGTAAACTGTTAATTGGTTCGTCGAGTGAAAGAAATAGAGTGGATAGGTAAAAGTAATACAGAAATTGCTTGGTTGGGCAATTAAAGTTGTGGCTGAGAATTTTTGAGTAGTGTGTTTGGCATGATTGCATTATGTTTCATAAGAGTTGGTGGTTAGTGCTTTTGAAGAGTAATTATTTCGTTTTGTTAAGGTCTCGGAGTAGTGATAGTTATTTGGCATTGGGATGCAATGGGCATTAGGCGATGGAGATAGTTCGTTGAAGTTGGGTTATCACCAAAATGACATTAATTATCATATGACGTATTGGACAATAAGTTCACTTATTAGGACCTACACGTAAATCCCCTTAATTTAAATTAGGTTTGGTTTGTGTAGAATTCTATATGTAATTAAGAAAATACATGTTGACACAACTCTATTAGAAAAAGTAAGTCCTTATAATGCGCTACCTAAGCATATGAAAAACACTACTTTTAATAATATATATGTGATTTGGTAAATTTATACTTTAATTTGATTGTTTTAATAGTATTAATTAATTTGATCATATGAATTATTAAACAAGAAAAAATAAATGTGGGGTGGGACATGATTTTAATTTTTTTAAATAAGTTCGACCCGTACCAGACCATTAACTGGTCAAAACCTAAAAAATCTATTAATATATATGGGATGTGGACACAATAGTTATGGGTCGGGTAAGCTTGGCCCGTCCCATTGATGACCCCTAACACCAATAGGTCCTACAAGTTCTTTCTATCATGCCACAAGTCCCATGGCAATGCCGCACACCTATCTAACAGAGCATGTAAGGCTAAGAGTCCAATCAAATAAACCACCAAAATAAAATACTCAAAATAAATCTTTAATTATCATAATGTCAAAATCTATAAATAATAAACAATCCTTATCATATGAAATTGTTCACTAAGTCCACTAATATAATCCACTAACAAAATAGTAATCCAAAGTAATTTAAAATCATATTCCTACTCTCTATATATCTCATTAATCTAACTAGATAACTAGTGGCGGAGCCAATAGTTTAATATAGGAGGGGTGGGGGGGGGGGGTAATCTCAAAATTTTTCTTCCCCAATCAATAACAATAACATAATAATAATTTTTCGAGCTAATATTAAACATCAAAAATTAATATTCATTACAAAAAGTTTTTAATTTTAAACTTTTACAATTGACCCCGGCGAGTTTTCATCTTTTGAAATCTTTCCATGATAGTATCATTGTCAATACCATCAAAAATCTCTCTCTCAATGTAGACAACCAAGCTATCATTTATCCATTCATCACCCATTCGGTTCCGCAATCGATTCTTCACAATATTCATAGTTGAATATACCCTCTCAACAGTAGCAGTTGCAACAGGCAAGATTAATGCTAAAGTCAAGAGCAAATACACCAATGGATATATTTTGTCTCTTTCAGTCTCCACCATTTTCTTAGCAAGATCGGCAATTCCATTCAACCTTGATAACTCAATACTGGATAGCATGTCGATAATATATGTATCAAGTTTATCACTAAGTACTATGAGCTCTACTGAAGAAAATTCTTTGGGATAAAATTCAACAAGATGAATTAACTTTTTCTTGTCAAAACTAGAGAAAGAGTTAGATGGATTCAAACATGCCACACAAAGTAACAACTCAGTGTTCGCCTCAGTGAAATGAGCATTTAGTTCTTGAATTTGCATATCAAAAACAGTGTAGAATTACTCAGCGTGATAGTGATGTAAGTTTATAATTTCTTGAGCATTGCGCCTTTTTCTCCCTCGAGCTACAAACATATCATCCATTTGGGGAACATCAATTTCATGCTTTTCACAAAAAGACAAAATATCATCAAGTAAAGATGTCCACCCACTCTCCCTCATCTTTTAGAACCGTACTTTAGAAATTTAAACTAAATTCATGGCATTAACAATATCTTGATCTTTCTTTTATAGTGCTTGCGATAACTCACTTGTAATAGCCAATATCGTTTTCATCAAATGAAGGTTGAATACAAACTCAAATGATTGAATTGAGTCCAACAATACATTTGCTTCTGCTCGTTGTTCTGAATTTGAACCATTCTTCGAAATCATTTCAAGCACATCAATCACTGTTGAAAACATACCAGCCAAGCTGACTAAAGTACCATAGTGTGAACACAAGGTGTATCACCAGCACATTTAAGATTAGTTTCTTGATTTAAGCCTTGCCCACTAGATAGCTCTCCAGTATTAAGTGGCTCAGCAACTTTTGCAGCTTGCTTCTCCCTAACAATATCTCGGCATTTACATGATGCTCCAACAACATTTACCACATTAGAAACCAAAGTGAAAACTAAAGCAATTTGATCATGATTCTTTGCCACGGCTACAAGTGCCAATTGCAATTGATGAGAAAAACAATGAACATAATATGCACAAGGATTCTCTTTCAGTATAAGTGTTTTAAGACCATTGAACTCACCTTGCATATTACTAGCCCCATTATATCCTTGACCCCGCAATCTGGAAATACTCAATCCAAGTCTGGAGAATAAATTTTCCACAGCTTGTTTGAGCGAGAGAGCATTCGTATTAGCAACATGCCCAATACCCATAAAACGCTCAATCGCTTGGCCTTTTTTGTCAACATATCGTATTACAACTGCCATTTGTTCCTTGATTGATATGTCACGGGCTTCATCAATCAAAATAGAAAAAAATGCATCACCAAGATCTCTAATAATCACATTGATAGTTTTAATTGTGGCCACATTTACAATATCTTTTTGAATATCAAGAGATGTCAACTTGAGATTTTGTGGAGGATTGCTTAATGCAACCACTTTGACATCTTCATTATGATTGACAAGAAAATTGAGAAGTTCAAGAAAATTTCCTTGGTTACTTGAATTTTCAATTCATCATGCCCACAAAATGCAAGTCCTTGTCTTCGAAGAAATTTGACACAATCAACCGATGCATTCAAACAGGTTCGATACTCAATTCAAGCTTGATCAGATTGTTTGAAAAAAATCATTTGAATATGTTGATTTTGGTTAACAAGTCTTGACATTTACTCAAAGCTTGATTATGAGCACTATTGGGACCTCCAACATGAGTTTGAATTTTTTTCTTTATTCTTCCAATTTGAGAAACCCTCACCAACAAAAGAATCACTACCAGCTTGATCTCCAATATCGGGTTTGAAAAGATAAAAATAAAAACAATTTGTTACACTACACTCCAACCAATTAGGAAATTCACTAAACCAAGCCTAATTAAATCGCCGAAATTTTTGTTCAAATGATTTTTGTGAAAAATTATGATCACGAGGCTGACAAGGACCTTTTTGTAGATATTCCCTACGAATTCGGTCTCTATCATTAGCATTATAGTCCATAATCCGAGATGTAGTCCTGGATCTGCAAGAAGGTCTTCTAAGTTGAATTCTATGCGACTTTGTTTTGCGGAAGAATAATTATAATCTTCTTCTTGAGGAAGAGATGATTCAAACTTTGATTTTCTTTTGAAATATTTCTCCATGACTATTTTAAAAAATAAAAATCAAAATAAAAATTCATAATCAAAATCACAAACCCCCACAAATCAAATCTCCAATTTTAATACAAATCAAAAAATTTAAATTTAGCACAAATCACAACAAATAAAATTTATAATATACCTATATTAAATGAAAGTCCCTAATTTAAGTAACAAATACTACAAATTAATATTTTTAATTATAGCACAAATCAAATCCCTAATTTTAGCACAAACAACAACAAACCAAAATCCCTAATTTTAATATAAATCACCACCAATTGAGATTCATAATTTTAGCATATCAAAATCTCTTATTTTAACATAAATAATAACAAATAAAAAAATTTTACAAATCAAAACTTAACAAATAACTATAAATTAATACTCATAATTTATATTTAAAAATAAAAAATCATAAATAAAGTTACCTGTAAACAATGAAGAGAAGATACCAAGGTTGTAGTGTGATCCCAAATCTGTGTTGTGTGATCCTAATCTAGTGAATCGCGAGTTGATAAATTGCAAAGTAACAAAGAGAGATAAAGAAAACAAAAAAATATATATATATATATATAGAGAGAGAGAGAGAGAGAGAGAGACACTTAACAAATACTGTAAATAAATTTAAAAAATAAAAAATTCCATACACCTTTAGGGTTTTAGGATTTCAGCCTTGCTACCGGTTTCTCATGAATCAAAAAAAGAAGAAGAAGAAGAAGAAGAAGAAGTAATGGGATTGGAGTTGTGCCAGTGTGTTTGGGTGCGTGTATGCCTGTGTCAGTGTTTTTGGGTCAAATTGGGCTATTGTGCATATAGGCACTGTGTGTAAGCCACAAACAACCCTCAAAATAAAAAAAAAAATTAAAATTTTTTTTTTGAAAAGTCAGGGGAGCACGTGACCCCCTGGCCCCCATGTCCCTCCGACCCTGGTTATAACATCAAATAAAAATGGAGCTAGTAACACAATATCACTTAAACATTATAGTTCATGCACTGCTAGTTGCAAAATTGAACCAAGAGCTCTTTATTGAGATTCAATTAATTCTTTACAATTTTTGTTCTTTTTTTTTTCTTTTCTTTTTCATATATGAATAAATAATTTCTAAGAATTATGATGACATAAACAATCTAATATATCCACATGTCAACAAGCAACAATCTGAGGCTTTGGGTTTGGCCTAATGGACTTGTAGCTACATTTTAGGGTGTCGTGAGTAGAAGGTCAGGAGTTCGAGCTGATAGAACAGATGCGACCCTTTAGTTATAATCTTATTTTACTAAGAACTAACATCCTACAATCTTGGCCAAAAAGAATAGAAAAAAAAAGGGAACAATCTATTCAAATTTTAGACATTTTAATTTTTAAATAAAATTAAAAAAACAATTGAAATAGAACTTGAAATGATACAAAATTTGAAAACATCTAAGAGAAAATCAAGACAAAGTTCAATTTTAGAATGGTCGATTGGGTTGAAGAGAAATTTGGTAAAATAAAATAATTACTTTGGGCCCTCCATTATTAATTAGAATAATTTTATTTTGGGTTTGGTATTAACACTCCATTTGGATTAAGGGGCTTGGTGAGAAATGAAAAAAAAAATAGAGAAGTTGTGAGAATGGCGATAAAACCAAAGCACACCAAACTTAAGTTTTGTTTCTCATTAAAAGTGGTGAGATTTGGTGAAAAATCAAAATTATTTTTTTAAACATAGTATCTAAATAAGAAGGTGAGAAACCATAATATATATATATATATATATATTTTCTTATCTCTCAAACCAAATGGAGATTAAGCGTTGAACTTATTTTGATAAGTAAAGTAATTGGGTTGTACTGCTAATATTTTTAGTTTGGTGGTGGGGTCATCTCTATAATTGAGGTCTAAAAAAAAATAGATTATGTTAAATTTTAATCCTATATGGACCCTATTTTTTAATCCTAAACTAGCGGGTCAAAGCGGCAGTTTCCCAGAGCCGGCCATGAAAGATACTTGGCATAAAACCAATCCACCAAAACACAGTCATGCATGTTCTTTGCCCAATGGGCCTTCGAAGCCTAAGCTTGAGCATGCCATGGTTAGTTCACAATTTGCATATTCATCTAATACTCTTATGTTGTTTGAGCATTCTAAACTCCGGCTTTACTACCGCCATATCCAACTCCTGGCTAATGGGGAACGAGACGGACCGACTTTCATTGTTGGCAATCAAGGCCAAAATAGTTGATGATCCACTCCATGCTTTGAGCCCCTGGAATGATTCCATCCACTTCTGCCAATGGCAGGGTGTTATGTGCGGCCGCAAGCATCAGAGGGTCATTGCCTTGGACTTACAGTCTTCGGAACTGGTCGGATCAATATCACCACACCTCGGGAATTTAAGCTTTCTAAGGGAAGTACAGCTTCAGAACAATAGCTTTGGCAATGAAATTCCCCCAGAAATTGGTCGTTTGTGAAGGCTGCAGATTTTGCAACTGAAGAAAAACTCAATTGGTGGCCAAATTCCTATAAATATATCTCATTGTGCTAACCTAATTTTTTTTATTTTTCTTACAATAAGCTGGTAGAACAAGTTCCTGTGGAGCTCGGATCCTTGTCAAAGCTCGAGACAATAATTATAAGAAACAACAATCTTACAAGGAGTATATCTCCTTTCGCGAATTTGCCATCTCTTTTAATATTGTCTTTAGCCAACAACTACTTTGACGGAAACATTCCTGATGGTTTTGGTCGATTAAAGAATCTTCAGGAGCTTATACTTGGCATAAACAGTTTGTCCGGCACCATCCCTCCTTCGCTTTTCAACCACTCTTCTCTCACACGGTTTGATGTCACTATTAACCAAATCTAGGGAAGTCTTCCCTGGGACTTGGGCATCACCCTTCCTAGTCTTGAATTCTTCAACATTGGTCATAACCATTTTACAGGATCAATTCCGGTTTCAATGTCAAATGCATCTCAACTCCATTATCTATTATTGCTTCAAAACAAACTTACTGGAAAGGTTCCTAATTTAGCAAGGCTGCAAAACCTCCAGTGGCTATGCATTTGGGACAATCAGCTTGGATCTGGGGAAGCTGATGACTTCAGCTTTATGTTCTCTTTGATCAATGCTACCAATTTACAACGTTTGGAAGTGAGTATGAACAATTTTAGCGGCAAGTTGCCAGAATACATTGGTAATCTCTCGAGAAACCTTGAATATTTGTATGTAGACCACAATCAGATATTCGGAAGCATTCCACCCGGGATTGTAAATCTTGTTGGCTTGCAGAGTTTGCTTATGCAGGTTAATCAATTCACTAGTACTATTCCAATTGAGATTGGAAAGGTTCAAAATTTACACGAATTAATTCTCTACATCAATTCACTAGACCCTGAGGTTTGGAGAAAATACGAGTCTTACAATTTTAACATAATTACATTGAGCTCCTTTATGTTACGTGAACTCTTCAAGATAAATCAAATACCCGCGTCGGACACCCAACGCTCGGACAATGGTAGACACTTCTCATATATTTGTATTTAACACCATCTTGCATGTATCATTTGTTTTATAATTGGTATAAATACTTTTTTGACGTTAAATGTTACATATAGTACCATTTTATCTCACATAAAAATGATTTTTTTTTGCTGAACCCAAAAAATATATATATAAATGACTTTTTTTTGCCGAGCCCGTATACTCTTAAATTTGATATTTGATAACTCCAACCTCTAGACCCGCACCCGCATCCGACACCCGTACCCACTTCCATGTAACATAGGCTTTTAATTTATATAGCACTTAGCCCCCTTTTCATCAATAATTCGTTAGTCAAATGAATAGAAAAATGTTGTGGTCATTTGTTTAACACTTAAATGTATATTTTTTCTTATTTATCCTTGTGTCTTCATACCATCTGCTTTAGTTCAAATCCATTGAACCTTACTAAAAGGGAGGTAAGTATAATTATGTTAAAACTATGGGACTTGTGTTTTCTCTAAATCTCAAGAGAGAATAGTATACTTTACCCTACTTGAAATGTATTGTTCCATCTTAAAAACAAAAATAAAAAAAGCATTGTAGCATTGTATTGTATACTTGCATCATGCTAGTAACTGGCTCATAGCAAGAATTGTTTTTGAGTTTCTTATATTGACATAAAAAAATAAATTCTCTTTACATGTTGGAACATGTGAAAAACATTATTTTTACTTGGAATTAAAGGCAAAAACCAAAGGAGTTTCAGTCTCTTAAAAATGAGAGTATTATAGATCTCCCATAGTATAGAAAAGGAGAAGAGGCAAGTAGTAGTACTATATTTTATTAGAACTAATGACCTCAGACTTTGGGAGATTTATTTAGGAGGAGAAAAAAATAATAAAAAATAAAATAAAGGAATTTTTTGTGGTTGTTGAAATTGAAAGGTCATTGAATCATGACTCATAATATTCATGCAACATTTGGATAGACTCAATTCTTGAATATGAAAGACTACCAAATCACATGAATTGTACCCAAATTGTTAGTCGTAAGATTCACACACAATTCTGAAAGATTCGTTACAAATATAAAATTCAGCCAAAAGATTCAAACCAACTGAATCGAAAGATACATATCATGAATTGTAAGATTCTAACGACTAGGAGTGCAGGTTTAGTATGGAAGTTGTAAAGTACCTTTAAAGCAAAAAATTGACCAATCCATTTGTGTTGCACTAATCGCACAATTCCACCATTTCCCTTTCCAATGACTTTAATTGCATCAAAGTTAGCCAAGCTTATCTGGTTATCTGATGGCTGTATAAGCGGTGGTTGAACAGACATTCACATACAAATAAAACAATTAGAAAATTTCCAAGGCTAGAATGTGCTCATAGATATGCAATTATATCCCTATTTGCAAAATCACACTATCAAAAAGGTATAGGTTCAATGCCAATACGAACAGTTAGTTTAAATTTCAGTATTTACATCTATCAAACAATTTATTATTTTTTTTTATTTTGATAAATAAACATACTTAATTAAAACATCTACCAGATAATTTAGCCAAGTTCCAAATGAGAAAATGCCTACCAAAGCAATCACTTTCTGGGACAATTTACTTTAGAGGGAGAAATAAATAGCCAATTTTCTACAAAAAAATATTGAGGAAATTGCAAATCAATGGAAAGACCCAAAAAAAATTACAAAATCATGGAAAAGTTTATCACTTCAATTATTAAAGTTGATAAGTTTACCATTCATTTGCAATTTATTTTTGATCTTTCAACTGAATTGCAATTTCCCCAAATATATTTATAAACGGAATTATTGATGCACTTGTCAATATCACCAAATTTGAAACAAAAATGAAATGACAAGAAAAATTACATTTGTGAATTAGTGTGTCTAATGAAGAAAAACAAAGAGGGTTGAATTGAAGAGAGGGTGTACCAACCAGAGCTCTTCGGCTACAACAGCAGAATCGACTAACATACGCCTAGTGCAGTAGCTCCGATAAACCTTCTGCACCCACATGGCGGTGGCACTCGACTCAGTATTATTCGGCACTTCACCGACGCCACTCACATCACCATTGTTTGTCATTCCGGCCGCCGCCACCGGAGAGTTGAAACCTCTGCTTAGGACGATTGTCGGAGATAGTTGTTGGGAAGCAGCGTGGGAGCAAATCTTGATGGAGTTGTAAGAGAATGGTGGTTTGGAATTGAGATCCAAGTTCGAAAGGCTTTGAGTATTGATGATCTCCATTACTCAAACAAACCCTACAAATTTTGTGTGACAGAGAGAGACAGAGGGACAGCAAGAGAGAAAGAACCGCGTGTGAAGAAGTAATAGATTTGGGCAAAAATTTAGGCACCAATTTGAAATATTTCCCAAAAATTTTTTGAACACATTCGCGACTAAATTTTAGTCGCTGAAGATAGGTTACCAAAGATAAAAAATAAAATAAAATAAAATTATTTGGCGACTAAAATAATTTTTTGTCACTGAAAGTAAGTTTTTGGCGACTAAAACTTTAGTCGCCAAAGAGGAAAAATAATTTCTTTATTTTTCATTCGGCGACTAAATATTTTAGTAGCCAAAAGTCAATAAACGATGACTATTTTTTTTTTTTGTAGCTGAAAGTAATATTTTGGCGACTAAAACTTTAGTCGCCAAAGAGAAAAAATTATTTTTTTATTTCCCATTCAGCGACTAAATATTTTAGTAGCCAAAAGTCAATATACAGCAACTAATTTTTTTTGTCGCCAATTCTGGCATTTTTAGCGACTAAATTTTTTTTAGTCGCCAATAATGAATATACCCCGACTAAAAAAAATTAGTAGCTAAATATTTTACTTTTGGCGACTAAAAAAAATATTAGTCGCCAATTCCATAACTTTTGGCGACTAATTTTTTTTAGTCGCCAATTTTGGTCGCCAAATGTGCATTTTGTTGTAGTGTTAATTTGAACAAAATTTGACTTTGATCATTGTCATTGCATTTTCTTAATATTTTAAATGGAAAAAAAATCCGTGCATAATATAATTAAAAATATTTACTATATTTATAGGGTTCATTGGGGAAGTTATAGTTTTCCATGTCCAAAATTCTAACAAGACAATTCTGTGACAAAATTCAAAATATAAAATATAAATTATTCAAATTAAAAGCACGAAGATTAAAGTCATACTTGGTTTAAACTTCAGATATTAATAGTTTGGATAAATTATACTTTGCATATCTGTACTTTATACCAAATCTCATTTTAGTCACTACACATAAAATCATGACAATCAACTCCCTGCACTTCTGGTCAAATCCCACTTTAATCGTGATAGTCAACCCCTGTACTTTTATTCAAATCCCGCTTTGTCCCTACACAAGTGTCAATGTCCCTCTTTTATAACTTCAATTTTAAATCTTTAACAAAATCCAATCATGTGACAAAAATGTAACTACAAAATGAGGGTGAGAAAGGAAAATCATGGTAGCGTTTGGTAGAGTTTTCTAAATATGATTTAAGAATAGGAGTTGTATTTTGAGTTTGTGAGTTTTGGAATTATGATTTGAGTGTGAAAAATTTGTTTGGTGAATGAGTTTTTAATTCATTGAGGAATTTTTGATGTGACATATAATATTTGATACAAAAACTTACAACTCATAACTAAACACAATTCAAAATTCTATTCAAAACTCATAAAAAAATTTAAAAAATTATGAAATTTTTTTTTATTTAAAATATAAAAAATAACAGGTAGCAATTGTTAAAAAAAAATGCACTGTTTCGGTCAATCGGCAGGACGTTCGGGAGGATGACCGGTTAGCCTAGATTTTCCCGCCTTGGATAGAGTTTCAAAAGTGAGTGTGGAATTAATTTTTGAAAACTGTGAACAAACATCACGTGCAAACCAAAGGGTGGAACTAAAGTTCCAAAGCTCTACCAAACAGAGTCCGTGTTTCCCACCAATACACTTTGTCCTACGTGATAAGACATGAGAGTTATGATATATATATTATGGTGAAAATTGGGACGAAAATGCAAGAAAGTAGAGCTATTGAAATTTTTTTAAAAAAATGCAACAATATAGCGATCCCGGTTATCCCTTCACTATTCTGTTGTTTTCCGGACACGGTTCCGTGGAGTTGGTAGTTGTACCTATCGTGTTGTCAACCTTTAAACTCTTTAGTTTGAGTTTTAGAATGTGTTGGGCTCGGTTGTTTCAGGTTGGTAGAGCCTTAGCTCCCATTGTTGTCCAGTTTTTGAACTGTCCGCTCGAGCGGGTCTTCTTGAGCTCGAGCGGGGTTTTCACAGTCTCAGTATTTCGTGCCTCCGCAAAACTTTTGCAGATATGTTTTCTACGCTCGAGCGGGTTTCTTGTGCTCAAACGGACTTGTTAGCGCTCGAGCGGGTGGTACTTTTTGGCGTAAGTTTTGGGAGGGAGAAATCTACGCTCGAGCAGACTGGTTTTCGCGCTCGAGCGGATGTACTTTATTCTTGTGTCTTGGCACTCGAGCGGGACTTCTTGCACTCGAGCGTACCTAGCTTTTTGTCCTTGACGCTTGAGCGTTGTGTTCTCCGCTCGAGCGGGAGAGTCGTATATCAGTTGACAGCTAGGCTATTTTAAATCACTTTTTACATCCACACTCTCTCTCTTACTTTTCTAAAACCCATTTTTGAGAGCTCCTCTCTCTAGAATCTCCCTTCTCTCTAGGGTTTGATCTAGCTAGGGTGTTCTCCTTACCTTTGGCCTTTGTAAAAGTTGTGTTGATCGTCGAGGGCTTTGTTTTGATCCGTGAATCTTGGAGTTTGGAGCATTTTGGTTTTCTTCATCCTCTTCTCTTGGCTCCGAATATGAGGTAGGGATAACCTACTCCATCTTATGAACTTTGTCTTTGAATCTTAGCATTTTGATATATTGGGTGTTGTTGGGTAGATTCAAGAAAGTTTGGACCTTTTGTGTAGTTTTACAAAAGTTGGGGTTTTGCTTGAAATAAACCTATATGCAAGTTTGGTGTAAAAATGAGTTGGATGATGGGTTGTGGAGGAAAAAGGAACCTTAGAGTTGTTTTGTTAATTAAGGTAAATTGCCCTAATTGTTTTAATTAATTAATGCATATAATTAATTAAAGGAAATGAGGAGTCGAATTGGAAATGTTGAAATTGGGAATGTATGAGACTAAAGGGTGTAGTTAGATCATTTATTGCTCACCTAATTGAAATGTTGTTATATTATCCATTTGTGCATTTATTTCCTGTTTAGAAATAATTGCTTTGGGCTACCGGTGGAGGGTAGTATTGATTGTTGTAGATAATGCATGATGACTAGGCAAACTAAAACTAATCAATTGGATGTGTCATAGAGTATGACGGTTGATAGAATACATTAACTTTATGTGTTGGTTGATTGTGCATATGGCCAATGTATTTATATGCATTATGTGTAGACAATTGATAGAATACATTAACTTTATGTATTGATTGATTGCGTATGTGATTCTGTGTTTATATGCATTACTTGTGTATGGGAGGAGATGGGGGATGTACTCCACGGTTTAGGGGAAGATGGGGGATGTACCTCTAAACCGGTTAATGGTTAAGGGAAGATGGGGGATGGACCTAGGGTTGCAGCTCATATGCTCTCCCATTGTAGTGATGATACAGCTCGTATGCTTATCTATTGAAGTGTTGATACAGCTCATATGCTTATCTATTGAAGTGTTGATATGGCTCATATGCTTATCTGTTGAAATGTTGATATAGCTCATATGCTTATCTGTTGAAATGTTGATATAGCTCATATGCTTATCTGTGGTAGTGTGATATGGCTTATGTGCTTATCTATTGAAATGTTTGTTTGATTTGATATAGCACCAAAATGTATATCATCATCGTTTGTGAAGTATGGATGTGGCCTATGTGTTATTGGTACAACACCAAAATGTGTATCCATCTTGAATTTCGAAGGTGTTCTAGTGATGAACCATAATCTCATCAAATGTTTTGGCCAGAGTACTGAACCTTGTTTTCAAACTCAAAGTTGAATAGGAAATGGAAATTGAATTGTAACGTAGACTGGGCCGTCATGGAATTGTAATAAGATGTAAATGGAAGTGTAAGTATTGACCACCTGTCAGTTGTTAATATTTTAGGCATTGTTCATAGTCAGTTTAGTATATTTCTACTAGGCTGGGAACATCATTTTCAGGTACAGGTAGCATGCCACCCCAGAGGACATAGCGTGGGAGACTAGAGGCAGACATACTTTTGTTATCTTATTTTCCTTGATTGTCTTACATATAGATTCAAGCCAAGGACTTAATGTGTAATTAAGTTAGCACTCTCTTTTGTAACCAAGTGTTAACTTGGAAAGCTGCAAGCCCGTAGGGCATTTGCTTTTGTTGTAAACATGTAATACTTTTGTAATGAAATACTCTAATGAATAGATGAATGTGAACCTTTTATGTATCAATGCATGTCTCTATATGGATGGGTTTAATGTTATTATTTTGAGGGCGTTACAAACAAAGAAATCAAAGAGAAAGATAGAAGACAAAAAAACTGTGTTACCGTGAAAAATAGAGTTTCGTGATTCTAATTTATGCAGAATCTTAGTTCAATTTCTTAATTGTTCACAATTTATGTTTTGTTTTAGCCTAATACAATCATATTTTGATGTAAATTTTGGAATAAAATGTGTATTGGTGAAAAATATAGATGATTTTCCTTACCCTCATCTCGTAGTCACATTCTTATCACATAATTAGATTTTTGTTAAAGATTTAAACAACTATGTAACAAAAATGGGACATTGACACTTGTGTAGGAACCAACGTCATATTTGACTAAAAATACAAAGGGTTGACTGTCACAATTTCATGTGTAGGGACCAAAGTAGGATTTGACCAGAAGTGTAGGAGATTGACTTTCATGATGTCATGTGTAAGGGTCAAAGTGAAATTTAGTACAAAGTGTAAGGGTGCAAAGTGTAATTTACCCTAGTTTAATTTACACACCAAAAATCTTCCCTATTTTCTTTACTTTTTTTGGCTAGTTCAAAAAATAATGCATGTACAACCATTAACACCTTGCCTAATTTACTTATATTTATTTTGTAACGCCCTCAAAATAATACATAAAACCCATCGTTTTAGATATACATTGATATAAAAGAGACTAACCATTTCTATTCATCAGGGTAATTCTTACAACTGTATTACATGTTAACAACAAAAGCAAATGCCCTATGGGCTTACAGTTTTCCAAGTTAACACTTGGTTACAAAAAAAAAGAGTACTAACTCAATACATATTAAGCCCTTGGCTTGAATTTACATGTAATACATCAAAACAAACAAAAGAAAGAGTCTTCAACTCTCATCATCATCCAAGCTACGTCCTTAGAGGTGGCATACTACCTGTACCTGAAAATAATGTCCCATATAGGGTGAGCCGCAGCCCAGTAGGAATATGCTAAACACAGTATGAGCAATAACTAAGACATTAGCAATTTGATAAATGTTCAATTTCCATAAATCAATTCATAACCCATTTCCATTCACATGACCACTATATTCATGTTTCATTCTAGTTTCACATTTTACATCAACGGCTCAGAACCTGGCCAACCACTTATATGAGACAATGACTCATATTAAACACTTCCCATTTTACAATAGATAAACATACGAGTTATATCAACATCTTAACAGATAAGCATACAAGCTATATCTACATTTCAACAGATAAGCATATTAGCTATATCCACACTTCCAAAGATAAGCATATGAGCTATATCAACACTTCCATAGATAAGCATATGAGTTATATCATCACATTATCTGACAAGCATATGAGCTGTATCAGTGGAGTCCATCCCCTATCTCCTTCCAAACAATATCCGGTTTAGAGGTCTATCCCCTATCTTCCTTTAAACCGTGGAGTACATCCCCTATCTCCTCCCACACACACACAACGTATATACACATAGGTCATATACACAATCAATCAATACATAGCGTTAATGTATTCTATCAACAGTCATACTCTATGACATAACCAATTGATTAGTTTTAGTTTGCCTAATCATCATGCATTGTCTACAACAATCAAAACTACCCTCCACCGATAGCCCAAGCAATTATTTCTAAACAGATAATAAAAACTCCAACAGATAGAATATCAATGTTTTCAAAAGTGAGCGATTTATAAATCCGACTCCATCATTTCACAACATAATGAACTAATTTCATTATTTTCAACTCAATTCCATACGTTCACAATTTTTCCAAATTAATTATACCAATTAATTTTAAACAACAAATTAGGGTTTTTACCTCCTCCTTCCAATATTGACCCAATGGTCCATATATCAACATCCGACATCCATATCCTTATTTTGAAACCCAAAACACATATTTTAGAATCAAAATAACAAACCCTCTTTTATACATTTAGAAACCCTAGATCCCAAAATCAAACCATTTAACAAAATGCTCAAAAATCTAGGTCAAAACCCATAGTTGTGAGTAGGAATCCCTACCTTAAAAGATGAGACCCAACGAGGAAGATGGTGAAACGAAGTTGCTCCAAACCACGAGTTTCTCGGATCAAAAGATAGCCCTCGACGATCAACAACTCTTTTGTAAAGGCCAAAGGTGAGGAAAACACCCTAGCTAGGTCAATATCTAGAGAGAAGGCAAGGTTTTAGAGAGAGAGGCTCTTAAATGGCCTTTTCGGAAAAGTAAGAGAGAGAAAGGATGAGAAAAAGTGATTTAAAATTGTCTCACAGCCAACTGATATACGGCATTCCCGCTCGAGCGGAAAACACAACGCTCGAGCGTCAAGAACAAAAACTAGGTCCGCTCGAGCGCAAAAAGACCCGCTCGAGCGCTAAGACACAAGAATAAAGTAAACCGGCTCGAGCGCGAAAACCAGTCCGCTCGAGTGTAGATTTCCTGCTCCCAGAACTTACACCCAAAGTTACTACCCGCTCGAGCGCTACCGCTCGAGCGTAGACAAACCCGCTAGAGCGTAAAAATCACACCTGCAGAAGTTTTGCAGGGGCACAAAAATACTGGAGCTGTGCAATCCCCACTCGAGCGCAAGAAGACCCGCTCGAGCGGAACGCCTAAAAACTGGGCAACAAGGAATTAAAACCAAGGCCTAAACAACCTGTAACAACCCTGCCCAAAACATCCTAAAACTCAATCAAGTGGAATTAAAGGACGACAACAAGATAGATACCACTACCAACTTCACGGAACCGAGTCCGAAATACAACAGAACAGTAAAGGGGCAACCGGGATCGCTATATATTTATTTTTAAAAAGTCCTGAACTTTTAAACTACTTGTCTAATTATCTTGTATTTTGAGAATATTATGGTAATGTTAATCTTGTGGCTGCAATTCTTGTTGTTTTTTGTTTTGTTTTGTTTTGTTTATTTATTTATTTATTGTCAAGTTTCCATTATTTAGTTGCATGGTATTCTTTACCCTTTTATGGTTACATGAACTCAAATCACACAAGTGCATTATATTACCATTCTCATATGGACTAAATGGGAAATAATGCGGGAAGATAAAAGTACAATCATAATCCTCTTGAATGAGTGTTGTTCCACCATTTCTCACAGCTTTGACAAGCATCAAGCTTCGTTGTACTATAATTTAATTACCAAAAAGAAAAAATGAGATGTCAAGGGAATAAATATAAACTCATTCAAGGTTGGTTTTGGGTGCTAACATAATTCATGCAGTTCAAGCAGACAAAAGCATGATTGATTATTTGAATCACCATTAATAGCATGTTAGATTACCCACAGAGGCATGGTGGCCAATATTTTTAGAATAATATTATACAAATAATAAAATAAAAAAAATTGTACAAAAAAAAAAATACAAAATGGTCTGACAAGTGTTGATATTATTACCTTAAAGCAAAAAGTCTATTAAAATGGATTAAACATTTAAAAAATGTTACTGCCATATCTTTCTAGTTAATAGTCATATATAACATTTTATACAAAAACCTATAAGAATATAATTTTCAATGAAAATTGGATTGTTTTCAATTGATACTTTTTGATTGGAAAAGAATAAGCTCATTTGAAATCTCACACTAGAAAACATGCCATGCTTGCTCCTTGTTATCGTCCAATTATCTACGCATTGTCCTGTTAACAGGACAAACCATGGAGGCTCAAAACAAATGTTAAGAGGATCGCTACACTATTTTATAAACAATTATAAATGCGAGCAACCATTGTTTGAAGGTTAAATTTGTCCATAAAAAACTAATGAAACTTGAAAGGGCAAAAAAAGAAGACTGTTATTAGCATCTACCTAATTTCTTTGGATCCCCTTTCTTTGAACCTCTACCCACACTATCACAAAATCATAAACAGATCGCAGATTTAAAGTGTGATGTATGTTTTTTAATCACAGAATTTTTATTTAGTCAAAATGTGATATTTGAGAATGTGATTGTTAAGGTTCATTTTCAGTCACACTTTTTGAACTTCATTAAAAGATAATTCCATAACGGGTTTTGACCGTGATAATAAATATTTAGATTATGGATTTTAAGTGTGATTAATAACCAATAAAATCTAAGATTGAAATTAAATAATCCATGATTAATAATAAGATAAGATCACAGTTATATGCATATTTCATCATGGTTAGTGCGTGTAATAAAAAAATAGCTCGACCACAAAATGTGACTATCAATCACAGTATATAAGTGATGATTAAAATTTGAACATAACTAATATCAAAAATATAATCAATATTAGTTGCACAAAAAATTCCTTTGAATCACAACATTGACCACATATTAATAGCTAATAATTTCATAAATGAAAGTCGAATGTTGAAAAAATATATACAATGAAATTTAACGAATAAAAGGGTTTTTTACTTTAATTACACAATAAAAATGTAATTAAAAAAATGGAAAAACTTAACGAAAACTCAAAGTTCTTAAATGTTCCATTTTCTTTGATCATATTTCACATCTCTCCAAGCAATTTTTGATTTGAATAAAAATAACACAAATTAGTTCAGAAGCTACTAGAAGTATAGGAATAAACTTACACATTTTAACCCAAGGGTGGGTGGCATTGTGGTTAAGGCTTGGGGTTTAAACCCCAAGGTCACAAGTTCAATTCCCTTTCCCTTGGGCCAATCTCCTGGGCGAAGCATAGTTGGTTAGGAGGTTGGACCTCAAGTTATTTAATCAGCACTTGGTGTGGGTTTAATGCTCCCCCGCTGTGCGAGTCCTGACTTAAGTGGAGCTTGTCTTGGGAGGTCGGGGCAAGTTCCCAGGTTATAGTCTCCTCACTCGGAATGGCTAATAGGACACCCTAGTGATCTCTACAAGGGGCGCTGCCTTAGACCTACAGGAGGGTAGGGAGGATTTTCCTATATATAAAAAAAAAAAAAAAAAAAACTCACACATTTTTTCTTTATTTAAAAACAAAAATAAAAAATTAATGGATATCCCACTTGCAACTATCAAGCCAAGGCTTGAGAGGTCCAGCCTATATTTTTTCATTTCAACCACAACAAGAAAGATAATGCAGCTGATAAAATCAATGGTTCAATTGTCCAAACACCTAAAAATCCAAACACAGCTTCTATTAACTATGTTATGATTGAATATTATTTTCCCTAGTGCACTCAGTCCATGACCTGGTGACTAATTTGCATAGATGAGGTGTCTTGTTTTATGAGTTAGAGCAGCACACAAAGCACCAAAGCAATAACCAATCAAAGCAATAACCAATGAGTGTGTGTTTAATGGAGTTCAACCCCAGTTTAATGTGTTGTGTGAGTTGATGAAAGTGAAGGTTGCTTTGTGGAGTATCATTTTTCTTAGTGTGTGTACAATGGTGGTTAGGGACAAGTAGCCAACAAAGAAAGTTCGATTCCATCTAAAGCCGAAGGACTCTAACTACTGCGAAATGGCGCAAAGTAAATATATTGGTCATCTAATTACCATAATATGATATTAAATTCTGGAGGATTAAAAATAAAAAGGATTCCCAAAATGGAATCAATTCCAATTACTCTAGGTCCTAAATGTCGGCAAAGTCCATATCAAATACAGTAAAATGGCATGTGCATATATGTACTAACAAGATAGATAAGAGTACAACCAGCTTTAGATGCTGAACATGTGACTATACTTGCAGTTTAGTAAGGAATTCCTTCAAAGCTTGCATATCCATCTTCTTGATTGCAGCTGTCTGCACAGGGAGCAACTGAGAAAGATAATATAGATACTTAGCATCAGAAATCAACATAGCACTCTCAGGTATCAATCAGTAATGGTCCATGACAAATTTAAAAACACACATATAGTCTTTAGTCAAATGAAAATGACAAAGGAAAGAACAATTGCACCTATGCAGCTGAAATTTGTCATCATTGGAAATATATATATATATATATATATAGCTGCAATTTTTACTTTTTGTGCTTTAAGAGGATTGTATCCAAATAGACAAATTGAAAGAGAGAGAATAAGGGCTAATTTGACACAAAGTGATTATGAATTTAAAATCTTACTAAACTAAAACTCCAACTATAATTGAGTTGTAAATTTACCTTTTATAGCTATAACTCATTCATCAACCTCAAAGTGCTCACACCACGCCTGTAAATTAAAAATCACAAAATGGCAAATAATTCTAATCATAGGAACCTTTAAAAAAAAAAAACAAACAAACAAACAAACAAACAAACAAACAAAAACAAAATAAAGAAAAAGAAAAGGAAAAGAGAAGAGAAAAGCAAAATGAAACGGCCTTTACATGTAGAGATGTAAGATGAAGGATGATGTTAACAGCCAAAATTACTTTGATGAGCCCAAACACTTCCAAGAATTTGTTCATTGTGAATTAAACTACTCCATCTAAATTACATTATAAACCTTCCCCAAACTATGAACTTTTAAATCAATGAATTCTAAACCCAATTCTTATAATGATATTTCAGACCAAACAAATGCAAAATAAATAAATAAATAAATGAAACAACAAAATGATTTTGATCAGCTCAATACAAAAAAAAAAAAAAAAAAAAAAAAAAAAAAAAAAAAAAAAAAAAAAACAATAAGAAATCAAATGTGTTCTTTGTGAATTAAACTACTCCATCTAAATTAAGTTATAAACCATGCTCAAACTAAGAACTTTTAAATCAATGAATTGTAAACCTACTTCTTGCAATAATATGTGGAGAATTCAACCTGAAGCATCATACCAAACGAAACCAAAAAAAAACAACAAAATAACTTTGATCAACTCAATACAAAAATCCCACAATAAGAAATCAAATGTATTTCCTACACAAACACTTCCAAGAATTTGTTCCTTCTTGTTGGAAATTGGGTCAGGTTTAGAACCCATACCCGATTGGGTCGCCCATGGTGGCATGACCCAAGACCCATAAGGAATTGGGTCGCCCATGGTGGCATGACCCAAGACCCATAAGGAAAGACCCAGTTTGTCACGCCCCAATTTTTAATTACTCGAAAATATTACCAAAAGCCTTTAATTTGGGTCCATTTTTTTTTTTTTTTACAAATATCTATTACCCTTGAGTAATAGAAACATAATAGTACATGTTCTCTCTTATGATGGATACAACAATGATAACAATAATACATGCCAAGCTCCCACCACGAAGTTACAAATAAACAATTACAAACATCAATGTACAAAATTCATTCTTGCATATCTACTATGAAATTACACATAACAGACACGTGAACTTCTTAATCCTCTAACCAATCAATCCGACTTCTCTTCCTGTAGGAAAATGAAACAACAAGGGATGGGCCCAATTATCCAGTAGGAATCTCATAGTTCTAAAACAATAACCATCCTATCGATAGAAATGATCATGCATGCAGGGTGATACCATATAGTACAATAATGTTTTGTAGTTTCAAAATATCATACGTAGGGTATCTTTTTCTCAAAATTTATTTGAACATTTAAAGAAAAACTTCAGCCTTAAACATTTCCCTTATCATTAGAAAACCATAAATCCTTTTTTAAAACAATTTTGTTTAAGGAACAACCTCAATTTAAATTTATTAACCAATTCCAAAATATTCCTCATTTAATTCCATTCTAACATTTCTCTTTTTTTTTTTTTTTTTTTTTCCATTTCCCTTTTTACCAATTACATTTATTGTAACTTCAATACCTCAAGTTCAAGTTCCCTTAATACTCAAAAACAACCCTCATACACTCCATTCCCATCTGTCAATCCCTTATTCCTATAACTCCTTAATGTAAACATCCAAATCTCCTCTATATTTAATAACAGTTATCCTACACTCAACTCCTATTTGTCTAACAAATACATCACATCCACATTTGCATTATCAATTATAATTTAACATATCACAAGGATAATAAACCCTTTTAATTCAATTTCAAATAATCACAAAGCAAAACTCTTAATCTTTCCTTATAGATATGAACAACCCTGCGAGTTCTTTATCACTAACCCCTTATCCAATTACCATTTCATTATCCATTCTTTTCAATTAATTTCTATAGGCATTCCCCTTACATACCATATTACACATCAAATGATAATTTCACAAGTTCATCACAAGTCATACAAATCATCACCGACCTCAACACATTCCACCTTTTGCTGACTTAATGCGACAGGATAGCGGGCACCCAACTCATAATACCTTCCACCTTTTCCTGACTTGATACGGCGGGATAGCGGGCACCCAATCCATCACACTTTCCACCTTTTACCGGCTATTATATCGCTGGAAGTGAACTCCCAAAAACCATTTTCTTAAAAACCATTTCCTTCCAAAAAAACCACATTTTTCCAAAAACCATTTTCAACTTTTTGAAATCATCCCCCACATTGGCCAGCTATTATACGGCAGAACGCGGGCACCCAAAACATTTTCGAAAACCATTCGTATTTTCACTTTTGTCAGCTATTATACGGCAGGACTGTATGGACACCCAAAATCATTTTTCCATTTTTGCTGGCTATTATACGGCAGGACTGTGTGGACACCCAAAAATATTTTTTCCATATTCGTCCAGTAATAAGTCTAGATAGGGCAATTGGGCACCTTGAATTCAAAACCACCCCCACATTTACCGGCTATTATGTGGACCAACGTGGGCATCGAAAAATCATTTTTTAATTTTAAAACCACCCCCACATTTGTCGACTATTATACGGCGGGACGTGGGTGCCCAAAAACATTTTTTAACTCCCCATACGGGTACCAGCCACAACACAACACAACACACTCAACTCAACCCCGCGCAACGCAACTCAACACCACATAACACGACTCAACCAAACTCAACACAACTTAACACAACTCAACTCAACCCAACTCAACATAACTCAGTTTAATCCAACATAACACACAACAAAATTCAACACAATCATTTCAACACGATTCAATACGATTTGACATAACCCAATACAACACTTAAACCTTCACGTCATCATTTCATCTCAAAGCTCATATCATCCATACAAATAGTAATTTCTTTCCCCCAAAGTTGATTTCATATTATAATATAATTTAGAACATTAACATTAAGAGTTCAATCGCAACTTTTACATACTTTTCATATTCTTTAAAATTTCAATTAAACTTGTACATGAGTATTTTAACACCTCAATTTCATGATACTACTTTCAATTTAAGCAAAACCATCATCTATCTTCCTGAACCAAACTAGGGTTTTTAAGAGAAATTAAAACTTTTCACCAAACACATTTTATTCCAACCCTTCTATTACTTTTACACCCAAACTCATGACCCAAGATCATAACCCAAAAAGTAAACCCAACTCTTCAAACCCTAACCCCCAATCTCATGATTTATTCATAATATGCTTAAAAATATAACTTTTGTATTTATATAAAGAAAATACCACAAATCTATCTATAAATGAGGGTATTGAAGGAGAACTAGAAAACCCCTACCTCTTGAAGCAAAGAGATGACGACCCAAAAATCACCGACAACGAAACCACGAACTATTCAGACCAAAAGAAGCCCTTTATGAGATCTACAACCTTTCTCAAAGGACCAAGGTGAAAAGATCACTTTAGGTGAGTAGATCTAAAGATCTTGGGTGAAAAAGTTTGAGTTTTGAGAGAGAGAAGAGAACTCACGGCTTGAGAGAGAGAAAAAAGAAGAAAAAGTGAAATGAATATTTGTTTGGAGCCTATTTATAGTAGCAAGGTAATAATAGAACAAAAGACCCAAAGCCAAATGAAAAAAAAAAAACAAAACAAAACAAAAGAGTGAAAAACCCCCAAAAAGTAGGGCCCAAACCAACTCAAAAGGCTGAAAATTACACACAGGTGTCGACCCTTCGGGTAGAGGTGTCGACCATTCAAGAAGAAAAGCAATATGTGCAACAGGCAAGATGTCGACCCTTAGACAAGAAGGGTCGACACTAAATTCCAGCAACCAACACCCAAATTCTGCAACATACAAGGGTCGACCCTTCCAGACTGGTGTCAACCCTTGGGGCCAACAACAAAAGGAAAGTGTTGACACCACCACGATTTGTGTTGACCCTATAACAAGATTTCTAAGTTCCCAAACAAATTTTCAACGTAAACAAGTGTGAAGGCAAGATCGCAACAAGATTAAATCGAATTGTACTCCTCCAAAACCAGGATACAACAACACCAAAGATTCTCAAAATGAAAATAAAGGGATTAAATACACCTTGCAATAGGTTAAAGCACCCAAGTGTTACATAGTCCAAGTGAACTTAGATTAACTTATCTTAGAGATAAGTGTAATTAACCCACTATCTCATCTGTTGAGGAGATAAGAGTTGTGGGTAGTTATCACACTCCCATATAATATACGTATTATATGGTGAGAGTTAATTTTTACCGTATCAAATCAATCTCCTGTAGTCTTCTCTATTTTTCTCTCTCTCCATAGAAACACAAAATAGCCTTTGTACTGTGAAGAGTGTGGGTAGTTCTCTAGTAGTTCTACTCCACTGCTGAGAATTATTCGAAGACATAAATGAAGGCACATGATTCACCCACATGATCTATGGATGCAGTTTGAGCGTAAAAGGTATGCCCCAATCTATTTATTTTCGCTGTGTATTATTTCTTATTTTTCCTACACTTGTGAATTAAACTACTCCATCCAAATTAAACTATAAACCTTGCTCAAACTATGAACTCAATAAATTGTAAACCCACTTCTTGTAATAATATTTGGAGGATTCAATATCTATCAGCAGATTTCTTTTTGACACCCAAATAGATGTCATGTTGGTAATAGCAAACACACGCAAAGCGATTTAACCACTACAACAAATTTGGGATTTAAAGACAAAACAAATTTGTCCCAAAATGTATATATTTTGTCACCCAAACTAATTACGACAAAAAGTTTTCATCACTCGTTTTGTCGCCAAAGCGTTGTCACTAAAGGGTCCTAGAGATGAAAAACAAATTCGCCATTGAAAATGATAAATTTGTGACGAATTTGTTTGTCTCCAATACACTTTATTGGGAACATACTTGTAAGTAATTAGCAACAAAATATTTTGTCATTAAAGGAAGAAATTAGAGACAAAAGTATTTTGTCATAAATATAAGAAATAGAGACAAAATAATTTTGTCACGTTTAACATAAACGAAGACGAAATTTTTTTGTCAAGAAGCTACCAATAGAGACCAAAACAAATTCATCATTGAAAATGATGAAATAATGTCAAAAAAAATTCGTCACATTGAGGGTAATAGTAACATAATGTGACAATATTTTTCGTCATAACAAATTCATTTAGCGATGAAATAAAGAATTCATGACAAAGTTAATCTTCCACCTAAGCCAAATAAGAGACGAAAAAACCTTCCTTAGGGATGGAAACTTTTGTCACCAATTCCATAATATTGTTTTCCACATTATATACCTATTTTATCAAAATCTGAATTTTAGTTCAACAAATATAACCCTGTTCATGTTGAAACCTATTGAATATAACAATTTCATCACAACTTAACCTAACCTGTCATCAACACATTTACAAATTAACAAAATGAAAACATCCATTCATCATTACAAATAATTTCATCCTAATACAATAAAATAGTGCAATATCCACAAAATATCCAAAAATTATAACTTGTACAATTCCACCAAACATCCAACAATAACTAGTCCAAATCCACAAAGTATGTGTATCCTTATCAAACAAAAATGAACATTCAAGCAAATTACATCATTGTTGCGCGTCAAAAATGCCACCCCAATCCAATCGGTAAAAAAAATAAATAAATTAAAAGCTTTAGTAATTAATCAATTATACAAAAGATTAAAAACATTAGTAACTCATCAATTTACAATTAGATCAATTATACAATTTATCACTCTAACAGACTTTTTTTTCGAGATTATGAAAACAAAAAATTAATTTTAAGGCTAATTCACAAATAGTGCATCCCATTAATGTGTCGTATGTTCATTACAACTTATATTGGTCCCTTCTAAGGTGTTTCTATTGATTCCTGTACAAATCTGTGGTTGTGTGATAATTTGGCCTTTCGACGGCCTTTTTTGAAGCTTTAAGTATAGAGGGAAAAAAAATATTTTTTAGACTAATTCACAATTTATACATCCTGTGCACCTGTACAAATTGGATGTCCTATGCATGTTTCCATTACTTTCTAATTCTTCAAATATATATTCTTTTATAAAATTTGTTATATTAAAGTTAATATACTTTACCAAGAAGTATGTCCACTTGTGGATGAGTCCCCTTCACTTCCAAAGTGTCCAGTGAATCCTTTGGTCCTCAAAAAGTTTACAACATCAGCCATTATCTTCCCTTGCTTCTTCCTACCCTCTTCAAGATGTTCTATTTTATTGTTCTGCATTTGTATTTGTTCCTTCTGTGTCTCTATTTGCATCTCAAGGCGCTTCACATAATCATTTGTTTCAGCATATACTAGCCTATCACCCGTGCTATGTACGAGATAATTATAGATGTTTATATTTGTTATATAAATTATGTTTTTTAAGATTTTTTATAAAAATAATTTAACAATCTTCTCACTAACTATAGTGTATGAGAGAAGTTGAAAAGGGTATCTATAATTATTTGGATGAGGGGATTTTAAATGCTGATCAGGAGATTTTGACCAAATCAATAAATGCTGAGTTTTTTTTTTTTAATAAAAAATTTAGAAAATTCAGATTGGGATATTGAACCTCCCACAGAATAATTATAGGTATTTATATTTATTTTAGATTTTTTTTAATATATAAATTATGCTTTTAAAAATTTTTTATAAAAATAATTTAATAATCTTATCACTAAAAGGATACTGCAATAACTATGTATGGGTTGTATCTATAATTATTTGTATGAGGGGATTTTGACAAAATCAATAAATGCAGGCATATGGAAAGACATGTGGATTAGAAAAAATTAATAAATGCTGATCATGGGATGTTGACCAAATCAATAAATGTTGAAATTTTTTCTTTTTTTTTTTTAAATCAAAAAATCAAGAAATTTAGATTGAGATATTGGAGGTCTCACAGGTCTTGAGGGTTAAAAACCCCCTTTTGCTTAATATATAGTATAGATGGTAGTGGTCCTCCTAATAAAGGATGAAGGTCTCATGCCAAGTCCCTTCACATAGCCAGACCTTGGCTTTAGGACTTTGATTGACAGCTCTTCTGCAATCAAAGGGGTTGATCCCGGCTGTGAGAGGTGATCAGCCTATGTCTGTATCATATTTTCCTATCAAATATTAAAAAATTAAATAATTATTAGAAAATTAAATAAGATTACAACAAATAGTATTCTAAAATTTTGTTAATAAAAATTGCAATATATACTCACATAATTACACTGAGCTTTAGACGAGATCCACTCATGTGTTTTCTCATTATAGTGAGTTTCCTTGTAAAACTCTGCTAGATCAGGTAGCATCTTTTTTTCTCGTGCCTAATTTGATAGACCAAATATTCAATAAATAATGCTAAGAATATAATATAATTCTTAAAGTGCAAGGATACGTACTAATTTTTCTACTCTAATAGGGATTGACCTAGAACCACACCTATGTTTTGTATACATCCTTTCTCTGTTCGCGATGTTGGCATTTGATTGTTCTTATAAGGAAGAATGACCAATATAACAATGAAATGTATCATTAGTAAGACAAATATGTTGACTTTTGATTGTTCCTGTAAGGAAGAATGAACCAATATAACAATGAAATGTATCACTAGTAAAACAAATTTAATGCTTGATAATAAAGAAATTGCATTGTTCCTCTCTATCCTTTTGCTATATATCATTTCAACTTAAAAGATATTTTAAATTACTCACAAGTTTCATTCAATTCTTTGAAAAATAGATTAGAGGACTTGTTGAGATTTCATCATAAGATGGTTTTTATGTGTGAAAAAAGAAAAACGAGTAATTTACACCGTTCACAAATAGGGGGCATATAAGCATGGGCAAGATAGATTGTGAAAAAATCCATTTTCATTTCACAAGATATGGAACAATTACTAATACCAAACTTATAACCCTTTATTTCTTCCACAACTCTATCAAATTTAAAGTTCTGTCTTAATACCCTGTATTAGTTACTCAGCTAGTTGCTTACCATTATCATGAAACTTCAGACCAAGCCCAAGAATAAACAGAAAATACAATCGTAGAAACTGAAATCTCAGTTTTTTATTCTATGATGTGAAAGATGCACTTTAAGGAACCATAAATTAATCTCCTATTATGTGAGCCTTCCAATCCATGTTTAATAGTTTCCCTTTCTCATTTTCCCACTTATTTGGTTTTTATTATGTTCCAGTTACATGCCTAGAAGATAAAGGGAAAAGAATACATATGGAATTTCATAGCAAATTGATTGTGCTCTTTCTAGTTTTTTTGGAATCTCTCCCTATTCTAATCAAATTCTTTCTTCGCTAATATAATAAAAAAGATGAAAATGTTACCAGAAATTCTTTAGTGTTCCACTTTTTATCAATAAGATCTATCCACTTGGTAGGATCGACATTCTTCGGTGGGTGGTTTCTTGCGTACTTCTCCCCTTTAGCCTCCTTCAGCTCCATGAATTGTTTGTGCAGCCTATAGGTATGGTTACTCAATCTCCGACCAAATTTTGTGTTCATTGCCTTCTCTATATCAACAGGGTCTCCTTGTAAATCAAATTGATCCTGCAAAAAATAGATAAGTCATAGATAATTCTTATAAAAAATAAAATAATTACAATAAATAATTAAGATTTCTAACCTATTATAAAAATGAGTAAAATGTCCTATAATAGAGTAGACAACGAACTTACATTCAAGCGTTGAAACATTGCCTCCTTAACGGAGGCATCGACATGCTTCCACCTACAAACACTTGGATCTAGTAAATGTGTTCGCACTTCTACACCAATCTTTGAGGCTAGTTTTGAGGCATAGTCCCCTATCGGTGCATGAAATTCTGGAGGGATAGGCACGTTAAGCTTTCCATCTCTATCAACAAGGCCTTGAACCTCTTTGCCTCGAGTCGGGCCACGAACACGCTTAGCAACTGATATTGTGAAGCCATAATATTGAAGTAGTATGTGAACAAATTTATTTAAGATCTCAAATCAAGGTAAATAAAGAGTGTGTCTTACCAGCAGTCACCTCAAGTTGAGGCTCCACATACAGGTGGTGGCGCATGGCTAGCCACCTCAAGACATGAAGAGGTATCCCCCTTTTCTGATGTGTGGGCCAATGCCTCAAGATGAGATTGTGAATGAGCTCTCGATGGTATCTCTAACAGCTGAATAACATAATAAAATATGAATATATGTTCAAAGATATACATGTCTATGTGTGTATGAATTGAAAGTAACAAGAAAGAATATATTTCACAATGCATAAATGTATAGTACCTCATGCTCAAATGAATCATGGGATTCAGTGTCATTGCCATCTTCAGCCTCTAACGATGGATAATCATCGTCATTTTCCTCAATTGGTATTTGTTTTTCCTTCCTCAATTTCTTATGTTGAACCGCAACCTTCAAACAAGTTGTTATATTCTTCACTCCTAGAGCATTCATTCTCTCACGATTTTTATTAATTGTCTTCATTCTTTGTTTCTCATAGTTCGTTACCTTCTTAGTTGCAGCACTTGGTTTGGTCAACTATTTTTTTGTAGTGTCTATTCTGCCCAACTATAAAGCATAATTGAACATTTTTTTGGTGGATAAGCATAATTGAACATTAGATGTAAAGAAAAGATAATTTTATATTTCTATACATAAAGCATAAAGCAACAACAATCTTAACAAGTGGATATGTCATATATGCTCTAAATCATTGAAATATGGCTAGAGTGAGATGGATGATTTTTGTTTTTACCTTTTACATATCATAGAACAAATTAATTATAAAGCCATCAGACACACAATATGACCAATCAACGATAAACCTACATAACAGTGGATGAACCCCATAACTCAAATTCAACTACATTAATTAAGAACAATGTTCATATAGAAAGTGCAAAATAACTACAAATCCTTGTCTACATCAAGATCCATATCGTAATCCACATTAGGTTCGTCACACTCTTCATTTTGTTTGTCAGCTTTATCCTCTATCATTATTTCATCAGACGACCTAACCCTTGTAACAACTTTTGCTTCAACACCATCTCTATAACATTGAACATTATGGTCGACGTTAATTGGAACAACATCGGTAATATTTTCTTGTTGGAACACATCGATTTTTTCTAGTTCATCTGATGATTCTCCATCACATACCTCTGGTACATCAAAGACACCCCTTTGTTGCACTCATTGAACGACTTGGCAAGGTTGTCCCCATTTGGTATCATTTAGGTAAAAGACTTGCCTAGCCTGGCTAGGCAAGATGAAGGGGTCATATTGATACCACTGACTTGTGACATCAATGCTTATGCAATAATCATCGGTTCGCAATGTTCTACTTCAACTTGTGTTTCCTGTGTTGTACCATTCACACTGGAACAATACAACTTTGTTATGACACGTGTACTCCAATTCCCAAACATTGCACAAGTGACCATAAACTTCATGCGTCACTCTCTTATGATCCCCTTCCATAAGCACACCATTATTCTGACTCTTGCGGCGATTGTCTACTTCTCTTGTACAGAACCATATGCCATTGATTATGCAACCTGAGTCTTTTACTAGCAAATTCGGGCCATTCGCTAATGACCATAAATCATTGGTTGCCTCTGGTGACTTTTCTTCTCTCAATATATTTATGTACAATCACATTTAATGTACATCAAGATAGTAAAATAAATTAATAAATTATCAAATCTTATACAAATCTTGAATCATGTCTTAAAATTGCAAATGCCTTACCTGCTCTTTGAACCACTTGGGAAACTCTTGTTGTTGTATACGGGTTATGTCTTGGTCAGATGGAGCCCATAATAGATTTTTGTGTATCCTACTCAAAAGAATGTGATTATTATGCACTGCTAACTACATTAACAAAGCTAAGAGTACACATATTTAAATGAAAAACATACTCTAGAAACTTCTCTATCTCGGGGCTATTGTTCAACAAGAACCAATGAGCCATATCACGATATTCTTGTGACATATCAGCATCCCTTGTGATTAAGCCAATAGGACGGGCAGTTTCTGTGAATACAGTCAACCCTTTGCGACGTTCGCAACGATCTTGATTTCGTTCGGGTCGATTATGCACTTTTCGATCCCATCAACATACATTGAATAAAAAGTAATGCACTCTTTGACAATGTAAGCCTTTACGATTGAACCTTCTGGTCGAGCTCGGTTTGTAACAAACTTTTTTAAAGCTCCGAGAAACCTTGAAAAGAGAATTAGTTAAGAGCAAGGTTACACATGCAACATATAATTACGAACCTTTCAATTTAACAATTACCTTTTAATCCGATACATCCATTGATATTGCACCGGTCCTCCAAGAATAGCCTTACGCGGCAAGTGAACGGCCAAGTGAACCATTACATCAAAGTAGGCTGGAGGAAAGATCTTTTTAAGCTTGCATAATATGTGTACTATACGTTCCTCTAATTTCTCAAGTTCATTACGCGCAGTGTCCTTGAGCACAAATCCTAGAAAAAGCTACCTAACTCAAATACTGTTTTACTAATCTCTTTGTCTACATAACCACGCATCCCAATTGAAAGAATCTGTTGTATGAGTACATGGCAGTCATGACTTTTCAAGCCTGTTAATTTACCATTTATCGCATTCACTGATCTTGATATGTTTGCAGCATAGCCATTCGGATACTTCACTGATTTCAAGAATTCAAAGAAACCTTTTGTAGACACCCCATTTTTGACCGTCCTCAAGACTTGGACGTCACCGTTTGAACACTCGGTGATCATCCATGATTGTGTTCGTTTTGAGTTCCCGGAGGTCTTGGCTACGCGCCTTGCCTCAGGATCTCTCGACTTGCGACAAAACTTCCCTCATATGTTCTGCCTTCTTGATCATGCCCCGGAGTTCGCAAACACGCTCCGGTTCCACGATGCCGTGGATGACATTAATAACTCCTTGTGGTGGTGCATCTCGGTCATCCTGTCCCCTGGGATCGACCGGAGCCTGATTCGGTTTCACGCCGCCATCAATGTAAAGGTCCAGATGCCCGGCCGCAACCAGTTCTTCCAAGTGTTGTCGCAGAGGCAAACAATCCTCAGTCCGGTGGCCTCTCTCCCGGTGGAATGTGCAGCGGTACCGCGGATTGTAGCCCTTCTGTCCATCGCCCAACTTAGCAAGAAACCGGACATACTCTTCGTCTCGGATTTCACTAATTATGCGATAAATTGGAATCTTGAAGACCGTGGTGATGCCAGTTCTTGCCTTCAACCTCCTGTTGGCATCTGCAACGTCATCCCGGGCGTAGTCATCCCGGTCGTGCCGACGTCCTCTACCCCAGTTTTTACGGTTTGTGCCACGGTCTGATTCCTCTGCTCGGTCACTTGAGCGGCTGGACTCTTGCCCAACTGCGTGCACTTTGCCTGCTATCTTCTTGTCTGTCCCTACCGGAGTAGTCTTCATGGTAGAAGCGGACGCGTCATCCTCTACTCGGATGTGTTCATTGATGCGCTGCATAAGTTGGCCCATGGAGGTCGGCTGGTGCATGGTAAACGAGTCCCGCAATCTATGTCTGACCGGGAGACCTCGCTTGTACTGTGTGATTGCAAGGTTGACCGGGCAGTTTAAGATTTCGTTGAAGGTTTCCCAGTACCTTGAGTTGTATGCCTTCAGTGTGTCGCACGGTTCCATCTTGACACTTAGCAAGTGATCGACTTCCTTTGGTGTTTTTGTGTTGGTTTTGAAGCGTGTAACAAACGCCTCGGCCAACTGATGCCACCTTTGTATGCTCCCTTCAGGCAACCGCTCGAACCACTTTAAGCCCAGCTCGCCCAAACTTGACGGGAAGATTAGGCACATAAGTCCGTCATTGCGCCTATGTCCGGCCATAACCTGTCGGAAGTGGCTCACATGCATGTATGGATCGGTTTTTCCGTCATAAAGTGTGAACTTAGGCTAGTGGAAGCCTGCCGGAAGTGGTGTTGTTTCAATTTCCAGGGAAAAAGGAGTGGCACTCAGCCTGGCCAAGTCCATATCTTCAAGGAGTGGCACTGCATGGCGGGGCGGAGGCATTCCGACCTCCTCGCTGGCGTGAACCCCGTAAGATAGTCGCTGGAAAGATGGTATTCTCTGGGCTTCACGCCGGCGGGCCCGCTCCTTTAAGACCGCCCGTAAATCCTCTGACTGAGCGGAGTAAGAGTACCTCGACGTCGTCTCCGGACGTGAGGGTTTGTAGGTGCTGTCTTGCGCGCTAGACTTCCCTGCACCCACGTCGGAATCACCAACCTGGTAACTTCTGGTAATAGATATTGACTGAGTACGTCGCTGACTCTGACCGCCTGAATGGCGGGATGGGGTGCGCTCACTGTGGTCTCTCACTCCAACTACACCCTTCCCTTTGACATGCCGCTTGAGATCTTCCATCTTCGCCGCCATTTGCCGGATGACAGCATCTTGATCCCTCAACTTGCTTTCCAGTCGCCTGGCGTGCGAGTCTCTCCTCCGCCGGTGACCGTCTGGACTCCGTGAATGTCCGTGACTTCGTCCGCGCTTGTCCCGCGCGTCTCCTGACTGTCCGCCAGTGGGCGTTCCCAAGTCAGCCATTGGGTGGACAGCAGGAGGTCCCTCTCTCCTTCGGGTATACTCCGGGGTGGCTCCGTCGATGGCGGACAACGGAAACTCGTCGTTGTTCGCCATGGACGGCGATCAGATGAACCTGGAAGACAAGGTTTTGTCTGTCAAGCTTCCCACAAACGGCGCCAATTGTACGGGGAGC
>NW_021025827.1:332796-348479 GCF_004153795.1 Camellia sinensis | reverse complement strand
TTTTTTTTTTTTTGTTGTTGTCCAGAAAAGAATATGTAAATAAGTTATTATACATATCTGTCATGAAACATTATCCCTGAATACCATATGACAATCTATAGGAGACACCGCGACACTTGCAAGGGAGAGAGTGTTTGAGTGTAAGAATTCCTTACAGAGATGTTCGTGTGTCGCGTATGGGGGGCGCAGACATGCTTATATACCTTCTGAGCCCCATATCCACTCCCAGTCTTCTCTTGACACGTGGCTCTGCTATCCCATCTGTCAGCGTAAACTTTGCCGATCATCACCTAATCTCAACTGCCTGACTTCACAGCTGGAGCTCGGCAGCCGAGCTGCTCTACCACGGCCATGCCATGCTTCATACCCAAGCGCCTAACCGGATAAACACATGGAGGACCGGGCTAGGCGGCATCCCGGCAGTGCCTAGCCCGGGTAACTCCTTTTGGTCGGCCTTTCTGCCGGTCAAACAGTCTCCTCGGTTGACCACGCCTTTCCCGGCGCCGGTCACTCAGCTTGTCTGGCTTCAGCCATCCCCTGATCAGGCAGCTCGGTCCAACCAAGCGCTATCTAGCCGAGCTCCATCTTGGGCCGGGGTGACTCACACTTGACCCAAGTTCTTCCCGGCTCAAGTTCTGGCAGCCCACTTCTTGGTGGATGGCCAATCATCTCGACCCCATGCACCGTTGGGCTCCCAATCTGCTCGGCCGTTACTTCGGCCCAACTCCTGATCATAAATCACCCTCTCAATTACTACAACCAAATTGAATAACTAGCTATGCTAAGCTAATTAAAATATTACAAAACAAATTGAACTAATTAATTACAAAACATGTATTAATTAGTTACAACTAGCAAATGAAGTGATAAAGTGGCCTCGCAGGCGAGGGAGACATGCATGCTCGATTGCTTTCCCAGAAAATCCATCGCCTTGCCACAAGCTATCTCTGTTTACACTCGCCTTGATTATTAAACATCAAACCAACATTCCAGACTACTTTTGCTCCAAGACAGGAACACTTTGAACAAAAATGGACTGGGGGCCGGTTGGCCACCAAAGGTGGCTATCGGCCACGAACACTGGCCGGTCGGCTAGTTTAATGGCCGGTCGGCTACCTCAAGTGGCCGGTCGGCCACCCCTTTTTCCAAAATTATGTTTTTGCTGCAATAGAGAGCAACAGAGGCAAAGCAATGTATTTGCAAGGAAATGTGTGTACTGCCACCCTCCTCATCATTTCTCAAGCTCAAAGGAGTGTGGCACTTGGCTCTCAAGCCACCAACCAAACATTTTCATGCATGATGGCTAAGGAACCAATCTTGCACAAGCTTAATGAATGCACACATAAGACTCAAATGGCCATCACCCTATCATGCATGATCAAGGGTGACGGCGACCAAGAAACGTGACACGTTTCATCACTTTGAGTATGAAACGTCCCACATTTCTTGTGTTTGGATTAACATCCGATCCAAACACATGCAATGCAACACAAATGCTTATCTTGTTCATGTTTTACTTTGCTCATTTTAGTTACACATTTTAACATTACCAAGTCATTCTTTAGTCAATTTGTCCAAGGTGATTGTCCTCTAATGAGAGAGGGGTCAACCAAAGGATGATTTAAGACATGAGAGAGATCATGCCTTTGACTAGTAGAAACCCTCAAAAGATAGTTAAAGCCATTGAGCATAAGCTCTATCTCATGCTTGAACACAATCATAAGGTTAACCAACCCCCAAAACAAATGGAAAAATGAAGAAATGAGGGAGGTTGCAGATTTTTCAGTGCTGAAATAGCATGAAAAATAGTGCTACAACATGCAAGCAACACATGCACAACATGTTAAAAGCCAAAAGCATTAAAGCTAGTGAAGAGCACTACACTAGAGGCATGCAATATCAAGCTCAAATGATCAAACCAGCTGTGGATAGAGCTTAAACATGCCAAATCAGTGGCTAAAACATGCTGGAATTGAAGCACAAAAAGCTATAAAAACATGCTCATGTGTTGGCTCGCAAGCTTGGCTCAAAACACAACTCTCAAAAGCAATGAAATAATGAAGTATTTGAGAGTGTGACAAGGCTATACACACTGAAACACATGCTAAATGATGCTATATCATGTAATCTTCTCAAGTAAAACATGTTAGAGGCCTTAAAACACAAAGCTAGCGAAGGCATTTGCACTATAACCATACAATGCATGGCTCATATGATCAAGACAGCTCAAAATAGAGCTAAATCATGGCAAATCAATAGCCAAAACATGCTCACATGCTAGGCCATCTACACGAGCAAACAAGACACAAGGAGAGGAGGCCACCCCCTCCTATTTTGGAACTCAAAACATGGTTTTTATCACTGAAAATTTGCTGATTTTTAGTGGTTAGAAAGGCCAAAAAGTTTGATTTAAAACAACTTTGAAAGATGGCACAACAACTTAGCAAGCAAGCTACAAGAAGGGTGGACCACCCCTAACTCCAAAAAGGGCTTAAACCACCATTTTTAAACCTTAAAAATAGAGCTTTTTGTAGTTGAAAACCACGCCAAAAATAGTTTGCGAAGATGGCAAAACAAGTGTGTACAAAGAGCTTAAAAGAGGTAAGACTTATGCCTTTGAAGCACAACACTTAAACAGCCACTTTATTAGCTTAAACCACCCTTCCAACAACCCAAAATAGGTTCCAAGGGACCTCAGCCCAAATATATGCAACTTTGGTTGAGCATGTCTAGGCAAAGGAGAGGTGTATTTCTACTTCTATGCACAAAAGGGCAAGAAAGAGAGAAGTCTAGAAAGAGAAATCTAGGAAGATAGATTTTTTAGAGCGAGAGGCTCCCAAAATTTGCTAACCTTCCAATATGAGAGATATGGCCTCCATATATAGCAAAAAGAGAGCCTTGGGTCGAAATATCTGATTAGAGATAGCTAGTGTATTTGGAAGACAGTTAGAGCAAAATATCTGCAAATTCTGAGCTTTCTAGACACTTTTGGCTGACCGGCCACCATTGGTGGCCAACCAGCCACTAATGGTGGCCAACTAGGGTCACTTCTAGCTGACCTATGGGCGAAAAGCTCCATTTGTGGCCGACACCCAGTGGCCCACAGCAAAAACTGGTCCCTGTCCCCAACTTCAAACAGGCATAACTCCTTCATCTGGACTCCTTTTGTGATAACCCTGTCCCTTATTATGCTAATTGGTCCTTAATACAAATGTGATTATGTGTTTTGATATGATTTTGTGTACCATTATGTGAAAATATGTGGTTTTGAATTTCTATCTGTTCACCGTAGGAATATCTGTTTAATTATCTGCTTTGGAATTTAAATTAAAGGCCCTATCGGCCACCGAAACCGAAATTGATTACCATAATTTTTAGAGCCTACGGTGAAATTTAATTGAAAATTGTTTTGGATCAAAATAATTAGATTCAGAACGATTAATTAAGTGCCCAATTATTTAATATTAATAATTTTGACTAGTGGGACTTACATGAAAGGGCACAATGCACTCAATTCCTCTCTTTTATCCATTTGGGCTAAGATTTCTCTAGAGAGGGAGAGAGAGGGCCAGTTCTAGAGAGAGAGGAGGAGGAGTTATGCATTTTGATTTAAGATTGTGGAATTAGAAGTTAAAACTCAAAGAACATTGAGTGCATGAAGCTCCTAGGTGAGTAATCGATCCTTGACTTATGAATTGAGTATGTAATTTTGTGAAATCAAGTGGTATGTTAGCTCATGGCTAAGATTGAGCTGAATTTGAAGTTAAAATGAACATGCATGTGCATAATTGTTACAATTTTGGGTGTTTTAGCATGTAGCATGTTAAATATGAAGAATGGAGCATCAAACCTTGCATGCATGAGTAGTTTTGTGTAGCTTCATGATTTGGAGCATCATTTGTACCATTTGTAATAGAAATGAAGTCAAAATTTGACATGCATGCATGATTGAAGAAGTTATGGAATTGGTATGAAGTTGGAATGTTTGGATTTTGATCATACGAAAGAAATGTCGATCTATTTGGGAATTATATGATGACTTTGAACAATTTGGTGTCATACTTTCATGCTCCCATGTAATGTAATGTGTTTGCATGTTTTTGAACTGAAATCATGTGTTTTGAAACCTTTGAATGTCAAATTTCGGCTCAAGAACATGTCCTGAAAAATCGAGAAAATTTGATGTCCGCTCGAGCAGGGAAACCGACGCTCGAGCGTGAATTTCGTGCTCCCAGTATTTTTGCAGACTTGGATATCCACTCGAGCGGGGAAGTCCACGCTCGAGCGGGGAGCTATGTGAGCAAAACTTCAGCTCGAGTGCCAAACTTCACGCTCGAGCGTAAAATTGATGCATCCAGTACTTTTGCAGACCAAACGGGTCCGCTCGAGCGGAGAATCCCACGCTCGAGCGGGGACCTTGTTTTCTGAAATTTTGAAAGTGTATTCTGTGTTTCGTTTTCCGTTCTCTTTCACTTGCAAGCACTCTTAGGCATGCATTAAGCATTGTAATTGAGCTAAAGAGATAAGAATGAAACCTAAAGAGGAATATGTGAATTAAAGAATGGATTGAATCGTTTGTAACCCATATATGCTGTATGATGTGTAGGGTCAAGCTCCAGGGCAAACCCACAAGCCGATCACTGTGAGTAATATCTTAACAAGATATTTGAAATGTGTTGTTGTCCAATTATTTACTTCTATGTAAGTTTTGTAAGTTCATTAATTTGAATGGCAGACAACGATTGACATAGATGATTGGGCCGAAGGCCGATTGACATGAATGATTGGGTCGAAGGTCAATTGACATAAATGATTGGACCGTAGGCCGATTGACATAGATGATTGGGCCGAAGGCCGATTGACATAGATGATTAGGCCAAAGGCCGACTAACATAAATGATTGGGCCGAAGGCCGATTGACATGAATGATTGGGCCGAAGGCCCATTGACATAAATGATTGGGCCGAAGGCCGATTGACATGAATGAATGCGCGACATGAATGATTGGGCGGAAGGCCGATTGACATAAATGATTGGGCCGAAGGCCGATTGACATGAATGATTGGGCGGAAGGCCGATTGACATAAATGATTGGGCCGAAGGCCGATTGACATGAATGATTGGGCGGAAGGCCGATTGACATAAATGATTGGGCCGAAGGCCGATTGACATGAATGATTGGGTCGAAGGTCAATTGACATAAATGATTGGACCGAAGGCCGATTGACATAGATGATTGGGCCAAAGGCCGATTGACATAGATGATTAGGCCAAAGGCCGACTAACATAAATGATTGGGCCGAAGGCCGATTGACATGAATGAATGCGCTAGAGACCAGTTTGACATGAATGAATGGCCAGAGGCCAGTTTGACACGAATAACAGTTTGATATGAATAACAGTTTGACACGAATAACAGTTTGGCATGAATAACAGTTTGACTTGAGTGATACTAATGAATTGGGCCCAAGGCCGTATGATGTGTTTGGAACCGCAGTTACTTAACTTACATATGTCTATGTATGTATGCACTAGTTAGAAATATAAATTGGGCCCAAGGCCGTTTGATATATATTGTTTCAATATATATTCTTTATTTGATATTATTCACTGGGCTTTCGCTCATGCTCATTCATGTGTTTGTAGGTGAGCCAAGAGACGTCCAGACCCAGCCTCAGTGAAGTCTGTATAAAACAACCAAAGTTTGAAGAGTTAGCCCTTGCGTCTCACGCACGAGACATGTCTTCGCCCTTTTGCCTTTCTGTGTATTTTGTCATGTTGACGAGGACTTCGGTATACGTCTGTGTATAGTTTTGTTTGGCTGACTTAGAGTTGAATGATCCTGTCTGTATAGAACCTTATGCTACTACACTTTCTATTGTGAGTTATTAACATATGTAAATGTGGAATGTTATGATGTGCATATAAGCACGGCTCTATGGATAAAGTTTTAAATTTGCTTCCGTTTGGCCCCTTTACTCTGATGAGTTTTGTCTTATTTGGTTTGAGGTCATAGGTAATCTCATGATTGCTGGCCGGTTATGGCCTTAACCCATAGGGGCGGGTTCAGGTCGTGATAGGGTGGTATCAGAACACGAGTTAATAACTCACACACTTGCCCAAAAGAGCAAGAAGCGTCTAGAGAAGATCTAGGATGCATTCATGTGATAAGTATGAATCTGAAAGCATCAAGAATACGCTTAAATGTTTAATGTGAACGATTATATATTATAAGTTTGTGATTCGCTTGCATTGCAAATTGTTTGAATACGTATGTTTTTTTTTTTTGTATATGCATACCTGTGAATCTTTTGTACAAAGTATAAGGCAGGTTTAATCAAATATTGAGAACATGTGATAATATGAGATGTGAATTGTTGCCCTAATGTGTACAACAAGTTTGTTTTGTTATAAGGCACATGTATGAACATATGAATCATGAAAAGTTGCTTATGTGCATTAGATTATGCCAATGGGTGTCTATGTGAAATATGAATGTGATTTGAGTATATAATTGCTTAGTAAATGTTCAGCATGCGATATCTGATAAGTATGCAATCATCTGTTACGTATGTGATTAATTGTGTCTTGTCGATACATAAAATGAGAAAATAACAATGTGCCTATGTGTTTATCTTTGTATTGGGCATCCCGGTATTTGGCAAAGCTTAATAAGAATTTGTGTAGAACACGTATAAAGTAAGGGCATACGAGTTGGCAGACTCTTCCATAGCCCGACTTGATAGACTGGAAAGAATAGTGCAAAAAATGGCAGAGATTTTGAGACAACAACGTCAATTGCCACTATGGTGAGAACCTTTGCCACCATCAGTGTAAGAAACGCCGAAGGGTTTATTATCGGACTTCTGGGCTCGTTATAGGTATGGTAAAATGGACCATATAGTAAGGAATTGTCCCCGAACTGGACAAAATGTGAATAAATCTTCTGCCTCAGCTAGATTCGTACCAATGGTAGGAATTCCTAATCAAGATAGAGTAATTGCACTCATCCTAAAAAGCACTCAGAATACTGCGACCGTTATCCTAAGTATCTGTACTGTTTATAAACGAATGCTTATGTGATGATTGATTCTGAATTAGTACATGTGCACATCTTTGCTTGGGATATTAATTGATTTGGATCGGCATCTTTTTTCGTATCTGCTGCATGTGTATCTAGATTGGTTAGACCCATAAGATTAAGACCGTATTCATTGAATGTATTGGGATATCGATTAACTTTGTACATGCACATGTACATTTGGACCTATGCTCGGGGTAATTTATTATATTACTGTCTTTAAAGACTGAACCACTGGAATTATGACTCTGTGATTGTGTGACCGGGTTGAGCACCCCAAATAATGAACTCTATAAATTGCGAGATCATGTATTCTGATTGGTAGAAAATTGACTGGACTATGTGACTATATTAAGCTTGACTCGTCAACCTATGTTTTGTGACTGATTTGGAACCTCTGCGTGACAAATCCTATATTATGTGTAATCGAAGAACTTTGTTTAATGTGTTACTGTGTACCATGTGCTTGCATCTAAGACTTATTTGAGAACTACTATATTAATTATGATGCATACCTCCTGATATGAACAACTGCATGCATATGCAACTACACCTGGACTTATGTGGACAATGCTATATTGTACATGACTTGAAATACTTTGATATGAATAGATGTGATGAATGATTCCGATATGACTTTGAGGACTGATGAACTTAGAACAGTTGTGAAACTATCAACCATGTACCTGAGCAAACGAAGTATGCCTTACAGAACCAAATGTACTCTATTTGAGAAAATTTTTATCTGGTTTGATCCGATAGAACCTTTGTCTGATTTGGCCTGTAGAACCCTCATTGGATATAATTTGATGGGACCTTTGTTTGACTTAAATTGGCAAGACCTTCGCTTGGATTGATCGATAAGACCCTCTATCTAATCTGATTTTGTAAAAAGGGGATTAAGAATCGTGTATAAATAAATGGCCAGATTATTCTTGACAAAAAAACTGATAGACCCAAAACTTGAATCCGTTTTGAGTACTTGACTTATTTGAAAGACCTTTTGTGGGCTATCAACAGACCGATCTAACCATGAACACTATAAAGAACCGACCTATAGTTGTTGGAGACATACGTGTTACAAGTGAACGGGATTGAGCAAATCCAGTAATTGGGAGTTTTATGGAACAATGCTTGTGTATTATCACATTCTTGTTTGTATGACACTATGGGAACCGATGGTGGCAGATTGATTTGACTATAAGCAGTACTGAACATTTATCCTTGACTAATCAGAATATGTTTTGTATGGGAGAGTAGTTGCTTCAGTGTTATCGGATTTTGGGAAATCAGGTTATGGTGAGTGGTATTATGTTTGTTTTGATGACATTCTTGGGCGTCCTTTCATGCTAGGGGACGTTAAGCCTATGTAGAACCTTTATTGAGATATCTCTTTTGCCACCAACGGTTTTGTATGGGTGGGTTTGTTTAATCGATCTCGAGTCGGCCACCGACGGTCATGAACGGGTGTGCTTTGATTCCGAGACGATTATTCCTTTGTTTTGTCCGGAATGTCACCCTTTGGTATTATGTGGATGTTATTAGCATCAAAGGAGCTTTGAAAAACCCTGATTATCCGAAAGTGTGTGAATTCAGTACGCTCTGTGTAAATAACTGCTCAGTGCCATTATATTCTTTAATTGGGGCTCTGGGAATGTGTAAATTGTGCTTAATATGTGATTGACTCCTTTGATATTGTCCTTGACATCATGGGGATTTATATATGCATTGCCTTATGCTTTTGATGATTATCAGATAATATGGAAAGACTCAATAGAACAAGGGATTGAATGTGGACTGAATTGTAAACCGTAAACTGTTGAATGAATTGAGGACACATGTATTGTGTTAGAAATTGATTGCTTGAATGCTACCTTTGTTGATTCAGGAATCAGTATCTAGATCCACTTCATATTCCTGAAGACTTTTGGTTGACCTTGGATAACTGTGATGAGTCACTAAACTAAGTACTGAATTGGGTTGTGAATTGTGGAATTATTGAGGAATGAATTGAACTTTTGTGATAAGGAAATGGATCAAACTTCTATGGTAAGGTTAGTTGGCATTTGAAACAAATATGTTGGCGACTTATTGTGAAGAAGGAAATTGTTGAATTTGTGTCTGAATGTTTTCGGTGCCAACGAGTCAAAGTTGAATAACAGATATTGGCGGAACTACTGTAACCTCTCTCTATTTCAGAATGGAAATGGAAATATGTGACAACGAATTTCATTGTGGGACTACCTCGGACGCCCAAGATATGAGTCCCATTTGGGTTATTGTATATGGAATTACTAAGTTTGCTCGTTTCCTCCCTGTAAAATTTTCGTATGATGCTTGTAGACTAGCCACTGCTTACAACGATAAGATTGCTCGTTTACATGAGGTCCCAGTAGCTATTGTTTTATATAGGAATCCTAAAATATGTTTGAATTCTGACGAGCCTTCAAGAGGCGATGGGAACTAAATTGGGATTCAGCGCTGCTTTCCATCCGCAAATTAATGTATGATTAGAAGGAACTTTTTAGACTCTGGGAGAAATGTTCCGAATGTGTGCTTTAGATTTTCGGGGAATTGAAAAAATCTATCCATCGTTGGTAGGCTTCGCTTACAACAACAGCTCACACTCTAGTTTCGGTATAGCACTATACAAGCCTTGTATGGCGGGAAAGGTAAGTCTCTGACTGATTGAGAACAGAGTGTTACTTGATTTTGAGACTAAGTAGTCCTTCAAGAGGCGATGGGAACTAAATTGGGATTCAGCGCTGCTTTCCATCCGCAAATTAATGTATGATTAGAAGGAACTTTTTAGACTCTGGGAGAAATGTTCCGAATGTGTGCTTTAGATTTTCGGGGAATTGAAAAAATCTATCCATCGTTGGTAGGCTTCGCTTACAACAACAGCTCACACTCTAGCTTCGGTATAGCACTATACAAGCCTTGTATGGCAGGAAAGGTAAGTCTCTGACTGATTGAGAACAGAGTGTTGCTTGATTTTGAAACTAAGCAGATAATTATCAGAAGGATTGGAACCGTTGAATAAGAGAGTATTCCGAATTGTTTTCAGCTAAAGGAAAAATAAGTTTGGAGGACCAAACTTCCTAAAGGGGGGAAGATTGTGATAACCCTGTCCCTTATTATGCTAATTGGTCCTTAATACAAATGTGATTATGTGTTTTGATATGGTTTTGTGTGCCATTATGTGAAAATATGTGGTTTTGAATTTCTATCTGTTCACCGTAGGAATATCTGTTTGATTATCTGCTTTGGAAGGCCCTATCGGCCACCGAAATCGAAATTGATTACGCCATTGTGATTGGCATAATTTTTACAGACTACGGTGAAATTTAATTGAAAATTGTTTGGGATCAAAATAATTAGATTCAGAACGATTAATTAAGTGTCCAATTATTTAATATTAATAATTTTGACTAGTGGGACTTACATGAAAGGGCACAATGCACTCAATTCCTCTCTTTTATCCATTTGGGCTGAGATTTCTCTAGAGAGGAAGAGAGAGGGCTGGTTCCAGAGAGAGAGGAGGAGGAGTTACGCATTTTGATTCAAGATTGTGAAATTGGAAGTTAAAACTCAAAGAGCATTGAGTACATGAAGCTCCTAGGTGAGTAATCGATCCTTGACTTATGAATTGAGTATGTAATTTTGTGAAATCAAGTGGTATGGTAGCTCATGGCTAAGATTGAGCTGAATTTGAAGTTAAAATGAACATGCATGTGCATAATTGTTACAATTTTGGGTGTTTTAGCATGTAGCATGTTAAATATGAAGAATGAAGCATCAAACCTTACATGCATGAGTAGTTTTGTGTAGCTTCATGATTTGGAGCATCATTTGTACCATTTGTAACAGAAATGAAGTCAAAATTTGACATACATGAATGATTAAAGAAGTTATGGAATTGGTATGAAGTTTGAATGTTTGGATTTTGATCATACGAAAGAAATGTCGATCTATTTGGGAATTATATGATGACTTTGAACAATTTGGTGTCATACTTTCATGCTTCCATGTAATGTAATGTGTTTGCATGTTTTTGAACTGAAATCATGTGTTTTGCAACCTTTGAATGTCAAATTTCGGCTCAAGAACATGTCCTGGAAAACCCAGAAAATTTGATGTCCGCTCGAGCAAGGAAACCGACGCTCGAGCGTGAATTTCGTGCTCCTAGTATTTTTGCAGACTTAGATGTTGTAGACACCCCATTTTTGACCGTCCTCAAGACTTGGACGTCACCAATGGAACACTTGGTGATTACCCATGTTCGTGTTTCGTTTTGAGTTCCCAGAGGTCTCGGCTACGCGCCTTGCTTCAGGATCTGTCAACTCGACTGTTCGGTGTTTGGTTTTGCACCAAGCACTTGTGTTTTTGTTTCTGAGGGTAGAGAGTAGCTTGTTAGTTACCCCTGGCACCAACCGGCCATGGCTTGAGGCCACCGGCCATGTTTTGAGGCTACCGGCCATTGGTGAAATATACCAATGGCCGGTCAGCATTTAGTGTGGCCGACCGACCATATGTTTGGCCGACGGCCTCTTTTTCTGGCCGGCACCACCTTTTTTCCTTTTTCAGGCATGGTGCATGCCAGCTGTGCCAGCTGGAATGCGCAAGACCTACCCCCGTGCGTATATGTGGTTGTTTTCCACCTTTGACCCCTTTTTTTGCACCCTTTGCTCAAAGCTTCTTGAAGAAGCCTTGACCCCTTGTCTTGGCTTCCTCAAGAAGCTTGCACCTTTGGGGTAGCTTCCATTGGAAGCTTGGTTCTTTTGACCTTTTTTGCAATAACTTCTCTAAGAAGCTTGGGGCCTTTCCTTTGTCTATATAAGGATCCTTCCCCTTCCTTTGTCTTGGTTGAGCAAAAACCAGAGCAATATATATATATATATATCTGATATACACTTTCTCTCTCTATATCTCCCTCTCTCTCTCTCTCTTCATTTGTGTGGGTTTGAGAGCCTAAAGGTGTGTTTTCTTCTTAGTTTTGCACTAAGACACACACCATTACACCATACTTCGAATTGGGAGGTCTTGAGGGTGTATTCTTGAGGTTTTGAGCTGGTTTTGATCAGAAGAAGGTGGCTGGACTTGCTGTTCTTGAGGTGTTCTTCAAGGGTAACACTTTTGCTTTAGATTCTCCAATCTTGCATTAGCTTTTAACCTACCTTGCTTACTGATCCTTTTTCAGGCATGGTGCATGCCAGCTGTGCCAGTTGGAATGTGCAAGACCTGCCCCCATGCGTATATGTGGTTGTTTTCCACCTTTGACCCCTTTTTTTGCACCCTTTGCTCAAAGCTTCTTGAAGAAGCCTTGACCCCTTGTCTTGGCTTCCTCAAGAAGCTTGCACCTTTGGGGTAGCTTCCATTGGAAGCCTGGTTCTTTTGACCTTTTTTGCAATAACTTCTCTAAGAAGCTTGGGGCCTTTCCTTTGTCTATATAAGGAGCCTTCCCCTTCCTTTGTCTTGGTTGAGCAAAAACCAGAGCAATATATATATATATATATATATATCTGATATACACTTTCTCTCTCTATATCTCCCTCTCTCTCTCTCTTCATTTTGTGTTTGTTTTATAGCCTAAAAGTGTGTTTAACTCATAGTATTGCCCTAAGACACACACTATTACACCATACTTCGACTTGGGAGGCCTTGAGGGATTGTTCTTAAAGTTTTGAGCTGATTTTGATCACAAAAAGGGGCCTGAGCTTGCTGTTCTTCAAGAGTTCTTCAAGGGTGAGCAGTATTCCTTTTTATCCCCCATTCTTGCACTAGATTTTGACCTGTCTTGCATACTGATTTAAGCTTTGTGCATAACTGAAAAAGTCTTGTATTTTCATGCTTAAGATCTTTCATTAAGGTCACTTTGGTGTTGGGGGTCGACCTCTCCCTCTTAGGCCTTGTTTGGCCCCTTTTGTCCCCTCTTTGATTGAGCTTTGAACCTTTTGTGTATTGGCCTTCTCACCACTAAAATCCAGTGGATTTTCAGTGGTGAAGAAGAGGTTTTGAGGTCTTGCATAGGGGAGGGACACCCCTCTCCCCTTTTGTCTCTTTTGCTTGTATTTAAGGCTTATAAAGGTAGCATGCATGCCTAGTTGTCTTTGGCTCTATTTCAGATGTTTTTGGGTGTTTCTTGGTCATATTATACCTCTGTCCCATGTTGGTTTGTTGACCCTTTGCATGCATAATACATTTGCTTTGTATTCTCCCATTTTGCCTAGAAATGCATCTTGCCATTAGACCATCATGCTTGCATTTTTTTTGCCTAGCTTTGTGAAGTTTTTAGTCATACTTGGCCATGCTTGAGGTCTGTTGGGTGTTGATTTGGTCATGCCTTTCATGCTTTGTATAGTCTCTTTGCATTCTAACATGTTGGCATCGGGTGTGTGAGTCATTGGCATGCATTACCTTGGCTATTTCAGTGATTTGGACTCACTTATTATGACATTTCAGACCATGTTTTGTGCTTACATGCTTGCATTTGTTATCCTTTCAATGCCCTCCATGTTTGAGTCCTTGTGCATGCCTATGTGTTTGAGTCCTTGGGCTGCCATTCAAGTAGGTTTTAGGGTGTATTTTGATGCATTAAAACTCTGTTTTTGGTTGGAAAGTCCATGCCATGTTTGGTGGGGGGGGGAGGTATAGAGTAATGCCCTTTTGGTGACCTTGAATGCCTTTGTTTTGATGCCCATTTCCTAGCATGTTTTTTGGCCCTATCCCATGCATGTTCCAGCCCTGTTTTGGAGTCCTCTAGGACTGTTTTAGGTCATTTTGGTCCATTGGGGTTTGATTAACATGGCCATGGTTTGACCCCTCTTGGTTGGCTTCAAGTTTGGATCATTGTTGCATGCCTTGCTTGCATGACATGGTTGATTTGGCATCTTCCTCTATGCATTTTCAGAGCTTAATATGTTAGCCTAGCATCCATGTTTGCCATCTTGTGAGTGCCCTTGAAAGCTGCCTTTCATACCTTAGTCTTAGGCTCATTAGTTTGCATGCTTATTTTGCATGATTGGCATCATTACATTGCTTGGTTTGGGGTGTCAAACCAAGCGCGAAGATTGAGGAGTGTTCGTACTCAAGATGACGTAACACGTCTCAATCATCGGTCGCCGATGTCCTTGATCTCAATATAATAGGGTATTGGCACCCATTTGTTTGTTGCATGCATTTACATCAAGTTGCAAACTTGGCCTCTTAGGCCATCATGCATCGAAATGCACGATTGATGGCCCAAGGGTCGAGGGCCATGCTCCTTGGAGTTCATTGCATGATAGGGAGTGTGTCCATGCATACATTTGCTTGAGAATTCCATGCCATACACTGCTTGCCCTCTGCTGCTGTCAATTGCAGGTTTCAGTAGGAAGATTTGGCCGGCCGGCAGTGTTGAGTGCCGACCGGCAAAGAATGTTTGGCCGAGAGCACAATATTTAGCCGATGAGAGTATTCCTAGGGCCGATAGCATATTCTTTTAGCCGGTAACATTCCACGACACTCTAGGAGCAGTTCTAGGGACTTTCACAGTCTTTAGAGGAGCAGGGCAGTGTAAACAGAGGCAACAGTGCTATGACAGCGAGTTTCCGGGTGAGACGAGTCAAGCACGCATCATTCACGCATCCCGAGGCGAGGCTGTGGCCACCTTCTTTCTGCATTTAATTTATTAATTAATTAGAAATTCTGTAATAATTAATTTAGTATTATTTATTCGGACTGTAATATTTATTTGGGCCCTTCAAGCGAGGGCAATTTGTAATAAGTGTGGGTGCGTGTGTGCATGTCTTCCAACCCCCACGTCTTTCTTCCCTTTTATTTACTAGCTTTCAATGGTTAGTCTAGGGCATGTTTCAATTAGCATACAGTATGATAGCATGCATGCATCCACACATTTGTCTTACATGCACCGGGCTCGGCGCATCATACTAACTGCATTTGTATTTCAATCCCAAAGTTGAATACATGTTAGTTGTAGCATCATCACATGCCATCTTAGAATAGCCGAGCCTATTGTAGTTGCATCTTGTATGTGTTGCATTAGCCATCTTAACATGAGCTAGGATCATGCATTGATTACTAACTAGCTTTTGTTTTGGCTCGGAGTACTAGGTAAGCTTTTATGCTTTAGCATCTTGCATGAGTGTGAGTGTTTGCCATGACAGCATGCTTCCCATAAGGCTATGTGCTTACGTGTTATAATTGCCAAAATGCCTGTGGGTGAAGGTTGGGTTACTTAAATTGGAACAATGCATTGGATGCGAATTTTAAGCCCACTTGAGAGTGGCAAAACCATATTTTCTAAGCCCACTCGAGGGTGGCAAAATCCATGTCTTAGCCTACTCACAGGTAGAACCCTCAAACCATTTCCAAAACGAACGGATATGCAATGTTTTGTTCCAATTTAGGTGACTTAGTCTATACATGTTTGCTGTGCGCATCACATAGTAATTCTAGGCCAATTAACTGGAATAAGAACGCATGTGTTCTCAAAAACGAGATATCATGGTTAGTAGAGGCCGATCTTCGGATCGGGCGAGAGGGGGTGCTCATAGCTGACCTTCCCCAATCGTACCCAAGTTCCCGAGCCGAGGCAACTTTG
>NW_021025827.1:321081-332771 GCF_004153795.1 Camellia sinensis | reverse complement strand
GGGTGACTGGACACATGGCCTTGGCACCGAGTCAGGGTTTCCTAAATTTCCCAAAATAAAATATTTAGGTGGGACTCTGTATCTGGCAAAGCAGTCCATGTTTGGCACTTCTTTTCTAAAAATCTGTTTTCTCAACAACGATTTGCCGGATTTGGACTCTTTGGTTCAGATTAAGAACCGTGACAATTCGAGTCCGAACTGTAGCATGAAGGCCTCACGCGGGCACGTCTACAGTTTCTGGCGACTCTGCTGGGGATATTGGAGAACTTACTCGAACTCATTGATATCTTGTTTTGACTACACTTATGTGTTTCTTTGCATTGCATGTGCATTGGTGCGCCTAGGACACCGTGTTTGCCATCTGCTATTCCTGACCGTTTTGCCGGAGGCTTGCTTTGTCAAAGCATGCCATAAGGCTGACCGGTTACGGGCTCTGCCAGTATGGGAGCACAAACCCGGTTTTTACCGGGGCGCCCCTTTTGACCATTCGACCTAGTGCATATTCGGAATCTATAGTGACCATTCCAAATTAGGACAGGTTGCTTACCCGATGTTAGGTTGTTTGAAACGCTACGTGCGTAGTGAAACCCTAGCTCCTGACAAAATAGGACAGGGAAACCCTACCCCAACATAGGGGTGTTTTGGCTCTCACTTATCTGCTATGTGCTTTAGGAGTGTGTCTCTACAGGAATGCGTGTATCAGTTTGCAAGTTTGGGCATCAAGCCTGCGGGCACCAGTTCAGTGTTTAAGAATCAATTATTTGCGGGTATCAGTTTCAGTTTTGGGAACAGTGATTCGAGGACAATAATCAATATTGAGGAACAGTGTATTCAGTTTATCAACCGTGTGTTGTGATACCCGACTGTGTGTTGTGTGTGTTTTATTTTACGCTGTTATGATGCCCGTTTGTCTGGTTATTTATTTCCTTATTGCTTTATTTATCTTCTTGCTAGGTAGTTTAGCACGATTGCTTCTGACCAAGCAGATATTCCCTAAGCACTCTGGATAAGAGGTCGTCGACTCCATCGATCTGAGATCTGGTAGACGGACAACCAGTATTTTACTCCTTACCCCCGGTTGTCAGACGAAGTTCAAGAAGACGCAGTGTATCGGTACCAGGATTGTCAGATCAGTGGTCTGTGAACAATCAGGTTGAAACTCCCGAGCTACTACAGAGGCAGATACACTGGCAGTCAGATAATCAGGGTAGTATGTCAGGGATGGAAGACATGGTGCGCCAACTCCAGGAAAGCATAAAAGCTTTGCAAGAGGACGCTGTCCGTCAAGCAGAATTGCCAAACAGCAAGCCGTTGTTATGGCCCAACAGGCAGAGTTAATTACCCGGTTACAGCAGCAAACAGGAGCATCTGTTCACACCAGATTCCTCCCCCACCAAGGGTTCCGATACCCGAGGAGCACAAATGTTCAGAATGCCCAAGAAGATATAGACATCCCAACAGGGCCTGCTCTACCCCCGATTTTACCACAACTATCCAAGGCACCCACACCTATCAATGCACTGGATTCTCCCATCCTATCCCTCCAAAGCATGACCAGACTAAATACTATGCCTACCATCAACAAACCGGTCATGACACCGACAGTTGCTTTCGTCTGCGCCATGATGTACAAGATCTATTGATTTAGAGAACTTGACTCGAACTCATGATATCTTGTTTTGATTACACTTATGTGTTTCTTTGCATTGCATGTGCATTGGTGCGCCTAGGACACCGTGTTTGCCATCTGCTATTCCTGAACGGTTTGCCGGAGGCTTGCTTTGTCAAAGCATGCCATAAGGCTGACCGGTTACGGGCTCTGCCAGTATGGGAGCACAAACCCCGGTTTTTACCGGGGCGCCCCTTTTGACCATTCGACCTAGTGCATATTCGGAATCTATAGTGACCATTCCAAATTAGGACAGGTTGCTTACCCGATGTTAGGTTGTTTGAAAGCGCTACGTGCGTAGTGAAACCCTAGCTCCTGACAAAATAGGACAGGGAAACCCTACCCCCAACATAGGGGTGTTTTGGCTCTCACTTATCTGCTATGTGCTTTAGGAGTGTGTCTCTACAGGAATGCGTGTATCAGTTTGCAAGTTTGGGCATCAAGCCTGCGGGCACCAGTTCAGTGTTTAAGAATCAATTATTTGCGGGTATCAGGTTCAGTTTTGGGAACAGTGATTCGAGGACAATAATCAATATTGAGGAACAGTGTATTCAGTTTATCAACCGTGTGTTGTGATACCCGACTGTGTGTTGTGTATGTTTATTTTACGCTGTTATGATGCCCGTTTGTCTGGTTATTTATTTCCTTATTGCTTTATTTATCTTCTTGCTAGGTAGTTTAGCACGATTGCTTCTGACCAAGCAGATATTCCCTAAGCACTCTGGATAAGAGGTCGTCGACTCCATCGATCTGACGATCTGGTAGACGGACAACCAGTATTTTACTCCTTACCCCCGGTTGTCAGACGAAGTTCAAGAAGACGCAGTGTATCGGTACCAGGATTGTCAGATCAGTGGTCTGTGAACAATCAGGTTGAAACTCCCGAGTCTACTACAGAGGCAGATACACTGGCAGCTCAGATAAATCAGGGTAGTATGTCAGGGATGGAAGACATGGTGCGCCAACTCCAGGAAAGCATAAAAGCTTTGCAAGAGGACGCTGTCCGTCAAGCAGAATTCGCCAAACAGCAAGCCGTTGTTATGGCCCAACAGGCAGAGTTAATTACTCGGTTACAGCAGCAAACAGGAGCATCTGTTTCACACCAGATTCCTCCCCCACCAAGGGTTCCGATACCCGAGGAGACACCAAATGTTCAGAATGCCCAAGAAGATATAGACATCCCAACAGGGCCTGCTCTACCCCCGATTTTACCACAACTATCCAAGGCACCCACACCTATCAATGCACTGGATTCTCCCTTCGAGTTCGAAGTGGATCCCACGGCATTAAAGCTGAGCAAGCTGGAAAAGATGTTTAAGAAATCCCAGGGAGTCAAGACCATCCCTGATATTGAAGACGGGTATACCGACGCAGCCGTGACGCTGCCGGACCGATTCAAGAGGCCGCACATTGACCGATTCGATGGGTCTAGGGACCCCATGGTACACCTGAGGTTGTTTTCTGATATCTTAAGGCCGATGGGCCTCACTAGACTACAGAAGCTATCTTTGTTCGGCCGGACCGTGTCAGGTGTGGCAGCCATCTGGTATGCCAAATTAGAAGATAACGTCAAGAGAAACTGGGATAAGATGGATGAGGCCTTCATTGCACAATATTCGTATAACACGCAAATCGAGATTACAACGCATGATCTCGAGACGACAAGGCAGGAACCTAAGGAGAGCTTTTCAGAGTTCGTGACCAGATGGAGGGCCAAGGCCTCGATGATGACCCTAAGGCCCACGGACAAAGATCAGATTAGGATGATTGTGCGCAATCTCTAGCCTAAGTTGATGCATAAGATGATCGTGCTCCCCTTCCCTACCTTTTCAGATCTGCATGAGATGGGAGTACAGATTGAAGATGCCTTGAAGCAAGGCTTAATTGATAATGACCGGGAGCAACCCAGAAGAACTTTCAATCGCAACAACAATGCTGGCTCGAGTGGTGTTACAACTACAAAAGCCTCAGAAGTGAGCATGGTCACTACCATTCCCTCTCCCCCTCCAAGGACCGTGGCAGCTACGCCATTCTCCGGCGCGTCCAAAAGCAATACACAAACAGCCAAATACCAACCCAAAAGCCAAAGAGCCTTCGCCCCACTATACATGTCCTTGTCCAAGGCTTTAGGGGTTTTAATCAGAAAGGGGCACTTGAAACCCCTAGAGCCACGGCCATTACCGGAAAAACTTCCCCCTACCCACAACCCAGCCAAATATTGCGCATTCCACCAACAGCACGGTCATGACACCGACCAATGCTATCGATTACCTCATGAGATTCAAGATCTCATAGATAACGGGGTGATCCTGCCTCCAGAAAAACCCAATGTCACAACCAACCCTCTCCCTCCGCACAACCAAGCTCCACCTCCCAAACGTATCAACTTCATCCAGACTGGGGTCGTGTCTTACAATCCTAGCATCTACATCACTCCTTCCCACCTACCTAAGCCGGAGGTGTTCCTTCCCGACTGCACTGACTTGTGCATGTTGGACATCTCCAGAACCCAACCCAAACCAATAGTGGTGACTGTTGAAGACAGAGTAGGGGAGATTGCAGAGGAGGATGGGATTGTTGAGTCAAGGTTTGAGCAGTCTAGGAGTCTTGCTGAGGAAGCCTACAATCCGAGTGATTACATTCTGTCAGCAGGCCAGGCTAGGCCAAGTGTAGAATTGCCAGAGAAGGCAGAGCTGTGTGTGATCCACGGGGACAGATTTGAGCAAGGGGCAGATGATTTGGCGGCTGTGGGAGAGGACTTTGCCAACCTCCAGTTTTTCAATGACCAAGATCCAGGGGACACGACAGTCAACTGGTTTGATTATGAGGAATCGGCAGAGGCTACCAGGTGGCTGGAAGATCAATCGGATGTTATGGAAGAATTCCAACCAGAAGAAGGCCCGACAGGGGCGAGAATATCAGTTGTGGCCAGAAGGGCCGAAAGTCAAAATAAATCACCGGAGAGCGCTGATGTGCGCTAGTGTCAAGAATTTCGCTCAGGATTGGAGCATTTTGAATACAGGAATTGATGAACAGCCAACTGTACTGACACAGTTGGAACAGAAAAGGTTTGAGGATTTTGAGAGAATCAGGAAAGCTAAGGCCCACGTGGGGACTGAAACTGCTATGTGCACAGAGACAGAGAATGATGCGAGCATATGGATGGAGGGTACTGTGAGTACGAGAACGGTCATACCAGAGCCGGACAGGTGTCTGTCGGTTGCCGATGGAATGTGGTGGGAGGACGATGACCTATGTCTTGCCCACACGGACGAGGATTGGGGAAGTAACCAACCAGATGATACCTGGTCCATCGGCGAAGTCGATCATATGACTAGGAGTGGACGGTATTTCAAGCCTCCACACCTAGATCAACCGTAGGTGTCTGGGAAGGATAGGGAAGCGGAGAAGTAGAAAGAAAAGCAACTCGAAGATGAGGCCGTCTTGAGACAGTTGAAAAAGATACAAGCAGACATCTCCATCTGGGGACTGCTTATGGCTTCTCGAGTACATAGACAGGCGTTCCTTTCAGCCATGGACAAGGCCAAACTCTCGATAGACACCACGCCGGAGCAGCTAGTTGGATTGGTTTTTCCGGGAGGAGGTTCCCCGACGTTGACTTTTTTCGACAAAGAACTACCGCCTGAGGGCGTAAATCACAACAAACCTCTCTACATCTCTGTAGAATGCAGAGGCAAATGGGTACCAGTGGTTCTTGTCGACACGGGATCCGACATTAATGTGTGCCCGTCAAGAACGGCATATGCAATTGGGTTAAAGCCCGCGGACTTCGTGCCAACTGCCCAGGTAATTCGGGTGTATGATAACACAAGTAGGGAGGTGATAGGGACTGTCAAAATTCAGACCCAGGTTGGTCCAGGACAGCACGAGATTGATTTCCACGTCTTGGACGTTCCCGCAACCTTTAACCTACTTTTGGGGCGACCGTGGCTGCATCAAGTGAAGGCAGTTTCTTCTACCTTGCACCATATGGTGAAATACCCCCATGGAAAGGGAGTAGCCATTGTTTTTGGGAATTCATCGATCCATCCACCGCCGGAAGTATCTACGCCGGTTTTGGAAATTGAACATGGCATGGAGGATGTGTTCTTATCCGGTTTCACTCTGGCTGAGGCCCGGGTCGTACAAAGCATTTTGGCTGTTAATGAGGGGGTGTATGTCAGTGCTTAATCGGTATACCTCATGAACAAGCTTTAACATATCCCCGGGATGGGATTGGGAAAGAACGGCCGGAAGGGTGTCGCAACATTAGCCGAGGTGCCACACAACCCTCATACCTTTGGCTTGGGTTATCTGCCCACCAAAGAGAATTGGATAAGGAAGGGTAAGGAGATAGCTGGGAGAGCCAGAGCGAAGAAGGCAGGGAAGCCTTTTGACTTAATGCACCGGCCCATTCAGGGTACCCTAAACGGACGCTTTGTCTGGGAGGGAGAGGACTTTCCGTTTTGTGGCTTCCCAGAGCCGTGGCTGAACGCGGAGAGGAAGCGCGTGCCCATTGGAACACTTGGTGATTACCCTTGTTTGTGTTCGTTTGGAGTTCCCGGAGGTCTCGGCTACGCGCCTTGCCTCAGGATCTCCGAACTTGACTGTTTAGTGTCTGGTTTTGCACCAAACACTTGTGTTTTGCCTTGGAGGGGCAGGGAATGCCTTGTGAGGCATCCCCACACATCACCGGCCGTGGCCAGAGGCCACCGGCTGGTGTTTTGTTACCATCGGCAATATATATTGCCGGTCGGCATTCTTTGTTGCCGGTCGGCAGTACATTTTGTCAAAATGGCAATTTTGAGCAGCCGACTACTGTTCATCTGCTTTTGCAGATATTTTAATACAGCTGGCTTGCATTTTGTTCCCCTCCATACACGTGTATGGAGGGATGGCTTCCTTGTTAGCTTCTTGAGTAAGCTTTACAAGATTGGCTTCTCTATAAGAGGAGCCCTTCTCTCTTGGCTTTAGGGTTAGACATTTTAGAAAGAAAAACATTGTTAGAAGCTCTGGTTCTAGGGTTAGAGCTTATATATATTCTATCTCTATATCTCTCTCTCTCTTGAGTGTTCTAGGTGTTTTTGTTCATAGTATTGCACACAAACACCTACCATTACACCTTCCCTTGGCTATTGAGGTTCTAAGGGATTGTTTTCAGAGCTTTGGAGCTTGTTTGGAGCTCAAGAAGCTGTTGGAGCTTCATTTGTGAAGAAGGTCAACAAGGGTAACAATCTTACCCCTTTTTACCCCATTCTTGCATACTATTTTTGACAATATTATAACTGTTTTTGAGCTTAGTATATAACATAAAAAAGTTCTTTTTTTGGGCCCTCTAAATATTTTGTTTAGAGTGTTTTGTGGTTTGGAGGTGTTTGACCCCTCTTAAGCCTTGAGGGGCTCCATTTTGTGCTATTTTGAGTGAGCTCCGGGACTTTGGTGAGTGTGCTTGAGAGTTGCCCTTTTGTGCTTGAGTGTTAGCCGTTTAACATGTGCATGTGTGTATGTGTGTTTAGTCCTCATTTCATAGCACTTATGGTCACTGTTTTGGGCCTAATTAGAGCTGCCTAAATCATGCTTAAGTCCACCCTTTGCTTGCTTGCATGCTTACCTTGCATGTTTGTTTGCATGCTCGCATGTACATCTTGCATTCCCATGTTGCATCCTTAGCTTGCATGCCTAGGTTGCATTGCATCTAGCATGCATGTCTTGTTCCTTGATCTAGTGATAGGAATTGGGCTTTGGTTTGTTGGTTTGCATTGCATTTGACATCAAAATGTGCACACTTGGTCCCTTGGGCCATCACGCATGGAAATGCGCGATTGATGGTCCGAGAACCAAGGAACATGTCCCTTTGACTCATTCTCATGATAAGGGACATGATTGGTGCATAAATTGCTTGAATTGCATGGCCATGCTCTGCCTTGCCCTCTGCTGCTGTCAATTGCAGGTTCTGTAGGCATTATTTGCCGATCGACAGTGTCCAATGCCGACCGGTAATCTTCCTGGGCCGATAGCTTCACCAACAGCTGGTGATCACACACCACTGCCGGTGGCCATTCTACTCAGCCGGTGGTGTCTCCCAATGTCCAGGGAAGCAATCCTGAGACTTTGGCAGTCTTCAGAGGAGTATAGCAGGGAAAACAGAGGCAGCTTGCGCATGGCAGTGTACTTCCGAGCAGGACCGAGCATGCATTGCATTGGGCTCTCTTCCCGAGGCGGTTTATCTGTTTTCCCTAGATTAGTTAATTTGCTTAGCTAATTAGATGGCCTGTAATATTTAATTAGCTTGGCGAGTTAGTTAATTGTTGTATTATTCTTTCGGTCCTCCGAGCGAGGGCGAATTTGTAAATAAGTGGGGTGGTGTGTCATAGTCTTCCAACCCACCACTTCTTATCTCCTTTTACTTACCTGCTTGAGGTTAGTAATAGGTCATGGTTTAAGTTTACGCATACACCTTATGCTATGCATGCGTGGCATGCATTCATCAGTATGCTGGCACTGGGCTCAGCACATCATGCTAACTGCATTGGTATTCAAATCTAACTTGAATACATTGCTTACTTGTGCACTTTTCACATGCCATTCAATAGAATAGCCAGAAGCCTACTCTAAGTGACACTTCTGTATGCGTGCATTAGGAAATTTAAACATGGACTCATTGGATCATGCATTGATTGCCTAACGAGTTCTTTGTTTTGACGAGACGATGTACAGTGTTCACGCTTTTAAGCATCCTTGCATCTGCGTGTGGGTGTTGCCCATTGGATAGATTGATTACCATGAGGCTAGCTGCTTGTGTGATATAAACTGCTTGGAATGCCTTGGTGAAGGTTGGAATTGCTCGAGTTGGAATAGCTCATTAGAAATCCGTGTTTTTAGCCTACTTGCGAGTAGCCAAATTCCAAAACGATTTTTCAAAACAACGGATATTGCATGTTTATTCTCAAATTAGGCAATCTAGTCCTATACTTGTTTTGCTGTGGCGCATAACATAGTAATTCTAGGATAATAAACTTGGAATAAAAACACAATAACGTTTTTCAAAAACGGATATCACAGGTTAAGTAGAGGCGATCATTCCAGATCGGTAGAGGGGGTGCTCATAGCTTGACCTTCCTCAACTCGTACCCAAGTTCCCGAGCCGAGGCAACTTTGGTGATGACGGACACGTGGCCTTAGGCCCGAGTCAGGGTTTCCTAAATTCCCCCATTAAAATATTTAGGTGGCGACTCTGTATCTGGCAAAGCAGTCCATGTTTGGCACTTCTTTTGAAAAATCTGTTTCTCAAAACGATTTTCCGGATTTGGACTCTTTGGTTCAGATTAAGAACCGTGACAAAAATCGAGTCCGAACTGTAGCACGAGGGCCCCACGCGGGCGCGTCTACAGTACCCTAAACGGACGCTTTGTTCGGGAGGGGGAGGACTTTCTGTTTTGTGGCTTCCCAGAGCCGTGGCTAAACGCGGAGAGGAAGTGCGTGTCGGGGTTTGAGATCTTCTTTGATCTGCAGTTATCCGGGGATAACGTTGCCGAAGAGCAGACAGACCCATTAGCTGAGGCTAAGCAGAGTAAGAAAGTACAGTCTGAGGACATTGAAAATGAAATGGGGGTAGCACTGGCATGTCTACTTTCAGATCCTCCGATCGAACAGAAGTGCTTGGGGGATAACTTCTCAGTATGCATGATCGGGAATGGAGCGGCTGCGGACCTACCAACAACTATTTTGGATGCATCTATCGCACCCTCTCTCATTTGGCAGTATGAAGAGGAATTTTTGTCAAGCAGCACCGGGTCAGGTAGTGAGCCGGAATTTGATTCCACCGAGTCTTGTGAGTCGGAATCAGGTTCCAGCTCAACTGAGTCTGAGTCCGGTATTCCTGGGGGTGATAACCCGGATGCCACAGTCATGTCCAGGTCGTCTTTTTATTTTTATTTTGAGTCTGTTATAACAGAAGAATCGGACGATTCAGAAGCACTTAATGAGAATGATGTGGATGTGGTTTCTGAGTACTTTTCTGTGCCTTTGGTTTATTGCTTGAATTAGGACTTTCAAAATTTTGACAAAAACGACGAGGAAGAAATTCCTCCGATTTTGCAACGATTAATTGATCAAGAGCAGGAAAGATTTGTTAAGCCTTTAGTTGATGAAATCACTACTGTGAACATTGGTACTGAGAATGACCCGCGGCTGGTCCAGATCGGGTCCACATTGTCTTCGGAGGAACGCGAGCGCTTAGTCGCTTTATTAAAAAATTTCAAAGATGTTTTCACGTGGTCCTATGAAGACATGCCTGGGATCGATCCTGAGATTGTACAGCACTGGATCCCTCTTGACCCCGAGGCCCGACCCATCAAGCAAAAACTCAGAAGAATCCGCCCTGACTGGGCCATCAAGATTAAGGAGGAGGTCACCAAGCAAATCGACACAGGGTTCTTGCTGGTATCCGAATACCCAACTTGGTTAGCCAACATTATTCCGGTGCCGAAGAAGGATGGCAGGATCAGGGTATGCGTGGATTTCAGGGATTTGAACGGAGCCAGTCCAAAGGACGACTTTCCCTTGCCCCATATTGATGAGTTGGTGGACTTCACAGCGGGGCATGCTTTACTTTCATTTATGGATGGCTTCTCAGGTTATAATCAGATAGTGATGGCACCTGAAGACTGGGAAAAGACTACATTCACCACCCCGTGGAGGACATACTGCTACAAAGTAATGCCGTTTGGGTTGAAGAATGCCGGAGCTACATATCAACGGGCCGCGACCACAATATTGCATGACATGATCCACAAAGAGGTTGAGGTGTACGTGGACGACATGATTGTTAAATCCAAAGAAGAGAGGGCCACTACACCGCCTTGCAAAAGTTCTTTCAAAGGATCAGAGAATTTCGGTTGCGGCCGAATCCTCAGAAGTGTACGTTTGGTGTTACAGCGGGAAAGATACTGGGATTCCTGATTACACAGAGAGGTATCGAAGTCGACCCTTCCAAAATCAAGGCCATCTTAGAAATACCACCACCAAGGACTGAAAAGGAGGTGCGAGGCTTTCTAGGTAAAGTGCAATTCATAAGACGGTTTATCTCAAAATTAACCTTGACTTGTGAACCACCTTTTGGCCTCTTGAAGAAAGGGAAGAAATTCCAGTGGGATGGCCGATGCCAAGCTGCTTTTGAACAGATCAAGGAATACTTATAGAACCCACCCGTGTTGTCACCACCTGAACCGGGGAAGCCGTTGATATTGTACCTTTCAGTAACTGAGACTACAATGGGCTGCATGCTCGCGCAAGAATCAGAGGACAAGGTGGAGAGAGCCATCTATTACCTAAGCAAGAAGATGCTAGAGTATGAGACCCGTTACACACCGTTGGAAAAAGCTTGCTTAGCCTTGGTATGGGCTACCAGGAAGCTGCGGCACTACCTGTTAGCTTGCTCCATAATGTTGGTTTCGAGACTAGATCCCATCAAATATCTCTTTGAGAAACCAGCACTTACGGGTAGGCTAGCTCGTTGGTTGCTGTTGCTTTCCGAATTCGATCTGAAGTATGTGACGCGCAAGTCAGTCAAGGGAAGAGCAGTAGCAAAGTTCTTAGCTGATCATCCAGTGGAAGGGGGTAAAGCAGTTGAGTACTTATTCCCAGATGAGGCCATTTTGCATATCGAAGATGAGTTTTGGACGATGTACTTTGACGGAGCGTCAAACCAATATGGGTATGGGATAGGGGTGTTGCTGATAGCACCCGACAATTCCCGTATTCCTCTAGCCTTCAAACTCCGATTCAAAGTCTCGAACAACGAAGCAGAATATGAGGCATGCATTGCCGGTCTAGAAGCAGCCCTGGAACTAGGGGCAAAACGGTTGGACATCATCGGGGACTCGAACCTTGTTGTGTCTCAAGCAAAAGGAGATTAGAAAGTCAAAGAAGAAAAGATGATAATATACCACTAGACCTTGGACTTGTTGATTCCTCGGTTTGAGAAGTTAAATTTTGCTCATCTAGTAAGAGAGAACAACAG
>NW_021025827.1:236653-314348 GCF_004153795.1 Camellia sinensis | reverse complement strand
GGTAGAGAGTAGCTTGTTAGCTACCCCTGGCACCCATCGACCATGGATTGAGGCCACCGGCCATGTTTTGAGGCTACCGGCCATTGGTGAAATATACCAATGGCCGGTCGGCATTTAGTGTGGCCGACCGACCATATGTTTGTCCGACGGCCTCCTTTTCTGGCCGGCACCACCTTTTTGCCTTTTTCAGGCATGGTGCATACCAGTTGTGCCAGCTGGAATGCGCAAGACCTACCCCCGTGCGTATATATGGTTGTTTTCCACCTTTGACCCCTTTTTTTGCACCCTTTGCTCAAAGCTTCTTAAGGAAGCCTTGACCCCTTGTCTTGGCTTCCTCCAGAAGCTTGCACCTTTGGGGTAGCTTCCATTGGAAGCTTGGTTCTTTTGACCTTTTTTGCAATAACTTCTCTAAGAAGCTTGGGGCCTTTCCTTTGTCTATATAAGGAGCCTTTCCCTTCCTTTGTCTTGGTTGAGCAAAAACCAAAGCAAAATATATATATATCTGATATACATTTTCTCTCTCTATATCTCCCTCTCTCTCTCTTCATTTTGTGTATGTTTTATAGCCTAAAAGTGTGTTTAGTTCATAGTATTGCACTAAGACACACACTATTACACCATACTTCGACTTGGGAGGCCTTGAGGGTTTGTTCTTGAAGTTTTGAGCTGATTTTGATCATAAGAAGGGGTCTGAGCTTGCTGTTCTTCAAGGGTCCTTCAAGGGTAACATTACTTACTTTATATTCCCCGATTTTGCACTAGCCTTTAGCCTATCTTGCGAACTATTTTAGACTTTGTGTATAACTGAAAAAAGTCTTGTATTTTTATACTTAAGACCTTTCATTAAGGTCATTTTGGTGTTGGGGGTCGACCTCTCCCTCGTAGGCCTTGTTTGGCCTCTTTTGTCCCCTCTTTGATTGAGCTTTGAGCCTTTTGTGTATTGGCCTTCTCACCACTGAAACCCAGTGGATTTTCAGTGGTGAAGAAGAGGTTTTGAGGTCTTGCATAGGAGAGGTTCTCACCACTGAAATCCAGTGGATTTTCAGTGGTGAAGAAGAGGTTTTGAGGTCTTGCATAGGGGAGGGACACCCCTCTCCCCTTTTGTCTCTTTTGCTTATGTTTAAGGCTTATAAAGGTAGCATGCATGCCTAGTTGTCTTTGGCTCCATTTCAGAGGTTTTTGGGTGTTTCTTGGTCATATTATACCTCTGTCCCATGTTGGTTTGTTGACCATTTGCATGCATAATACATTTGCTTTGTATTCCCCCATTTTGCCTAAAAATGCATCTTGCCATTAGACCATCATGCTTGCATTTTTTTTGCCTAGCTTTGTGAAGTTTTTGGTCATACTTGGCCATGCTTGAGGTCTGTTGGGTATTGATTTGGTCATGCCTTTCATGCTTTGTATAGTCTCTTTGCATTCTAACATGTTGGCATCGGGTGTGTGAGTCATTGGCATGCATTACCTTGGCTATTTCAGTGATTTGGACTCACTTATTATGACATTTCAGACCATGTTTTGTGCTTACATGCTTGCATTTGTTATCCTTTCAATGCCTTGAAGAGATGTGGTCTTACGCTCCATGTTTGAGTCCTTGTGCATGCCTATGTGTTTGAGTCCTTAGGCTGCCATTCATGTAGGTTTTAGGGTGTATTTTGATGCATTAAAACTCTGTTTTTTGTTGGAAAGTCCATGCCATGTTTGGGGGGGGAGGTATAGAGTAATGCCCTTTTGGTGACCTTGAATACCTTTGTTTTGATGCCCATTTCGTAGCATGTTTTTTGGCCCTATCCCATGCCTGTTCCAGCCCTGTTTTGGAGTCCTCTAGGACCGTTTTAGGTCATTTTGGTCCATTGGGGTTTGATTAACATGGCCATGGTTTGACCCCTCTTGGTTGGCTTCAAGTTTGGATCATTGTTGCATGCCTTGCTTGCATGACATGGTTGATTTGGCATCTTCCTCTATGCATTTTCAGAGCTTAATATGTTAGCCTAGCATCCATGTTTGCCATCTTGTGAGTGCCCTTGAAAGCTGCCTTTCATACCTTAGTCTTAGGCTCATTAGTTTGCATGCTTATTTTGCACGATTGGCATCATTACATTGCTTGGTTTGGGGTGTCAAACCAAGCGCGAAGATTGAGGAGTGTTCGTACTCAAGGTGACGTAACACATCTCAATCCTCGATCGCCGATGTCCTTGATCTCAATATGATAGGGTATTGGCACCCATTTGTTTGTTGCATGCATTTACATCAAGTTGCAAACTTGGCCTCTTAGGCCATCATGCATCGAAATGCACGATTGATGGCCCGAGGGTCGAGGGCCATGCTCCTTAGAGTTCATTGCATGATAGGGAGTGTGTCCATGCATACATTTGCTTGAGAATTCCATGCCATACACTGCTTGCCCTCTGCTGCTGTCAACTGCAGGTTTCAGTAGGAAGATTTGGCCGGCCGGCAGTGTTGAGTGCCGACCGGCAAAGAATGTTTGGCCGAGAGCACAATATTTAGCCGATGAGAGTATTCCCATGGCCGGTAGCATATTCCTTTGGCCGGTAACATTCCACAACACTCTAGAAGCAGTTCTGGGGACTTTCACAGTCTTCAGAGGAGCAGGGCAGTGTAAACAGAGGCAACAGTGCTATGGCTAGCGAGTTTCCGGTGAGACGAGTCAAGCACGCATCATTCACGCATCCGGAGGCGGACTGTGGCCACATTCTTTCTGCATTTAATTTATTAATTAATTAGAAATTCTGTAATAATTAATTTAGTATTATTTATTCGGACTGTAATATTTATTTGGACCCTCCAAGCGAGGGCAATTTGTAATAAGTGTGGGTGCGTGTGTGCATGTCTTCCAACCCCACGTCTTTCTTCCTTTTTATTTACTAGCTTTGGATGGTTAGTCTAAGGCATGTTTTAATTAGCATACAGTATGATAGCATGCGTGCATCCATACATTTGTCTTACATGCACTGGGCTCGGCACATCATACTAACTGCATTTGTATTTCAATCCCAAAGTTGAATACATGTTAGTTGTAGCATCATCACATGCCATCTTAGAATAGCCGAGCCTATTGTAGTTGCATCTTGTATGTGTTGCATTAGCCATCTTAACATGAGCTAGGATCATGCATTGATTACTAACTAGCTTTTGTTTTGGCTCGGAGTACTAGGTAAGCTTTTATGCTTTAGCATCTTTCTTGCAATGAGTGTGAGTGTTGCCATGACAGTATGCCTGCCATGCGGCTAAGTACTTATGTGAGATAAACTGCTTGGATGCCTGTGGGTGAAGGTTGGATTGTTTGAGTTGGAAAAACTCGTTGAAATTCGTGTTTTAGCCTACTTGCGAGTAGCAAATTCCAAAGTGCTTTTCAAAACAAACGGATATACAATGCTTGTTTCCAAATTAGGTAATCTAGTCTATACTTGTTTGCCGTGCGCATAACATAGTAATTCTAGGCTAACAAATGGAATAAGAACACATAACGTTTTCAAAATCGGATATCATGGTTAGTAGAGGCTGGTCTTCGAACCGGACGAAAGGGGGTGCTCATAGCTGCCTTCCCCGATCGTACCTTAGCTCCCGAGCCGAGACAACTCCGGTGATGACGGACACGTGGCCTTTGGCACCGAGTCAGGGTTTCCTAAATTCCCCCATTTTAAAATATTTAGGTGGCGACTCTGTATCTGGCAAAGCAGTCCATGTTTGGCACTTCTTTTCTAAAAATCTGTTTCTCAAAACGATTTGCCGGATTTGGACTCTTTGGTTCAGATTAAGAACCGTGACAATTCGAGTCCGAACTGTAGCACGAAGGCCTCACGCGGGCACGTTTACAGATGTCCGCTCGAGCGGGGAAGTCCACGCTCGAGCGGGGAGCTATGTGGACAAAACTTCAGCTCGAGCGCCAGACTTCACGCTCGAGCGTAAAATTGATGCATCCGGTACTTTTGCAGACCTAACGGGTCCGCTCGAGCGGGGAATCCCACGCTCGAGCGGGGACCTTGTTTTCTGAAATTTTGATAGTGTATTCTGTGTTTCGTTTTCCGTTCTCTTTCACTTGCAAGCACTCTTAGGCATGCATTAAGCATTGTAATTGAGTTAAAGAGATAAGAATGAAGCCTAAAGAGGAATATGTGAATTAAAGAATGTATTGAATTATTTGTGACCCATATGTGCTGTATGATGTGTAGGGTCAAGCTCCAGGGCAAACCCACAAGCCGATCACTGTGAGTAATATCTTAACAAGATACTTGAAATGTGTTGTTGTCCAATTGTTTACTTCTATGTAAGTTTGTAAGTTCATTAATTTGAATGGCGGACAACGATTGACATAGATGATTGGGCTAAAGGCCGATTGACATGAATGATTGGGCTGAAGGCCGATTGACATGAATGATTGGGCCGAAAGCCGATTGACATAGATGATTGGGCCGAAGGCCGACTGACATAAATGATTGGGCCGAAGGCTAATTGACATAGATCATTGGGCCGAAGGCCGACTGATATAAATGATTGGGCCGAAGGCCGATTGACATGAATGATTGGGCCGAAGGCCGATTAACATGAATGATTGGGCCGAAGGCCGATTGACAAAAATGATTGGGCCAAAGGCCGATTGACATGAATGAATGGGCCAGAGGCCAATTTGACATGAAAGATTGAATGGGCCAAAGGCCAGTTTGACACGAATAACAGTTTGACTTGAGTGATACTAATGAATTGGGCCCGAGGCCGTATAATGTGTTTGGAACCACAGTTACTTAACTTACATATGTCTATGTATGTATGCACTAGTTAGAAATATAAATTGGGCCCAAGGCCATTTGATGTATATTGTTCCAATATATATTCTTTATTTGATATTATTCACTGGGCTTTCGCTCACGCTCATTTATGTGTTTGTAGGTCAGCCAAGAGAGGTCCAAACCCAGCCTCAGTGAAGTCTGTATAAAACAACCAAAGTTTGAAGAGTTAGCCCTTACGTCTCACGCACAAGACACGTCTTCGCCCTTTTGCCTTTCTGTGTATTTTGTCGTGTTGGCGAGGACTTCGGTATACGTCTATGTATAGTTTTGTTTGGCTGACTTAGAGTTGAATGATCCTGTCTGTACAGAACCTTATGCTACTACACTTTCTGTTGTGAGTTATTAACATATGTAAAGGTGGAATGTTATGATGTGCATATAAGCACGGCTCTATGGACAAAGTTTTAAATTTGCTTCCGTTTGGCCCCTTTACTCTGATGAGTTTTGTCTTATTTGGTTTGAGGCCGTAGGTAATCTCGTGATTACTGGCCGGTTATGGCCTTAACCCATAGGGGCGGGTTTGGGTCGTGACACCTTTTCAGGTCATTCTTGTGCCTAAATTGAAGCCCCGGAAGTCTTATTTCCAATGGTGGAAGCCTCACATTAAAACTCCAAATATGCTAAGAGATATCCCTCTTTTAGTGAAGACTTCTCAGTTTTGGTCCTAACTGGATCGATGCCCAACTTCAACCAACCACATCTCCCCCATTCGGACTCGGATTTAGAAGATTCTTAGTGCAAAATGAAGCCCCAAAAGTCTTCTTTCCAACAGTGGTGGCCTCATAACTTAAGTCCAAGTGTACAAATGGATAGGCCTGATTTAGTGAGGGCCGCTCGACTCTCTCTTAACGATTCATACCCAACTTCTTCCCCAACTTGGTTTCTTCCCTCTCCTCCAATTTTCTTTAACCCCAAACCCCTAAATAAGGTGTTTTAAAGATTTTTTCAAAGAGTTCACCTCTCTTTCATTCATTTCCACTTTGTCCTTGCTCGGTTTACTGAAAAGCACAACATTTAACGAAATGCGAGCTCAAAACATCGTAGAATCATTTTTCAAAAAATATTTTGAAAGAAAGGGTTTTAAGGTTTAAAATATTTTGATCAAAATCATTTTGGTCCAAAAAGGGGTATAAGGTTTAGATTTGACGCTCCTCTTTGCCAAAGAAACTGAACATTTGCACTGCATAACTTTCACCACCATGTAAACAATCAGTGGCGTCCAAGTCTTAAGGGCTGTCAAAAATGGGATGTCTATAGTTGCCCCTCTTTGACAGAGCTCAGAGTCATGAAGTGATATGAGTGAATATCAAAGCCTAGAGACGACCCATTTTTGACAAGGCCGAAGACTTGGACAAACAAACAAAATGAAGATGTAGAAACAAATGGTTGAACCCGAGGGTTGCCTACGTATCCCTGTGCAAGGAATCAAACCAGCGTAATTCAGGGGCAAGATACAAGATGATAAACAATATAACAAAACAATACAGACGAAATGCAATGCAACGAAACAATGCACATGATATACAATGTAATTGAATCATCAAACCACAAGCAGTGCAAAACCACACAAATATCATAAAGGGATGGAGATGCAAAATCAAACTACGTTTAACACAGAAAAGGTGTCGAAGCCCTCAAACCACAATTCTTTTAGTGGGACAGGTGCACATGCAGAACTATGTGTTTCGCAGAAAGAATACAAGTAATTGGGTGGCATGATATAAGTGAGGAATGATCTGTTAAGGAAAGATCGTGATCCTAAATATTGAATGCAACAAAACAAAGTACGATGCAATGGATGTAATGGATGAAATGATTAAGGTGTGCGGCCAAACCACATCTTGCCTAGAAAAGGCACGGACATAACAAAAACCACATCTGACACAGAAAATGTGCCAACACCCTCAGATCACAATTCTCTTAGTGGAATAGACGCGTACACATTATCACAAAACCATGCTTCAACGAAGGGAATGTATGAGCACATGCTAGACTAAGCTTAACATGGAAAGGATACAGGCGATAAAATGGATAATGCAGCAAATGCATGCAATAGATGCTATATACAATGCAATAGACGTAATAGATGATGAAATATGATGTAGCTGGGAAGTGAAAGTACCTTATAGGGGCAATTGGTGATGACTTACCTTATGCTAATGTGGGATTTTCCCCTTCTGTATCTTGCGTTCCCGAACCATAGGTACTACTTTTCTTCCTGGCTATGGTCGTAGCTTTCCCTATTCTCCAACAAGGTGACAGACTAGGTTGGTTCAGTATCTAGAATTGAGGCTCATACATGCTACCTCAACCTATGGGGCTACCATACAGATTTCCAGCCGAGGATACACCCTTGGGTATTTAAACTAGACTTTAGTCTCAGAAATCCCGAACCTTCGCGTTCTAGTTCTAGGCATCGGCCATTCGAACTCTAATTTCCACCGTCTCAGTTGATCTCCTAGGAACTCACAGCAAACCCAGGCAGGTGGCTATACCAGACCACTGGAAAAGTCGTTCGGGCATGACAAACACCAAAGGAATTTCACCTTTAGAGGATTTAAGGTCTCCTAGACCAGAGAGTGCACAAGACAGTGCGATGCAGAGTGAATGCACAAAACAGTGCTATACAACTGCACAAGACAGTGCAATGCAGGTTGAAATGCACAAGACAGTACTAACAAGATGCACAAAATAGTACGATGCAGGTGCATAAGACAGTGCGAGACAGTGCGATGTGCAAGAAAGCACAAGTGTAATGCACAAAAAAGTGCGAATGCACAAGACAGTGCAATATGGGTTAAATGCACAAAACAGTGCGATGCAACTGAATGCACGAAAAGATGTGAATGCACAAGACAGTGCAATATGCAAAGTGCACAAAACAGTGCGATACAAGGTGTACAAAACAGTGCGATGCAAGTGCACAAAACAGTGCTATACAGGTGCACAAGACAGTGCGATGCAAGTGAATACGCAGGATAGCGCGATGCAATGCACAAACAAGTGCAAGTAAGGTGCGCAAAACAGTGCGATGCAATGCACTAACAAGTGCAAGTAAGGTGCGCAAAATAACGCGATGCAATGCACTAACAAGTGCAGGTAAGGTGCGAAAAACAGCACGAACAACGCACCAACAAGTGCAGGTAAAGTACGCAAAACAGTGCGAGCAATGCACAAACAAGTGCAGGTAAGGGAGCATTTTCTATGCAAGAGATACGAGCATTTTTTATGCAATATGAGAGCATGGAATGAAATGCACAAGATAGTGCGATACGCAAGATAGCGCGAGTGTAAACTGCACAAGAAAGTGCGATGCGCAAGAAAGCGCGAGTGTAAACTGCACAAAAAAGTGCGATGTGCAAGAAAGCGCGAGTGTAAATTGCACAAGAAAGTGCAATGCACAAGAAAGCGCGAGCGTAAATGTAGGATTTTAAGGTCTCCTAGACCAGAGAATGCACAAGACAGTGCAAGTGAGACATAACCACAAGGTGCACAAGACAGTGCGAGTAATACACAACCACAAAGTGCACAAGACAGTGCGAGTGGCACACAACCACAAAGTGCACAAGACAATGCGAGTGGCACACAACCACAAAGTGCACAAGACAGTGCGTGCACAAGACAGTGCGAGTGGCACACAACCACAAAGTACACAAGACAGTGCGAGTAATATGAAATTGTGAAATAGATGTACTGAGTGAGATTATTATACGATAGATGCATGATGTTAATTGAAAGCATGTTCTATGCATGAAACATAAACATTGTGCGTGTCACGCCCCAAACTCGCCCCTAAAAGTTCGGGCATGACCCATACAGAAACGGACACTTAACCTGCTATACGTAATATATGGGGCCTTGGCGGAAGCACTAAAATTTAACATAATAACAAACTCCATTGAGCTACCTCTAATATGCCAGGATCACATGCATCATATACATTATAATAACCAGTCACAGGCCAAAATTATACTGTGAGCATCAGTCATATAGATATACATATACAGCCCCAGCCCTAAGATTGGGCATATGCAAAAACATTGAAGTCATGTACATTTAACCTTAAATGAGTAATCAAAAAAAAACAAGACAATGTCTTAACAAAGCTTCACAAAACTGAGTGATCTCGCTTAGTGCCTGGACTCGTAAAGGTTGACAAAAGGGGACGAACGTCCTGGTTGGTTACCTACAGGAACAGACATACGGAGGGTGAGCCAAGCTCAGTGAATAGTAATACATAAATAAAATACTGCTTGACTTGAAACATTGTATAATAGAAATACACATGGATTCGTAACATCTCAATATTTATTGAACCATAAATTGTGTCTAATATGCTTTGGAAATAAGTGAGGATAGACATACGAACTAAATGCAACTTTTCAAATGTTCCTGAAAATGGGTCTCCGCTCGAGCGGACCATGCAATTTCTAAAATTCTACGATGCCAAGTAAAGTTCCAACCTGGTATTCAAAGCTTCAAACATGTACTTTCGTATACTAATGCAGCATTCACAATGCAAGTCTGAATCTGTTCTTATTCATTATGGACTTAGATCTTATCATGAAACATATTGGCTTGAATATAATGGTTTGGATTAATATCCTTGTATAATGTGGCACAAACCCTTAATCATGGTGGCACGAAGCCCATTAACATAGTGGCACAAGGCCCTTAGATACTTACCAAGCTTCAAAACATATACTTACTAAGCTTCAAAACACATACTTACTAAGCTTCAGAACAGATACTTATCAATCTTTAAAACATATGCTTATCAAACTTTAAAACATATACCTATCAATCTTTAAACATATGCTTACCAAACTTTAAAACATATACTTATCAATCTTTAAAACATATGCTTATCAAACTTTAAAACATATACTTAAGCATACAATGCAAAGTCCACATGATTTGTCTGAGTCTGTTTCACTTTATAGGCCCTTTCTTGAAACATATCAGCTTGAACATAATGGTTGGCTTAAAGCCCTTGAATGGTGTGGCATAAGCCCTTAAACATTGGAATAAAGCCCTTGGAAGGTGGCATAAAGCCCTTGAAAGGTGGCATAAAGCCCTTAAACATTGGCATAAAGCCCTTGGAGGGTGGCATAAAGCCCTTGAAAGGTGGCATAAAGCCCTTAAATATTGGCATAAAGCCCTTGGAAGGTGGCATAAAGCCCTTGCAAATTGGCATTAAGAATGCCCTTGTAAATTGGCGTTAAGCCCTTGTAAATTGGCATTAAGAATGCCCTTGTAAATTCTTGTGTGAACTCAAGAGGTGTCTCACACGGGTTCTAGCGGTGACTCACAATGTAGCACTTAGTCCCGTGTAGCACTTTGTTTCATAACGTAGTTACTTCCATCGTATGGCCAAAGGCCCATAATCTTAAAGAATGAAAACACTTCATTTTTCCTCCTTTCTTTATATACACACATCGAAACATAACGTAATTACATATCGTGTATAAACAAGGTGTTAATGACAATCATTAGCTATATATATGAAGCGGATAATGGTACTACTACTCACAGTGCTATAACGGAGTGCTTGTCCTTCTCAGGTTATGCCCTACACATGTAAACAACTTATACATTAAGGGCATCAAACACAAATTCCAGAAATACTAGAGGGTTAAGCACGTAAAACAGAGCAAACAATATTTTGCAGCATGAAGTTTCAAACCTACTTCTCCAACTCAATATATATATATATATAAGAGATTACTAGTCTTACAAAATACATTATGGAATTTATACCCATTCCTCTTCTATTCAAAGAAAGAAAGGAATTTTTATGAACATTTCCATGTTCCCCAAAACTCCTTAAATTTCTAGTGTTTCCACTAAAAACCAAACATTTCCTCATCCCCATAAGAAATCCTATTAAATCATTCTCTTGATTTAATAATTAAGCAAGCTCACAAATATTTAGTAAAATGATTTGAGATTAAACCCATTCTTGAAAACTTCACATTTTAGGTCACAAAAATTAATATCAAGATAGTTAATATCATCCCACATAATCATCACAATTCAACATATCTCAAAAGGAATTCTTAAATTCCATTTTAACATTCCATAATCGAATTTATATCATCCACATTATCAATAAATCTTTTCCCCCAAATTTCCCCTTTATTAAAACATAATTCACAATGCATTTAACAAAGCTCAATCGCAAAGTTTAAACATAATTTTCAAACATAACCAAATTCCAATTAAATTTGAACACATCTAATTCAACCTACCACTTTCATGATTCAACTATCAATTTGGGCCAAATCATGGATTATCATCAAAAATCAACCTAGGGTTTCTAAGAAATCTACAAATTTCAAATACAATTTTAAATCTTCTTAACCCATTACTTTTTATTTCAAATCTTCCCATTTATTAGGCACCCTAGGTCCATAACCATAAACCATACTCTAAACCCCATAATAGAATCCCAACATACCTCAAAAATTTCGAAATTCCATTCGGTAGAAAGTGGTGATCTCCTCTTATTCTCCATCCTTGATGCAAGATCCATGGTTGATTTGTTGAGAAAAGTGGAGGAAATCAAGGTTTTGGGAGCTAGGGTTTCGGACATGGAAGAGGGAAGAAGAAGAGAGGAAAAGAAAATCTAAGAAATGACTCAAAAATCACGTTTTTGAGCTGCTGCCCCGCACATCGCCGCACGTGCGCCGCATTTCCCGCACGTCCTGCTTCCAGCACAAATATGAAAACTTCAAACAGGCGTAACTCTCTCATCCGGACTCCGTTTAAGGTCATTCTTGTGTCCAAATTGTAGCCCCGAAAATAAGTTTTCCAATGGTTCTAACCTCACATCCAAATTCTAAATATGGAAAAAGAAAATGGCAAAAGAGTAATAGCTGATCGTGGGCGATTTGGTCGAATTAAAGTTTTTGGTCCAATCTTACCTCACCACAATCAATACCCCAAAATAAAATAGGGAGGTTCCAAATACACTAATAAAAATGCCACAGATATAAATCACTTTTCACAGAAAGCAAGTAAATACACAGAATAACAGATCGAAAATATACTAGAAACAGATATGAAGGTCGGGTTATTACAGTGCGGCACGCATGCAATAGAAGTGTATATGAAAGGGCACATTCTATGCAATAGAAGAGCATCAAACATGTACTTTGGTGCCTCCAATTTACCTCTCGAAGGACTTTGCAACGTGCTTAACTCAAAAAGCACACACCCTATTCATATTGACGATGGGTAACATCTGCATGTGAAAACCACAAGTGCTGCTTGGACTGCCATTCTGACTTGAAACAGGCCTAAGCTTGTGATCGAGGTACACTCATACTCCAGAGAAAGGCGAGGCCTGAGAAGGTGCACCTAGAATGCAGTCTCAGAATTCGCCGAAGTCGAAACACACTCAGATGCTCCAAATTTTCCCTCTTTTCTTTTGCTTTACAGTCTGGAACCTATGTAGCTTCAGATAGGTCCTGGTTTTATTGTTCTCACATGACCTGGGTTGAACCCTACAGTTTTATGAAAGAACAAATCCTGTTTTGCACATATGTAGAGAATGGCATAGCACTCTGAGCACAGAACGATTTGTTTTTTGAATTTGAAACATGAGAAATGAGTTCTTAACCAGGTATTGAGCCTACAACTGACCACAGTCAAAACGACTCAACAAAGGGAAAACAAAGGTAAAACAACCTGAACACATCTATTGACACTCGAAACGACTCAAAACAAGAATCAAGACAAGCAAAAACAACAAACACAACACTCAAATGTGTACCACTGGCGAGAGACTTCTCAGTTCACAAAGAGCCCGCAGCTTCTCCGGGTATTGTTTCCCACCCTTTCTTACTTGTGCTTCTCACATCACTCTGGCACTCAATCTCCAATTTTCTGAAAAAGCCCTTTTTCCTCACTTTTTCTCTCAGCGCACATCTCTCTATTCTTCAATCTCTCTTCTTTTTTTATCCCTCCCCTGGGTGATTGATGGATAAATAGGAAGTTGTTGACTCTTGCCCCTAGTATTCTACTAGATTCTCTTTCTTTCGATCGCAACAGTGAGCTTTCCCACAGAGGAGTTGTGATACAACTGGGTGTGCAGCAGATCCGCAACTAACATCGGTTGACAACGCCACTGGTTTAGCTTGATCAAGGTGAGTTACAGCACGTCCCACCGCCCAGGTGTACAATTGATTCGTCTGACACATTCTGGGTCAGATGCCAATTTGGGTGTGATCACCTAGATAAGGGAATCGAATATCCCGCTCCATTTCCAATTTGTGCTTTGCACTTGGCTTGATTCCTCGCTTCTTGGAGGATGAGAGAGCTTTTGGCCCTTTGCTGTTAGCTTCAGTTGTGCCCTTTCCGGCGAATACATTGACAACGAGGAACAGGCAGAAAACCTGACTCAACTGTGCCCCTAGTTCACTATTTTGACCATTTTTTTGTTTTGGCTTTCTACTAAAACAAATTTTGACCAATATGAGAGTTAGATTAGCATGGTTGTTCGATTTTCTAATTTGAAATCATGCAAGTCAGGTTGTGAGCACTGAAAATTTTCCTTTTTTGGGTCCAAGAAATGGTTCAGTTTTGGAAAAATGGAACAATTTTTGAGAAAATTAGCCAACCTCATTAAAAATTCTCAAAAAATGTTTTTGCAAATGGCCACTTCTCAACCAACATAGAATCTACTCTTGAGATGCACAACCTCAGATCTGAACTTGAATTGCCTTGCAGTTGAATCTTCTAACAGAGTAGGACAACTGAGTTTGAACGAAGATAATCATGAAGATGAGCCACTTCACATAGACAAGATAGCCGAGTTTGAACAAGGATAAACCAATCAACATGGATGAGCCAAGCAGGCTAAAAATGATTGGGGCCGAACTTCAAGATGAAGTTGCCTACGTATCCCAAACATGAGAATCAAGCCGTACGTAGTTCCGGATTGAGGTTCACTCGGGTGTTAACACTCTCCTTTTACACTCTCCTTCTGGGTTTTCAACCTTGCAAGTTCTGTTTTTCTTTTCTTTTCATTTCTTTTCTTCTTTTCTTTTCTTTTTTTCTTTTCTTCTTTTCATTTCATTTTTTCTTTTTCTTTTTTGCATTTTTCATTTTTCATTTTTGTTCTTTTCTTTTCTTTTTTCTTTTTCATTTGCTCTAACTTTTGCCTGGGTCGCCCATCTGGGTTTTCGGCCCAGCGAGCCTCTCAAGGATAAAAAAAAAAGTGTAACTTGTCCATATTAACTAGTCATAGGATCTCGAAGCCATCTGAATCCAAGAGAATGGCTGTTATTCGCTGATGATGTAGGAGTTCATCCAATTGGGGCTGAATTTACCCCTAGTGTTGTAGATAGGAACTCGATTGTCCTTTCAGCAAAACTTTCTTTTCTCCATTCTGGGATTTGGCTTTCTTGCCAGTCTTCATTGGTTTGCGAAATGACCCATCTTTTGAATCTTTGAGCACGTCTAACATTTTTGCCCCTAGTTCAAGGGATGCTTCTGATCTAGCTTCGCAAGCTTTCTTTGATAACATCTGATCTTCTTGATCTGACTTTCTTGCCCCTAGTTCGAGGGCTGCTTCAAATATGGCCTGGCGGGCCTCCTTCGATGTCATACGACCTTATTGCTCCTAGTTCATGGGCTGCTTCAAATCTGGCCATACAAGCCTCACATTGTGGTTGACCGCTGAACATTCTGAATCCAAGTTCAAGATTTGAAAGCAAAAGGGGTTGAGTCTTGAGGCTGAGAGTGATCCTATGTTGCACAATCTTGAAATCAATTCCACGCATGTCCTCGCAGGACAGGCTGAGAGCGATCCTGTGTTGCACAATCTCAAAATCAATTCCACGCATGTCTTTGTAGAACCACACAAAACATTTTTTCAAATCTTTTAAGAAAAGCGACTAATCGCTCTCGTTGAAGACAATGTAGAACCAATATGGATCAAGTCAAGATCCTTCTCAGTACTCATATTGACAAACACGATCTCATTCATTAAGGGATTAACATGCCTCTCTTTCTCTCAATTGATCAAAAATTTCAAATCCCGAGGAATTCCTCCCTCTTTGTTTTCATCACAGTGTTAAAAAAAAAATTTGAAAAAACTTAGGTCAATGCAATGATTTCAAGGCACAGAAAAGTAAGTGAAAAGCACTGTCGTTTCATTCAAATCTTCTGGCACAACTAGCTCCAAGGCACAAATAGACTCAAAAAAAAGAGTGTAAAAGACAAATACAAAACAAGCAAGTGATGTTCGAGGTAACACCCCCAAAATCACCCGACTCCGACACAACAGGTCTGACTCGATACAACAAGACAAACTCAATACAACACAACAAAACTGACTCAATACCCAAGTCAGAAAATTAAGCAAACAGCATTCGCACATTGCTCAAAACAATTCATTCCATCTACCACATCTGGAGTTAACTGAGTGCCATCCGCAGGTGGTTCATCCCCTAATCACATAGTCACATTATCCCCCAAGTTCACCGATCCAGTGCCGATAGACTTTGCAGGACCTGGTGCGACGATGACCTCTTTATCAATCAGATCTTGTATTTCATGGCGAAGACGAAAACAAATGTTAATGTTATGGCCGGCTTATTGATGGAAGGCACAATACTTGGCAGCATCATGCTTAGCTGGAAGGGGATTCGAGAGAGGCTGAGACTCAAGGGGTTTGAGATGGCCTCGTCCTACAAAGTCATGTGGAAGGGATTGAAGACCCTCTGGCCTCGGGGTGGGTACTTTACAGGTTGCGGGGTAGTTCCGGATGTGCCAACAAAGGGATTGGCAGGTGCTGACTGGGTCTGATGATCTTTTCCGAGTGTAGGATCAGAGCTGAAGGGGGTGTTTCTGGTACGACATCCCTTCTCCCAGCTTGCCCCTTGATTCAAACTGCTCTCATTCTGAATGGCAAAAGTGTCATCCACAGTCTTTGCAACAATTGCAAACACTTGCTATTTGTTCAGCCTTTCGGCTTTCAAAGCCTCAAAGCCCACTGAAGATGTTCATAAGGACCAATACCTGCCCAACCTTGTTCTTTCCATTTGCCTCTACTTTGCCAAGGGATTGGACTTCTTCCAATACAGCTCGTCCCAAGATTAGGGAGCCTTTTGGTGTGAAATTTCTGGCATATGATGTGGTTGATGACGGAGCTAATATCCCAAAGGCCAAATCTGCCACTGTTTTCTCAAGATCTTCAATCATTCTCATTAGCTCAAAAGTAGTAGGTTCATGGGTTTGAGATGATCGGGGTTCAAGGGCATCCATCTGTAGACACCCCATTTTTTACCGCCCTTAAGACTTGGGCACTACTGATGGTTTGCTCGGTGTTGAGAGATGTGCAGGGCAAAGAATCAGCTTCTTCGGCTAGAAGAGAGGCAAATCTTTCAAAACACTTTGTTTAGGGTTTTGGAGTTGAAGAAGATAGGAAATGAGAGGAGAAAACTAATTTGGGAGAAGTTCGGCATGAATCCGGGTAGAAGCGAGTCGAGCAGCCCTCGCTGAATCGGGCTTATCTATTTGTACACTTGGAGTTTAGCTATGGGGCCAACACCATCGGAAAGCTTACTTCCGGGGCTTCATTTTGCACTCAAGAATCTCCTAGAGCCAAGTCCGGGTGGGGGAGATATGATCAGTTGAAGTCGGGCATCATCCCGGTTGGATCGAATCTGCGCGGCTTCACGGAAAAGGGCATAACTTTTTGCACAGAAGGAATTTTAATGCAAGGTTTGCGCCATTGGAAAGCTAACTTCCGGGGCTTCAATCTGGACATCAACCGGCACTTTTTTGACCTCACCGGCCACCCATCGGCACTCTGTTTGTGCCGGCCGGCAATCTATTGTGCCGACCGGCCATTTATTGTGCCGACCGGCACTTTATTGTGCTGACCGGCAATTTTTGATAGCCGACGACCTTCCGAAGCATTCTGCAGATTGAGTGGATTCCAGCTGTGCCAGCTGGAATGCACAGAATCGATCCCCCACGTGCATGTGTGTTTGTTTTGCACCTTGTGAGCCTTTGAACCCCTTAACCTTCTAGAAGCTTGAACCTTTTGGCCAAGCTTCTTGGAGAAGCTTGGCCAGCTGTTTTAGCTTCCTCTAGAAGCCTTGCACCCCCTTAAACCCCTTTGACCCTTTCCCTTTACTTAGCTTGTAAGCTAAATGCTTCCCTTGCCTTATATAAGCACCATTCCTCTCCCTTTGTCTAGGTTGAATTTTTGAAGCAAAACAAACCAGAGATATACCATATATATCTGATATACATACACACAACCCTTGATCTCTCTCTATATCTCTCCCATTCAACCATCAAACACCCTTGTTCTTGGGCCATTTCTTTCATCACTCCATGCACAAGGCATCCACGCCTAAGTCCAACAGCTTGAGGGCTGTCCTCCCAGAGGTTAAAAGCTCAAACTCAGTCCAAAAGGTTGCTAAAGATTTGGTTCTAAACAAGGGTGAGTCCTACTTTCCCTCTTTTGCGGCATATTTTTTAGCGCTATATCTTAGCTCCTTGTGGTTACATCTTTGGGCTTGACCCAAACTTCAAATCACATATTTTGAGGTCCTCTTCAATGTTTGATTGAGGACGGCTCTTGCTGTTTGAGGAACAGTATGCTTGGCACGTTGCTTCATTACCCCTACTTAAATGCCATAATTCGCATGTATTTTTTTGCCTGTTGTATGATCTGTTTTAGAGCCTGATGTAAAACTGAAAAATAGGCTTATTTTGAGCTCCTCTTTCAAAACAATTGGAAAGAAGGCTCAATCACTGGTTTTGGGACTTGCCATGTTTGTACTTCCCTTTATATCCTCTTTTGGTCCCATTTTTGTATGTCTTGGCAGCCCCTGATGTTGCCTGTTTTTGGACCTTGGTCGCGAACTAAAAAGAGGCTTTGATTGTTTGACCTCCTGAACATGTTTTTTATTAAGGGTATTTTTTGTTTTGGTGAATTTTTTGTATACCTCATGTTTATAGCCACTTTTGGAGCCTGCATTTTGCATTGCATTTTCTAGCCATGTTTGTATACTGATTTCGGGGCTGCCTGAACTGTAAATGTGGCATATTTTGGGCCCCTCTTCAATGTTGCATTGAAGGGCCTAAAACATGTTTGGGCGACAGCAGCCTATGAGTTCTTTATGCAAATCTCATGTTAGGGCCGTTTTTCTATGCCATTTTAGCCCATATCCTTGTTTGCTTTTATGGCCGAGTGTCATAAACTAGTAAAAATGCTTTCTTGGGAGCTCTTGCTTCTGTCTTTCATTGCATCATCCATGATTGGTGCATGTTTATATTAGCTACTAAGCCATTTTCGGGTGGCCAAAAGTTCCATAGTTCGGGACTATCGCATGCATCGGTAGTGTTTTTCGCCTTCAATTCGGGCGTTTTCCACCCAACATTTCAAGTGCTGAAATCCCTATTAGGCAATAGTTGCATATCATTTTCCATGGCCTTGCATTGCAATATGCCTTGCCTCAGTTTGCGCTGCCCGTGTGCACGCATTTCGAGGCACTTCATTTTCATCCATCGGCCTCTCATGTGAGTGTGGCTGAGGCTCTCTCATGTTAGTATAAGTCCATGTTGCCTTCTATATGCCATTTTAGCCATTGCATGCATATGCCATTGTCTCGATTTGCGTGCCCGTGCGCAACGCATTTCGAGGCACTTCAATTTTCTTCCATTGGCCACTGTTTTGGGCCTAAACTAGAGCTGCCTAATTCATGCTTAAAGACCGATCGCCTTGCTTATTTGCATGCTCACTGCATGTTTGCTTGTATCGGCATGTTGCATCCTTAGCGTCGTATGCCTAAGTTGCATTGCATCTTGCATGCATCACCTTGCCTCTTGAGATAGTATGATAGAGGTTAGGCCTCCTTGTGTGTTATTTGGCTTGCATGCATTTTTGAAATTGAAGTTGCACACTTGATTCTTTGGGCCATTCATAATGATGGAAATGCGTGATTGGTGGTCCGAGAATCGGGGCACATCCTCCTTTGAGTCATTAACATGATAAGGAATGTGATTGGTGCATAAATTGTTTGAATTGTGTTGCCATGCTTTGTTTTGCCCTCTGTTGCTGTGAGTTGCAGGTTCTGCAAGAAATACTCTGCCGACCGGGCAGTGTAATGTGCCGACCGGCATCATTTTCTCTACCGACAGATTCAATTTTTGTGCCGATGGCCATACCACACTGCCGGTGGCAATTTCAATCAGCCGGTGATGATCCCTCTGTCCAAGGGATCAGTCCTGAGGCTTTGACAGCTCCAGAGGAGGAAAGGAAGGAAAACAGAGGCAGCCCATGCATGGCGGCGCGCTTCCCGAGGCGTTTTCCCTGCTTTAATTAATTTATTTAATTTGTTAATTAATTAGTTAATTTGTAATATTAATTAGCTTGCCGTAGTTAATTAATTTGTAATATTTATTCGGTCCCTCCGAGTGAGGGTAAATCTGTAATAAGTGTGTGTGGGTGGTGTGTATGTCTTCCAACCCCACTTCTTTCTTCCCTTTTATTTACCTGCTTACGGTGGTAGATTAGGGCATGTTTAAATTCAGCATACCTTATGCTATGCATGCGTGCATTCATGCATTTTGTTATTACATGCATTAGGCTCGGTACATCACGCTAATTGCATTCGTACTTCAAATCAAAAATTGAATATGTGATAATTTTGTGCATTTCACATGACATGTCTAGGATTAGCCGAGCCTATCTTAGCAACATTTTGTATGCGATGCATTAGGCACTTAACATGGACTTGGATCATGCATGTTTGCTAACAAGTTCTTTGTTTTGGCACGGAGTACTATGTAAGTATTTCCGCTTTAGCATATCGCATGAGTGTGAATGTTACCATGACAGCATGCTTAAACATGTGGCTAGATGCTTATGTGTTATAACTGCTTGAATGCCTGTGGGTGAAGGTTGGATTGTTTGAGTTGGAAAAACTCGTTGAAATCCGTATTTTAGCCTACTTGCGAGTAGCAAATTCCAAAGCACTTTCAAACCGAACGGATATGCAATGTTTATTTCCAAATTAGGCAATCTAGTCTATACTTGTTTGCTGTGCGCATAACATAGTAATTCTAGACTAATAATTGGTTTTAGAACACGTAAAGTTTTCAAAAACGGATATCACGGTTAGTAGAGGCTGGTCTTCGGACCGGGCGAAAGGGGGTGCTCATAGCTGACCTTCCCCGATCGTACCCAAGCTCCCGAGCTGAGACAACTCCGGTGATGACGGACATGTGGCCTTCGGCACCGAGTCAGGGTTTCCTAAATTTCTCCATTTTAAAAAATATTTAGGTGGCGACTCTGTATCTGGCAAAGCAGTCCATGTTTGGCACTACTTTTTCAAAAATCTGTTTCTCAAAACGATTTGCCGGATTTGGACTCTTTGGTTCAGATTTAGAACCGTGACACAAATCGAGTCCGAACTGTAGCGAGGCCCACGCGGGCGCGTCTACACCATCATGCATAAGTCCATACTTTCTGGGATAAACACCTCAGGCTTGGGTAGATGGGCTGGGGTGATGTATATGCTGGGGTTGTAGGTGGATGGCAATGTATGGATTAGATTGAGGTGTGGATGAGGTACTTGGTCATTGGGGTCTTGAGGTGGAGCTATCGTCCGGTTGTCGATGAGGTTCTAGACCTCATGACGAAGGCGGTAGCAATGATCGATGGCATGACCATGCTGTTGATGGTACACGCAGTATTTGGTGGAGTTATGTCTAGCAGGAAATGGGTCCGGCAGAGGTTGAGGATCAAGGGGTTTGAGATACCCTGTTTCTATCAGGACTTTTAGTGCGCTAGTTAGGCTCATATAGAGGGTGGTGAAAGTTCTGCCTTGAGCTCGGGCTAGGCTGGCTGTTTGTAGGCTTGGTTTGGAAAAAAGGTCGACAGTTTTAGAAATGGCGATGGTGTTGATTTCAGTGGGTTTGGGAATAATGCTACCGCTAGCATTGGCACTCCTGAAAATCACCCTCCTTGTCGGTTCACTTGTTCTGGGAATAATCCCGCTGTTGAACGCATTCTCGATCTGAACCCCCAATTTATGCAAACTTTTGAAAGTGAACAGTGGAGCCACTATTCACTTTTGCAACATATCATGCTCAAGGTTCTGCACTACTATCCGCACTTGATCCCTCGCAGAAGGGCGATTTGTCATATGTGTTGCCTTTACTCTCCACCTTGCAACAAATTCTACAAAAGACTCCATAGGATTCTAATGGGTTGCTTCAAGGTCTTGAGTGATTATTTCAAGTTAGGTATTGTAAGAGTATTGATGGAGAAAGGCCTCACTCAACTCTTCCCAGTTTTGCTTCACTGTATCCTCCAACTTGGCATACCAAGTGGCTGCTACACCCGACAAGGTTCTTTCGTACAAAGAGAGTTTCTGTGGCTTAGTCAGACCCATCGGTTTCAGCACGTCCAAGAAAAGCCGGATGTGTACCATAGGATCTCCAGACCCGTCGAAACAGTCAATATGTGGCATTTTGAATCTGTTTGGGAGTTGTACAGTAGCCTCGGTGTATCCATCCTCAATGTCGGGAAATGGAGTTAAGGCCCTGTGCCTTTTTGAATTGCTTCTCAAGGTTCGTAATTTTTAATGAGGTCGGGTCGAGCTCTTTAATATCAAGGAAATAAAGCCTTTCATTAGGCTGTACCAAAGGTGTGAAAACTCAAGCTTGAGCCAACCCTTCTCGAGGATCCGGACCATGCAAATCCTCTGCGGGCGGAAGTGGGTCAAAGTTTGGCTGGGGTCCCGAGGCTGGATATGTGGTACGTGCCCCAGATGGGCGTTGCACTTCGACATTGGTCTCATCCTACCTGGTGATTCCCTGGTTTAATGCCGCTATCATGGCCACAACTTCTTTCGGACTCTATGCCATCACGGTCTGCTGAGTTTGAACAAAGGTGATGTGACTGGTGACTGTCAGATCAGTTAAACCGGTAAGCCCTATCTGGCCCTTCTTTACCCTGCCACCGGCGAAGGAAATATTGGTTGTTCTTTTGAACTGAATCTCCTAACCTGACAAAGTCTATCAACACAAGTCCAATGTACCCGGGGATATTGGAGCCTTTTCAAGTTATAGTTCCAGGACTACCTTGCAAAAGAGAAAACAGGCAGCATTTCAGCCCAATTTCACTAGAACAGATATGAGCAACGCTGAATAACTGTATTCCACATTGAATTCTGCCTCACAAACTGATACCAATTTGGCAACTGATATGCACATCCCTGTACAGTTTCGCTATAAAGCACATACCAGTTAATTGAGAGCCAAAACACCCCTATGAGGGGATAAGGTTACCCTGTCCTAGTTTCGTCAGGAACTAGGGTTTCACTACGCACGCATGCGGTTTCAAACAATCCTGCATTCGGGTGAGCAACCTATCCTAGTTTGGAACAGTCTCTAAGGCTTCCGATATGGTACTAGGTTAATTGGTCAAAAAGGGTGCCTCAACAAGACCACCTAATATACCTCTCGCTCCTACCACCGAGAAGTGAAAGGAGGATCAAACAGTACGGCAATAGTCCAGATCCAAGGTTTGTGTTCCCATCGTGGCAGAGCCCATAACCGGTCAGCCTTATGGCACACTTTTCCAAGCAAGCCTCCGACAAACCACTCAGGAATAATAGATGGCAATCACTATGACTTAGGCGCACCTATGCAAATGCAATGCAAAGAAACACACAAATGTAAATAAAATAACATATCATGAGTTCGGGTCAAGTCCTCTAACGTCCCCAGCAGAGTCGCCAGACACTGTAGACCCGACTTCCTTCGCGCACCCCCCTTTCGGACAGGCATGAATTGATCTTACTACAGTTCTGACTCCTGTCACGGTTCTGAATTTAATCTCACAAAGTGCAATGTGAGACTGATAAACACCAAAGAGTCCAATCCAGCAAATCATTTTGGAAAATCGATTTTAAATCAAATGAAGCCAAAATTGGACTGCTTTGCCAAATTACAGAGTCGCCACCTAAATATTTTATTTTGAAAAAATTTAGGAAACCCTGACTCGTGCCAAAGGCCACGTATCCATCATCACTAAAGTTGCCTTAGCTTGGGAACTTGGGTACGAGAGGGAAAGGTCCTGAAATGGGCACGCCTACTCGCCCAATCAAAGGATTGGCCTCTACTATTATGATATGATGTTTTATAAACCTCATGTGTTCTTATTCTGATTATTAGTTAACTTTACTATGTGACGCACACATACAAAGTATAGACTAAGTCGTGAGATTTGGAACAAATCAACTCATATTTGTTTTCGAAAATGGTTTGAAAGTGCCACTCGCAAGTGGGCTAAAACGCAGATTTGCCACCCTCAAGTGGGCTTAAAAAACAACATGATTTGCCACTTTGCAAAGTGGGCTTAAAACTCACAATCATCGAATTATCTCAATTCAAGCAACCAAGCCTTCACCCACAGGCATTCAAGCAGTTAAGCACTTAAGCAAATAGCCTCATGGCAAGCATGCTATCATGGCAGCACTCACACTCATGCAAGTATGCTAAAGCGTAACACTTACAGTGTACTCTGAACCAAAACAAAAACTAGTTAGAAATAATGCATGATTCCTAACTATACAAAATGCCTAATGCAGCACATGCAATAATGCAATTAAATAGGCTCGGTTACCTAAGATGGCATATGAATGCAATAATTTGATATACGTATTCAAAGAGGTATTAAAATACGATGTTGTAGACGTCCCCGAACGTCCCGAGAGGGAATCCCGTTTTGTTCGTTGGGCTCACTACAGTTCAGACTCAAAAGCCACGGTCATGTATCGAATCTCACAGAATGCAATGCAAGACCGATGAATCATCAAAAAGTCCAAATCTGGCAAATCGTTTTTGAAAACAGATATTTTTGAAAGAAGTACCAAACATGGACTATTTTGCAAGATACAGAGTCACCACCTAAATATTTTATTTTGAGAGAATTTAAGAAACCCTAACTCGTTTGCCTAAGGCCACGTGTCCGTCATCACTAAAGTTGCCTCGACTCGGGAAGTTGGGTACGATTGGGGAAGGTCAACTATGAGCACCCCCGCTCGCCCGATCAAAGATCGGCCTCTACTAACCATGATATCAAGTTTTGAAAACATTATGTGTTCTTATTCCGGTTATTAGCCTAGAATTACTATGTGACGCGCACAACACAAAAGTATAGACTAGATTGCCTAATTTGGAACAAAGCATCACATATCCATTGTTTGGAAATGATTTGAGGTTTGTTACTCGTAAGTAGGCTAAAATACGGATTTTGAAAAAAAATTTCCAATTCAAACAATCCAACCTTCACCCACAGGCATTCAGACAGTAAATCAACTAAGCGGTTAGCCTCATGGCAAGCATGCTTTCATGTTAACATTCACACTCATGCGAGATGCTAAAGCATAAACACTCACCTAGTACTCCAAGCCAAATCAAGGAACATATTAGTAATCAAATGTATGATCCAAGTCCATGTTAAGATGGCTAATGCATCGCAGGCAAAATGCAGCTAGAATAGGCTCGGCTAATCTATGGATGGCATGTGAAATGCAATAGATAACATGTATTCAAGTTAGATTTGAAATACTATGTAGTTAGTATGATGCGCCGAGCCCGGTGCATGCAATACTGATGAATGAATGCGCACATGCATAGCATAAAGGTGCTAATTAAAATATGCCCTAATACTAACCATCAAAGCAAGTAAGTAAAAGGGAGAAAGATGTGGGGTTGGAAGACATACATCACACACACGCACGCTTATTACACAATTCACCCTCGCTCGGAGGGACCAAAAGAATAATACAAATTTAACTAACTAACAAGCTAATTAAACAGTTGCAGACCACTTAACTAGTTAAGCAAATTAACTAAGCTAATAAAGCGGTAAAACTGCCTCGGGAAGAGGGTCTAATGCATGCGTGCTCGGCCTCGCTCAGAAATCCGCCACCATGCACAAGCTGCCTCTATTTACCCTGCTCTGCTCCTCTAAAAGTTGTGCAAGTCTCAATGATGCTCGAGAATCACTTCCTGATCACTGTGGAAGGTCACCGACCAAGAGGAAACACCACCGGCCAGGGGAAACTGGTCATCGACCATTGGTATGGCTCTCGGCCAAAGATATTTAGTCGGCCAGCACTCAATATGGTCGGTCAACCATATATTCCTGCAGAATCTTGTTTTAACAGCAGCAGAGGGTAAACTAGGCATGGCAATGCATTTTAAAGCAAATGTTTGAACAAACAACCTCCCCATCATGTTATGAACTCAAGGGAGTGTGGCCCTCGACCCTCGGGCCACCAATCACGCATTTCAATGCGTGATGGCCAAAGAGGCCAAGTGTGCCATTTCAATGTCAAATGAAATGCACACTAAACAAACAAAGGACCCAACCTCTATTATGGTGATTCAAGAGGCAAGGCATGCATGCAAAATGCAACCTAAGCATGCAAGCTAAGTATGCAATATGAGCATGCAAACAAGCAATGTGTACTAGGCACACAACCTAAGCAAACAAGCATGCAAAACATGTAACAATAATACTAATAACCAACATGCAACAACATGTGAATGGGACTTAGCATGGGAACATGTAAAGCAACTTTAGCAAAGAAAATGCATGCCAAATGCAATGCGATTCAAGCATGCAACAGCATGTGATAGGCCAAGTGCGTAACAACACACAAGGCGAGCATGCGACAACATGCGAAGGATGGTCTTAAACCAATTTGGGCAGCTCTAAAATATGCCCAAATCAGTGGCCAAGATGCTAAGAGACAAGGGACAAAGTCACATACAAACAACCTCCCCATCATGTTATGAACTCAAGGGAGTGTGGCCCTCGACCCTCGGGCCACCAATCACGCATTTCAATGCGTGATGGCCAAAGAGGCCAAGTGTGCCATTTCAATGTCAAATGAAATGCACACTAAACAAACAAAGGACCCAACCTCTATTATGGTGATTCAAGAGGCAAGGCATGCATGCAAAATGCAACCTAAGCATGCAAGCTAAGTATGCAATATGAGCATGCAAACAAGCAATGTGTACTAGGCACACAACCTAAGCAAACAAGCATGCAAGACATGTAACAATAATACTAATAACCAACATGCAACAACATGTAAATGGGACTTAGCATGGGAACATGTAAAGCAACTTTAGCAAAGAAAATGCATGCCAAATGCAATGCGATTCAAGCATGCAACAGCATGTGATAGGCCAAGTGCGTAACAACACACAAGGCGAGCATGCGACAACATGCGAAGGATGGTCTTAAACCAATTTGGGCAGCTCTAAAATATGCCCAAATCAGTGGCCAAGATGCTAAGAGACAAGGGACAAAGTCACATACAAACATGCATGCACACATGGTCCAACACTTAAGCATAAAGAGGCAACTTTTAAGCACACTTAAAAGGGATGAACATGGACATATGGCAAGCATAACAAGCTCTGAAATCATGTTAGAAAATGTGCCAAACCAATCAAACAAGGCAAGCAAAGCATGCAACTAAAGCCCAAGGCTTAAGGCTAACCTAAGGGATCAAACCATGGCTATGCAAGGCGAGTCCCAAAGGGTCGAGGGGACTCAAAACAGTCCCAATGTAGGTCGAGACAAGGCCCAAAACACCCTTAGATGGCATCTAAATGGCCTACACATGGAAGCACACATAATGGTCCAAACATGGAGCATAAGACATCAACCTTTTAAAGCATCAAAGGAGTATCAAATGCAAGCATACAAGCATACCAAATGGACTGAAATGACATGATAAGTGGTGCCAAACCACTGAAATGATGCAAGGAGAGCATGCTAGAGAGGCTAACACTCAAGGCCTATAAGGGAGATTGCATGGTAGCTATACAAAGCAAGTCATGGACGACCCAAATAACCAAAGTCAGACCTCAAGCACACTAAAACATGCATAAAAGCTTCACAAAGCTAAGCCAAAATCATGCTAAAAACAAGGCTCAAAGCACAAAGCATGTTAAGGCAATTTCATGGCATTACAAGGCAAGTATGCAAAGCATGAATGGTGTGTCTAAACCAACTTGAAACAGAGATATAACATGGAAAAACAACCACAAATACCAGCTAAGACATGGCCATCATGAACTTAAACAAGATGCTTACACATGAGGCAAAAATGACAAATATTGAAGGCAACAAGGAGAGGGGATGACCCTCTCCTTCTTAGGACCTCAAAACATCATCCCCACCACTGAAATCCCTCTGGATTTCAGTGGTGGGAAGACCAATACAAGGTGGTCCCAGAGCTCACCAAAAATAGCACAAAAAGGAGGCCAAACAAGGCCTAAGGGGGGGTAAACAACCCCAAACACCAAAGAAACCTTAAACAACTATTTTAAGCAAGTAAAATCAGAACTTTTATTAGTTATAGACTAAGCTCAAAAACAGATGCAAGATAGGCAAAAGACTTATGCAAAAATGGGGAATAAAGAACAAGAATCTCACCCTTGTAGATCACCTTCAAGAACAGGCTCCAACAGCCTTTCCAAGCTTAAATCCACTCAAAAACTTCAAGAACAACCCTTTGGCACCTCAGCAACCAAGGTAAGTTGTGATACTAGGTGTCCTAGTGCAAAACTAAGAACAAATACACCTTATACACACACAAGAGTGAAATAGAGGGAGATATGGAGATAGAGAGATACAAATCCTAAACCCTAATCTCAGACCCTCTCTGAAACTTTTTTGGAACCCTTGAGGAGGGAGGAGAAGCCATCCCTTTATAGAGATTGAGTCTTGCAAAGCTTACAAAACAAGCTAAGCAAGAGGGAAATCCCTCTATACACGTGTATGGAGGGGGGTAATTGTTGGTGCCAGCTATCACAACTGGCACAAAATATCTGCCAAAAGCAGATGAACAGTGGTCGGCCAGCCAAAAATGACAAATTGACCAAAACACTGGTCGACTGACCAGACAAAGTGCCGACCGGCCATAGCCAATGGCCGGTAGCAACAAAACAGGGGGGGCGATGAGGTATGGGGATGGCAAACAAGCTATTTCCCACCCTCAGAAGCAAAAACACAAGTGTTTGGTGCAAAACCAAACACAAAACAGGCAAGTCGAGAGGTCTTGAGGCAAGGCGCGTGGCCGAGACCTCCGAGAACTCAGGACGAACACAAACATGGATGATCATCAAGTGTTCAAATGATGACGTCCAAGTCTTGAGGACGGTCAAAAATGGAGTGTCTACAGATGTAGTTTGAATGATGCGCCGAGCCCAGTGCATGCAATACAAATGAATAATGCACACATGCAAAGCATAAGGTATGCTAATCAAGACGTTCCCTAGACTAACCATCAAAAAGGGATTAAGTAAAAGGGAGAAAAATGTGGGGTTGGAAGACATGCACACACACACGCACGCTTATTACAACATTGCGCCCTCGCGAAGGAGGGTCTGAATAAATAAGCTAAGCTAGGCTAAACTAAGATAATTATTACAAAACAAACTAATTAACTATTCTAGCTAATTAATTATTACAACACACTTGAATAACTAGCTATGCTAAGCTAATTAAAATATTACAAAACGAATTGAACTAATTAATTACAAAACATGTAGTAATTAGCTACAACTAGCAAATGAAGCGATAAAGTGGCCTCGCGGGCGAGGGAGACATGCATGCTCGATTGCTTTCTCCCAAAAATCTATCGCCTTGCCACAAGCTGCCTCTGTTTGCACTTGCCTTGATTACCGAACATCAAACCAACATTCCAGACTGTTTTTGCTCCAAGACAGGAACACTTTGCACAAAAATAGACTGGTGGCCGGTCGGCCACAAACACTGGCCGGTCGGCTAGTTTAATGGCCGGTCGGCTACCTCAACTGGCCGGTCAGCCACCCATTTTTCCAAAATTCTATTTTTTCTGCAACAGCGAGCAACAGAGGCAAAGCAATGTATTTGCAAGGAAATGTGTGTATTGCCACCCTCTTCATCATTTCTCAAGCTCAAAGGAGTGTGGCACTTGGCTCTCAAGCCACCAACCAAACATTTTCATGCATGATGGCTAAGGAACCAAGCTTGTACAAGCTTAATGAATGCACACATAAGACTCAAATGGCCACCACCCTATCATGCATGATCAAGGGTGACGACGACCAAGAAACGTGACATATTTCATCACTTTGAGTATGAAACGTCCCACATTTCTTATGTTTGGATTAACGTCCAATCCAAACACATGCAATGCAACACAAATGCTTATCTTGTCCATGTTTTACTTTGCTCATTTTGTTTACACATTTTAACATTACCAAGCCATTCTTTAGTTAATTTGTCCAAGGTGATTGTCCTCTAATGAGAGAGGGGTCAACCAAAGGATGATTTAAGACATGGGAGAGATCATGCCTTTGACTAGTAGAAACCCTCAAAAGATAGTTAAAGCCATTGAGCATAAGCTCTATCTCACGCTTAAACACAATCATAAGGTTAACCAACCCCCAAAACAAATGAAAAAATGAAAAAATAAAGGAGGTTGCAGATTTTTTAGTGCTGAAATGGCATGAAAAATAGTGCTACAACATACAAGCAACACATGCAAAACATGTTAAAAGCCAAAAGCATTAAGCTAGTGAAGAGCACTACACTAGAGGCATGCAATATCAAGCTCAAATGATCAAACTAGCTCTGGACAGAGCTTAAACATACCAAATCAGTGGCTAAAACATGCTGGAATTGAAGCATAAAAGGCTATAAAAACATGCTCATGTGTTGGCTCGCAAGCTAGGCTCAAAACATAACTCTTAAAAGCAATGAAAGAGTGAAGTATGTAAGAGTGTGACAAGGCTATACACACTGAAATCACATGCTAAATGATGCTATATCATGCAATCCTGTCAAGTAAAACATGTTAGAGGCCTTAAAACACAAAGCTAGTGAAAGCATTTGCACTATAGCTATACAATACATGGCTCATATGATCAAGACAGCTCAAAACAGAGCTAAATCATGGCAAATCAGTAGCCAAAACATGCTGAGATTGAGTCATAAAAAGGTAGAAAAACATGCTCACATGCTAAGCCACCTATACGAGCAAACAAGACACAAGGAGGGGAGGCCACCCCCTCCTATTTTGGACCACAAAATAAGGTTTTTACCAATGAAAATTCTTTGATTTTCAGTGGTTAGAAAGGCCAAAAATTTTTATTTAAAACAACTTTGAAAGATGGCACAACAACTTAGCAAGCAAGCTACAAGAAGGGTGGACCACCCCTAACTCCAAAAAGGGCTTAAACCACCATTTTTAAACCTTAAAAACAAAGCTTTTGTAGTTGAAAACCAGGCCAAAAACAATTTGCAAAGGTGGCAAAACAAGTGTGTACAAAGAGCTTAAAAGAGGTAAGACTTATACCTTTGAAGCACAGCACTTAAACAGCCACTTTCTGAGCTTAAACCACCCTTCCAACAGCCCAAAATAGGTTCCAAGAGACCTCAGTCCAAAGATATGCAACGTTGGTTGAGGATGTCTAGGCAAAGGAGAGGTGTATTTCTACTTCTATATGCAAAAGGGCAAGAAAAAGAGAAATCTAGAGAGAGAGATTTTTTGGAGAGAGAGACTCCCAAAATTTGCTAACCTTCCAATATGAGAGATTTTGCCTCCATATATAGCAAAAAGAGAGCCTTGGGTCGAAATATTTGATTTAGAGACAGCTGAAGCATTTGGAAGACAACTGGAGCAAAATATCTGCAAATTTTGAGCTTTCTGGACACTTTTGGCTGACCAGACACCATTGGTGGATGACCAGCAACTAATGGTGGCCAACTAGGGTCACTTCTGGCCGACCTATGGCCGGCAAGCTCCATTTGTGGCCAGCACACTCCCCTAGTGGCCGACAGCAAAAACTGGTCCCTGTCCCCGACTTCAAATAGGCATAAGTCCTTCATCTAGACTCCTTTTCAGGTCATTCTTGTGCCTAAATTGAAGCCCTGGAAGTCTTCTTTCCAATGGTTATAGTCTCACAGCAAAAATCCTAGTATGCTAAGAGATATCCCAATTTTAGTAAAGACTGCTCAGTTTTGGTCCTAACCAGATCGATGCCCAACTTCAACCAACCATATCTCCCCCATTCGAACTCGGATTTAGGAGATTCTTGAGTGAAAAATGAAGCCCCATAAGTCTTATTTCCAACAGTGGTGGCCTCATAACTTAATTCTAGGTGTACAAATGCATAGGCCTGATTTAGCGAGCGTCGCTAGACTCTCTCTAAACGATTCAACTTCTTCCCCAACTTGGTTTCTTCCCTCTCCTCCAATTTTCTTCAACCCCAAACCCCTAAATAAGGTGTTTTAAAGCTTTTTTCAAAGAGTTCACCTCTCTTTCATTCATTTCCACTTTGTCCTTGCTTGGTTTACCGAAAAGCGCAACATTTAACGAAATGCGAGCCTCGGAACATCGTAGAATCATTTTTCAAAAAATATTTTGAAGGGTTTTAAGGTCTAAAATATTTTGGTCAAAATCATTTTGGTCCAAAAAGGGGTATAAGGTTGGGATTTGACGCTCCTCTTTGCCAAGAAACTGAACATTTGCACTGCACAACTTTCACCACCAAGTAAACAATTAGTGGCGCCCAAGTCTTAAGGGCGGTCAAAAATGGGGTGTCTACAAATAGGAACCTACATCTTCTCTTTGTGAATAAGAGCAAGTTAATACCCAAATCCATGCTATTAAGTGAAGAGCGTAGATTAACTCAAATCATTTCTTGGCAGAAGCTTTGCTAACTAAAACATGGGATTCATCAAACTCATTGAAAACTCCTCATTTAGTCATAAAACAAGGATGATAACACCCCTTTCTATGTTCAAAAATGATTGAGAAGGAAGTTTTCACTTCTTTTGACTCAAAATCTCTTGTTTTACTTTTAAAATACTCAATGAAAAGAGATAACAATACTTACCAATACCAAATCCCATGGATCACTCAAGCAACCTAATAAAGCAACCCCTCACACTCATTGTCATTGAGTCAAGAGTTGAAACAGATAGATTACCATACTTGAGAGAGAAAATAAATGAATATATGTGGTGTAATAGGGAGAAGAGTTATTCTACTTATTGAACTTGCGAATGGATGGCTAAAATTACTCCCAAGCACATCCACAAGGATCCAAAATATACAAGAGTTAGATAGTTGAAGCTAAGAAAAGCAAGGAAACGAAGAAAATAGCTATCAACTCAATGGATGGGTGGCTAAAGTTACTCTCTTCACATTCATATGGACTTACAACAATCACATAATGAAAACAAAGCTTAAAACTGAAGAAAGGGAGATAGAAAAGTGATTTAGGGTATGAGAAAATCACCTCCTACGAGGATAGGTCACTTTAATTCACAAACTCCCTTGTTAATTCCCTCAATTCAATTTGGATAGATTATTTAATGTCCAAGAGTCTTAGCAAGGTACTTAGCATCAGGCTTCCATGGAGTGTTAGTGTCCAAAGTCAAGACGGTGGTAGGTAAAAGGTATGGTTAAGAGGAGAAGGGGTAAAGAAGCTCTTAGGAACCTTGGGCAAAAGTTTTAACCCTTTGAAATGAGTTATTAAGATCTATATATAGCCCTGAGGTCACAAATATCAGAGATATTTGTGGTAGGTAACCCAAACAAGCTAAAATTCCCAAAAAAAATTCTTTGTACCCAGAACATTCAGCCGACCGAGCTTCCTGGTGATCGGTCGAGTGCTTTTGTGGTCGGCTATCATATGGTGTCCGACCAATCAGTGGGCATATCATCAAATCAACCAGAGCAGGTTAACCTGAATTGAAGGAAGAAATAGATATTTCAGAGGATTTCATCCTTACCATTCACTTCCACTATATTCTTTGCTCAGTTTGTTTGAAAGAATACTATGTTAGGATTTTGAAAGTATGAGCCTCAGAACATTGCGGTAAAGTCTAGAGTTGCAACACTAAAACTTGTTTTGAAAGAGGTTGCATTTTGACCAAAAAACATTTTGTCCAAAACAGGTCGTTGGAGGGTTTAATGCTTAATCTTTAGAACTCCTGCCATAGAACTTGCAAACCTCTCATTTCATCATCAAGAACTCAAAAGGGAGTGCCCAAGTCTCAAGGCTAGTAAAAAATGAGGTGTCTACAATAGGGTATTTTAGTAGTTTAACTGCATACAATACCATTGATGGTCTTCAACTTATATTTGGGTTGTACATAGTTTATACTCTTGTGGGTCAAGAGTATACAATGTTTTACCACCTTAGATTTTGGTGGGGTATTTTAGTAGTTTAACCACATACAATACCATTGGTAGTCTTCAATTTTTTTTTTTTTTTAAATGCCTTAACTTTTGCCTAGGCCGCCCTTTCGAGTTTTCAACCTAGTAGAATTGCTCTTATTTTTGCCTAGACTACCCTTTCGGATTTTCAATCTAGCAAGCCCTTTCAATTTTTTTTTTCCACCCTAACTTTTACCTAGGCTGCCATTTCGGGTTTTCAACCTAACCGGCATTCTTAAGGGTAATATCTCTTTAAGAACCTTGCATTAATCAGAGAAATGATTATGATGTTACCATCCATCATTATTAACAAATAGGCCCTATTAGAATAAACATTTTCAATAACATAAGGTCCTTCCCATTTGGGCTCAAGCTTTCCCTTGGCTCTTCGTGAGACTACTATGGGTGTTCTAACATTAGTACCAAGTCTCCTTTCTTAAAAAAACGAAGCCTTACTCTTTTATTGAATGTATTTGTCATCCTTTGTTGGTATATCTCCAAGTTTTGTTGAGCATACAACCTTCTTCATCTAATGTTTCAAGCTCGGCCAACCTCACTCTTGCACTTTCATTTTCTGTTAAGGACTCTTGTATTGCCACTTGCAATGATGGTATTTGAACCTCAAAAGGTAATACTGATTCCCCTCCAAAAACCGACAAATAAGGGGCTGCTTGAGTAGGAGTTCTGTGCGAAGTCTGATAACCCCACAAAGCTTCTTGTAACTTTTCATGCCAAGTCCTTTTGTTCTTATCCATCATCTTCTTCAAAATTTTGCACAATGTTTTGTTGAAAGCTTCTCCTAAACCTTTGGTAAGTGCATGATATCTTGATGAATAGTTACCTTTGATCTTGTACTTGGAGAATAACTTGTTCAAAGCATCACTCCTGAACGGTTGTCCATTATCCATGATGACACTTTCTAGAATCCCAAACTTATAAATGGTATGGGTTCAGATAACTCAAATACAACTGTGTTTTTTATATCCTTTAAAGCCATGGCTGGTGCCCATTTTGGGAAATAATCAGTAACAGCTAGGATATATTGATATCTTGCTGAAGATGGAAGTATAGGACCATTAAATGTCCATACCCCATGCTGCAAATGGCCAAGAACAAGTTGTTAAATGTAGAGGCTCTGGAGGTTGGTGGAGAAAGTTCCCATGGAATTGGTAGACTTGGCATCTCCGAGCATAATTTATGCAATCTGCAATCATAGTCAACCGATAGTATCCCAACTGTTTCAACTGCATATGTAACTTCGGACCACTTTGGTCTGCCCCACATACACCCATGTGTACTTCTACCATCACCTCTTGAATTCGCTCCTCGGCTATACACTACATGTACATTCTATCCAAAGACCTCTTTGTATAACCCATCTTTCCACAAGACGAACTTGGTGGCCTGGCACCTCACTTCAATTCTTTTTGCTTTAGCTTCTAGTAGCCCACCATGTTGAAGGTAAACTATGAATGATTCTCACCAATCCTTCTCACTTTCTCCTTTCATAGTGGCAACCGAGATTGGAGCCAAGTCAGAGGCTTCTTTCAAAGGTTGTAACACCCTTCTTTCGCTTACTGTGAAAGTAATTGTTTTGCTATCTGGTAGGGTGAGTGATGCAGCCAAATTTGCTAGTGAGTCAACTCAAGCATTTGTTCTTCTCTTCACATAGAAGATATGTGTTTCCCTGAATTATGAAAGTAATTGATCAGTCATTTCATGATAAGGTATGAGATTTGTTTTCTTAACAATGTACTCTCCACGTAGTTGTTTTACTACCAATTCTGAATCTCTATAAATTGAGAGTTCTTTAATAGGAATCTGTAATGCCAATTCTAATCTGGCAATTACAGTTTCATATTCTGCCTCATTATTGGAGCGTCCTTCACTTAAGGCGAAAGAATGAATGATTATAGCATTTTCTAGAACACAATTCCAATTCCAATTCTAACCTTATTATTTTTAGGACTTTGTTTCTTCTTGCCATCTGGACTCCTTGAAGCTCCATCAAAGTACATCTCCCATCCTTTTTGCATCTCTACTTGCATAACCTCTTCATCTGGTAAATCAATTGCTAGAGGTGAGTCATCAAGTATAGGATATGCTGCTAAAAAGTCTCCTAGAGCTTGCTGTTTTACAACTTTTGGGGGAAAATATTCAATTGCAAATTGTTAGAGAATTCCAGCCCACTTTACAATTTTTCTTGAAAGTACAAGCTGCAAAGGTATATATTTCAAGGGGTCTGCTCTTTATATCAACTTGACTTCATGTTCCAAGACATAGTGTTTTAGCTTTTGCAAGGTAAACACCAAGGCAAGACATGTCTTTTTGATAGGGAAATAATTGACTTCCGCACTAACTAGAGTACGACTCAAATAATACAAAGCATTTTCTTTCCCCTACTCATTGTGTTATGCCAACAGTGCCCTTAACAGACAATCAAGGGCTGCTATGTACAACAAAAGTGGTTTTCCTTTTATTAGGCTCATGAGTACTGGAGGCTTCAAAAGATACTCCTTAATACCATTAAATGCATTTTGGCATTGTTAATCCCATTCAAATAGAACGCCATTTTTCATCAACCTTGAGAATGGCAAGCATCGACCCAAGTTAGAAACAAATCTTCTGATATAAGCCAATCTTCCTTATAGCCCCTTCAATTCCCTTAAATTTCACAAATGAGGCATTTCAACAATGGCTTTAATCTTGGTAGGATCAACTTCAATCACTTTGTTTCGGACCACAAACCCTAGAAATTTTTCTGATGAAACTCCAAATGCACATTTTAGTGGGTTCATCTTGAGTTTATATCTCCTCAAACGTTCAAAAATTCTTCTGAAGTCTTCCACAGGGTTTACATTTTCCTTTGTCTTGACGACAAGATCATCAATATAGCATTCAACGATGTCATGGAGCATATCATCAAAAATTACAATCGTTGCCCTTTGATACATGGCCCCAGCATTTTTCAGGCCAAAGGGCATTACCTTGTAATAAAAGACTTCCCTTGAAATCCTGAATACAGTCATTTCCTCATCTTTAGATGACATTCGGATTTGATTGTATCCTGAATACCCATCCATAAAAGACAAGGTTTCATACCCAGTAGTTGCATATACAAGAAGTTTAGTGATAGGCAAGGAAAAGTCATCTTTAGGACAAGTCTCATTGAGTTCATGAAAATTGATGCAAACCTTGATTTGACCAATATTTTTCTTGACTAACACTATGTTTGCAAGCAAGGTTAGATATTTGACTTCCCTGATAAATCCTACATTGATAAGCTTGTCAACTTCAGCTTCAATTTGGGCTATAAGCTTTGGTCGAATTCACCTTTGAGGCTGCTTAATTGGCCATTTCTCAAAGTGAATTGTGAGCTTATGGACTGCAATCTCTAAATCAAGACCATCCATCGTATTGTAATTTTATGCGAATATTTCGCGATACTCCCTTAAGAAGGAAATATTGAAGGTTGGTTTGTATTCTCCTTCATCACCAAGGTTCACTTCACGAAGGTTATCTTTAGTGGCCTGGCCTCCTGCTTCAAATTCTATTGGTATAGGTTGAGCTTCATCTTCATTAACATCTTCCAATACCTCTTGAGTGATAGTCATGTTCACTAAAAATTTTCCTTTATCTCTATGATATCCTAACCCTTTTTTCCTGGTGGTGATAGTATCGTCTTACTAGTTAGCTTGCTTTGTAAAGGTGTCAATGCAACGTCAAATGGTGTCATTGTTCCTACTGGTGTTTTCTCAGGATCTAAATGAACCTTTACCAACGTCTGCGTAATTTCTGCACTGAAAGTAGACTTCTCAAAACTCCAAATGTTTTCTTCTGGCATCTATTCAACTTCTACCCTTTGCTCAACATCTCCAAGTGCATGAAATATGATGGGTTTCGACCATTTTTCTTTAGGAGGGACCACGATCTTATTGTGTTTCTCCACATATGTGCATTCTATCCTCTTTAATTGTAGTGTGAATTCATCCTTCAAATCCAAAATTAGGTTTATTAGGGGTAGAGAATTTGCCCCCGGTCTCCAATATCTGGACTATTTTCAGACTTTTACATATTTTTCTTTTCTTTGTGTAGTCCTTGTACAGAAGCGAGTATCAACACAATAGGCCTCTACTTATCCAAATAGATCACTATCAACCACAATTGTCCCCTCTTTTTTGGGTGAAGGCAATGGGTACTTGATACATTAGTGAAAAGTTAATGGTACTGCATGATGATTATGCATCCACGGTTTCCCAAGCAAAGCATTGTAGGAGGTGTATACATCAATGGCCAAAAACTTAATGTTTTCTTTCATGTCCCCAAACTTGGTTCGCAATTCAATCTTCCCCATAGGGCATTGTTCGTTCTGGTTGAATTCTTGAATGACAAGATGACTTGGGTGAAGTTGTAAAAGTCGAACCCCTAATAGGTTTAAGGCCCTTTGAGGCAAGAGGCTTACAGCAGACTCTCCATCAACCATAATTCGAGAAATTTTCACATCATGGATAAGCCCAATAACAAACAAAGGACAATTATGGTCTCCCATTTCAATACGCATGTCATTGTCACCAAAGGTTACCATAGCCATGCATGTAGTTGTCTTCTCTTGATTTCTACCCTCGATTTCCTTGTAGAAGTCCTCTAGCTTGGATAAGGCATATATTAAAGACTTCCGAAGCTCTAGAGACATCTTCAGTGCATCATACATGCTCAACAATGTTGGAATCTTCTTGAGATGAGCTAATACATCTTATTTCACTTGCTCTTCCGCAGACAAAACCTGTGGAACTTCTGACGCTTAAGGGTCTTGAGGATTTCGTGATTTCCTCCAATAGGTCAAGTAAGTCTGGCATACTTCAGCAACGGCTTTTTCATTGACCTCAAATTCTTTTGTTTCATCACTTATTTGGACCATGTTAACTGGTTCAACTGCAGAGTGATCATTATCATCAATCACTTCTCCATCTTCTTAGAGCTACATTCTTCTCCCATTTCTTAGGTGTGAAGAATCATGCCTGTAAAAGCATTGGGATTCTACAAAACCATTCTTCATTGATTTAGGCACAACAACCCCTTCAAGGGAGCAATACTAGTCAAAGGTGATCCCATCCAAAGAAAGAGAGAATTGGCATAGGCAAAGTGCTAGATTTTGAGATGTTTCCCCTACACTGTTTCAAAGAATGCCTGATATGCTTCTGAGGATCTCCATACCCTTCATATAGGACAAAATTTGAAAGTTTGTATCCCTCGTGAAATGGTGTTTGCTCTATCCACAAAGGGAACAAACCCCTTGGGTGAGAAGTGCCCATTTTTCAAAAATCAAGGGTAGTTTCAATCTTCTCCTCTATTGTGCCTTCTATGAGATCATATGTTTGAGCAAATGTACCCTCATTCTCCAAAGGTTCTGACATCTCGATTTCTATTGGTCATGGTTTATAAGATGTCCAATAAAATCGATTATCCATGTTGTCCCAATCAGGGATTAAATTTGGTGGCAGGCTAAAGTGCCAATCTGTTGCTCACCCATCCAAACAAAGGACAAACTGCCTTAGAAGTAATACTTGACTTTTTACTGTGTTTCCACATTATGTGAGGAAACGAACCAAATGGCGCCTTAGACAACCCATCCCATTAAATAAGGGAAAATGAGGTATTGTATATCCTCGTGGGAACTAGAGCCATTCAACCCAATTAGGAAAGGGTGTCCAAAAATTTGATTTCTTTCAATAATCCGATTTTGATGGCCTCCAAAACCCTCATTTTTCAAAGAAACTATTACTTTTGCCTGATGTTCTGCTTCCCTACTAGCCTCAATTCTTGCTTTCTCATCATTACCTGGATTACGAATGTACTTATCGCTCTTCAAAATTTATATCCACAGTGATGACATTGCAGGGAAAGTCAAAGTGGTCACTTGATACACTTTCTCCATTATATGTCCTGGCTGGAGATGTGTATAGTTTACTATCAAGAGAAAAGTCAAGTTCCCAATCTTCATTAGGATCTTCAATTTGAGATGACTTTGCTTATTTACCTGAATGTCTCCATACTTCATCAGCTAACCTACACTTTCCATTCACCTCATCATCCCCAAAGTGTAATAGTTTTCTCATTTTTTCACAAGCTCAAAGTCAAACCTATAACCAGTATCGGCCTATTCTGTTGTCCTTACATATTCTAGAGTTTTTTTTATAATATATTGATATTATTGTAGAATATTCTTGAGAAAAGGTGTCACGACTCCAACTGGCCCCTAAATGTTAGGGAGGTGATCGACCAGTAATCCCTAATAGATTTAATACATTTATATAGGTTTAACAACGGAACATCCATTGTTTATTAAATCCATAGAGCAGTTCATAAGTAATATGAGAAAACACACGACTTTATTTCTTAATTCCTGTATAATTTACATCATTGACATAACAAAAGAGAAAAATACAACATATCATCCATAAGTACCAAACTTGCTTATATACAAAACTCATCTCTCAAAAACTTTCTTCCAAAAGGATAAAAGAAAACAAAAGAAGAAAATAAAGAAGACTTCATAACAAGTCCACATTCTCTAAAGGTGCTCCTCCTCCTAGTCACCTACATATATATATAAAAGGATGAGCCATACCCAGTGAATAATACCAAAGTAAAGAGGTAGATGAATGAGTTCCAAACATTTACAAAGATCCATTCCAGTTCACAATTCAAAAAGCATTTGAATAGTTCATAAGCAAAAGCATGATGACATGGTACATCCAATAAAGTAAATCATCTAACCATACGAGGTTGTTATAGAGAGATCTCAATAATTGCCATGGCACAAAACATAAACATCCTCCAATGACTAAGACTCACTAAAGGATATGGAACATTCATTCATTCCGAATAAAATAAACATTTCATAAACAAGGTACTTTTCATTTAACAAACAATTTTTAAATATAACTTTACAGAGATATTACTCACAAATGACTCGTTCTCAACAAACTCCTTATTAGTCGTGACCTGATAACAATTGAACTAACTTAACTTTAGTTTTTCTTTCTTAACTTAACTCGATTTAGATTCATTTATAAATGTATATGACTTGAAAATAGGTTCAAAATGTATATAAGGGTGTCCGAGGGTCGAAGAAAACAAAACGAGCAAAAGCCCTGAAATCCACACAAGCAGGGCCGCACGTGTAGCCACATACGGGCCACACGTGCAGCCACATACGAGTTGCACGTGCAATTTATGTTGTAGTAACCCTCACTTTACTCTAGTCATGCTTGCATGTATTTACATGATCTTGTCTTGTTAAGTTGCATTGCAAACCTTGATTTGTTTCGCATAAGTGTTGCTTGCAAGTTTTGTTCCTTGCTTGGCGTGAGTTTAGCTGAGGTCATCTTAAGCCTAGGTTACACCTTTGAACTTCTTACACCTAAGACCATCTTGGAACCACCTTGGTTGACCTCAACCCGCACCCTGACATGTTGGCCGAGATGTCATTATCTAGGCCGAGGTGTTCATCACCAAGGCCGAGATGTTACCTTTGCACCTAAGTGATCTTGTCCTGGAGTGGTATCACCTAGACCGAGGTGTGGCAGCATCTAGGCTAAGGTGTGACACAACTAGGCCAAGTGTTGTCCTTCCTAGCCGAGATCATTGAGACCTTACTTGCCGAAGCTTTGTCCTAGCTGAGATCATTACCCGCCGAAGTGCTCTGTCACCTTACTTGTTGCTTACACTTGTCATGCTCTTGTCTTATCAATCTATCACCTTTTTGAGGAGATCCAATCAGTCGTTGCCACGTGTCCCAACAGAGGGTTAAGTCAGCGCCAGAGTTAGAAACATATCATTTTGTGTCATATCCTTTGCATGGTAGAGAGAAGCTCTAGGAAAATGAGAGGAAGTTGGAGTGAGAGAGAGCTAGATCCTAAGCTTGATCTTTAGAGTTTGAGCCGTTTAATTCGTGTTTTGAGGTTAGAATCTTGATTTTACTCTTGTTATTCTTTATGTTGATCCGATTGCATTGCATGATCAGCATGATTCATGAGCCATGCATTGATTTAAAGTTGTTTTAGAAAGGGAAAATGATGTTCTTATGTTCTTGAGATAAAACCATGTTTTGATCCGAAAGTTTGTAACAAGTCCCATGTTTTTGTGTTTGTTTCCATGAAATCTTCAAGTATGGGTACCCAGGTCCATGTTTTCAAACTCATCTCATGAAAACTCAGATTTCGAATGAAGAAGTTATGATTTTAGCATTTCATGCTCTTATTCTTCATGTTCTTCAAGAGGGAAACCCAGATTTTCCCAAACTTCATTCCTTGAATGTGGTCGTCGGGAACACACCTCGGCCAAGAGGTGGGGGACCTCGGCCTAGACCTAGTTAGTACCCAGCACATTTTCCCGAGATAAAAAGGCAGTGTTGTAACTCCCAGCATGTTTTGCTTTGTTTTGACTTGATTTTAAAAGAAATGCCGAGATCCTTTCCTGTCATGTAAAGCTTGTTTTAAGGATGCCTTTCATATCATCTTTGAGCATCTCTTCTTGTCTTCTTGAAACGCATCCAATAGGATTAATTATGTGCTTGTAGGCCTTGGATCCTTGCTTGTAATTCCTACACCCGAAGAACTATGTGAGTGGTATTTTTAATAAAGTTATGTTATAAAGTTTTGATAAAGCTTTGCTTTGCTTTGCTTTGTTTTGGAAAAAGTATTTGTGAAGCATGAATGAATACCCTTATTTTGTGTATCAAGTATTAGTCTTGTTTTGGATGACATTCTTGGAAAGTCCGTACGTGCTAGGGGACTCTAAACCTTTGTAGCACAAGTCCGTACGTGCTAGGGGACTCTAAACCTTTGTAGCACAAGTCCTTACGTGCTAGAGGACTCTAAGCTTTTGTAGCACCTTTGTTTAATGTCACCCCTTGTATTATATTGATGCTAGTAAGCATCCCTTGAAGACTTGAAAGACTTGATTGATGGACTTGGTTCATCCCTTGATTTTGTATAGTATGCTATGTATTGTTTAGAAAAGACATCTTGTATATCATTCATGCAAAACCTTTATTACTAGTACCATTCACTGAGTATCCAAGCTTACCCTCTCTATATATATGTAGGTGACGAGCAGGAAGGCGGTGACGCCTAGTTGATCACTGCAAGATGTTTTTGGATTCATGTTTTGTAGCATCTTGAAGATTATGCTTCTTAGCTTGTAGTTTTCTCTTTTGTATATGTCGGCTTGAGAAGCCTTTTGATCAAGATATATTTTGTACTTTATTTTATTGAATCCGAGTTGTAAGCTATATTAAGATGTATGTCATTTCATTTGATCTATGCACAGCTCTTGTGGACTATTTAGTTTTAAATTTATCGCATCCGCACATGTAAGCCCCATATGTATACTCTGATTGTGTGTGAATCTTTGCAAGTTGGCCTTTGGTAATCTCGGATTACTAGCCATCACGGCACCATTCTATTAGGAGCGGAATGGGGTCGTGACATATGTAGTTTCAAATTTGGTTTCTAGGTTAGGTTACCACACATGTGGAGACCAATTCTGCACGTGCGGGGGATGTGCCACACATGCAGTTCTTCATGCCACACATGCTGGAAAACTGGGCAATTCGGGGCTTGATTGTTCTTGAGTGTTCTTGGCCTTCAAAGCCTATTTTCATACTTTCAAAACCAAAAACATGCTTCATAGCATCCTAATATGCATATATATTATGTAAAACTAATCAAAACTCATGTATATGTATTGATTTTGAGATCAAAACAAGTAAAAGATGGTTTTAATTCCTATTTCTCATCTTTTCAAAACTTCTCTTAGTTCATTTGTTTTCGACATCCTAGAACAAGATTTGAAGGCTCCTAAGTATAAGAAAATAGTGTAGGTTTATGGTATAGCATTTGTATAACTCAAATCTATGGCAAAAACAACTCAAAACACAATTTTTCAATCAAATCTTCAAACATTTTTCTTGTTTTCAAACTTTTCCATTTCTTTCCTTTTTAATCCTTCCAAAACTTGTTTCTAATGAATTTTTAGCTAGGCGTTGATATCAATTTATGGAAGAGGAGTGAGTTTCTTACCTTGTAGAGATTTTCTTGGGATTTCTAGGATCAAACCTTAGCTCCTTTGAATATTTCTTTGATTTTCTCTCTTTTTCTCTTCTTTTCTCCCTTGATATCCTTCTAGGCTGAAGAACTCTCAAATGCTCTCAAACTCTCTCAAATCTTCTAACTTCGTAGAATAGAATTAGGTTAGTTGTTAATTACCTCATTAGGTTAGTTAATTAAGCTTAATTCTAATAACTTCAGTTAACCTAATTAAACTTACTTTGGTTTAAGCTAATCTTGTTTAATTTTTGCTAGTCCTACTTAATTTTTTATTAAGTACTCATTAGGCTCTACTCATTAGACTAAGTTCATTAAGCTCCTCACTTAAGGCTTTCTAAGTTATTAGGCATTCAACAATCCAATTCAAACAAATTCCCTGACTTTCCATTGTTGCCTAGTTTTCCATCCTTAGTCTTCATATTCAAGTCTTTCAAATTTACTAATGTTTCCTACTCAAACTCAACAAAACCTAATTCCTAACATAACAAACATATCATACAAGTATTTCTTAGCATAATTGAATGCATGAATGTAAGCATGCTCAGCTATCACAAAAGGCTTCTGAAGTGTATATTGGTGAAGTTGGTGTGTACTTTGGAGAAGCTGGTGTGTACTCTGGAGAAGTTGGTGTGTACTCTAAAGAAGCTAGTGTGTACTCTAGGGAGTCAAGTATACAAATAGTAGATGTGATATAATCTCCTCCCCTAACTTTTGAGCAAATTTCATCCTCTTCATCTTCATCTTCATCTTCATCTTCATCATCATCATCATCATCACTCAAAACAATGATGGTTAGGCAAGGGGCCAAAGTAAACTTTTCCTCCCTTCTCTTATCAAAGTACGTCTGCAACTCCAAAGATTGAAATTTTGAATGCAAGAATTCCTCCAATGTGACTAGGACAAGGGGACACTGCTCTAATTATTCATTAGGAACCAATTGCTCCCATTTTTCCTTCTTTAGGTCGTTCTTCTTTCCTTTTTTCTTACTTACTTTAGCCTCTCTTTTTTTGTCTCTTGAAAACTTTTGGTCCTTGTGTTGTAGAAGTAACCACATTTCTAGCTTTCACTATGGCATTTCACTTTTTCTTCATGCTCTTTGACAGATAAATGACCCATTCACCTTCATTATCATTGTCGACGGTGATTGAGTTAGTAGATGCTTTCTCTTGAGGAGAGAGCTCAATAATCATAAAGTTCAGACGTTCCTGGATTTTATCTTCCAAAACAAAGCACTCCTTTATCAAATGGCTAATCAAACAATGGTGAGGGCTATACTTTGGATCGTTCGTTTTTCATACCTCATGTGGTCTTTTCACCTTAGTGAGATCAATCAACCTTTGCTCCAACAAATCTTCAAATAAGTTCTCCACCAGATCATTCATGAAAGAATATTTCTTCTCCAACCCTTCTTTCATGGTCACCTTTTTAAATTCCTTAGGCTTTAGCCCCAACTACAACAAGACCCCTCTTTCTATTTTCAACTATAGTTACGGTTGAGGACTTAACCCTTTCAATTGCCCTAGACCTCCTTCGTTTAGCCAGATACAGTTCCATATCATGAGCTTTAGTGCATAGATCGTTGAACCCTTCAAAAGTTTGAGCCATAAGAGCCATAGAGAGCTCATGTCGAAAGTTGTTAAGGTATATCTGAATTAACTCTAATTATGTGAACTTTTAAGGGCAAACAAATGTTAAAGCTCACCACCTTACAATCGAATATGTAACAGGCTTATTGTCACGTTGCTTGGTTTTAATCAGTTCTGGTTCTCCAACTCACCTCTGTGTATTGCAGAACTGGTTAAAGAACTCCTTCACTATAAAATCCCAATTTGAGATTATGAGGCCCAAACCTTTGTAAAACCTATTAAGTCCTTGACTTTTGAATTCTTTCAATAAAGACCCTCAAATCTTTATTTGTCTTCAATTTTAGTTATAGAGTCGAACATGTGCGCCAACAGAAAACTCAAAAACCCTAAATTGAACCTAGGAACTCAGGAGCCATTTCTAAAACCCTAATAATAATTAAATTAATTTTCTAAGTATATTTTCCATACAAGAAACCCAAGGTTTCTAGTTCTTAGTACAATTCACCATTTGATTCAAAACAAAGAAACCTTAACCAAATTAAATTTCCAAACCTTAAATAAATTAAATATTACGCTTAATTAATGTTCAAATTCATAAATTAAGATTTTGGCCCTCATATGTTTCTTGAATCACATGTTGACCCCAAACTAGTACCATTATATACATATATATATATATATATATACTTGCACCTTTCTTAAATAAATGATTTTGTACACAAAATATCTTCAAATTGTACACAAAAAAATTCAAAACAAATTCCCTCAAATCCACCCCACATGGGCTGGCCATCCCCCTAGAATAGACATATATATATATATGTACTTTGGAGACCAATTTGCTTGATTTTAGGAAGAATATTTGACCCAGGTACAAATTTGAATATATATTGATATATATATATATATTGTACTTGTAACCAATTAAACTTTGATTAATCAAAACCTTAACTAGATCATGTTTAAAGGTGTAATTAAGGCTCTAATCATCATACATTCCATGCCATCCTAACTAAATCCAAGCCTATTCAATTGAATTAGAACTAAGGACATTTTGGACTTTTCACAATTCTTTTTTTTTCTATAAATACACCAATTCTCTCTACACTTTTGAGCATATAAACACATCCACACTACACATTTCAACTGGGGGAAGAGAAAAGGAGAGGAAGAGAGCTTTGGTGGTGGAGGAAAGGAAAAAGAGAAGAAATTGTGCAAACACTTCACTAGGCAATCAAGTAAGCCACATCACCATCTCCTTCTATTTCTTTTTTCAAATACATTTTTAGAGATTTAAAATCACATTTTCAGATGTGTTGTAATGATGTTCATGTGTTCAAATTTGATGAATTGGGCTTTGATCCTTCTTCTATTCATATTTCCTCTTAATAGATGCAAAATTACCTTTTTCTTCCCATATCTCACATTATTTCCAAAGGCATACCATCACTCTAAAAATCTGAGTTATTGACACATTAGTTAGTATGTATTCATCACAAAAGAATTGAAAATTTTCCCTTAGTTGGCCTCTTTTCTCACTAACCTTCTTATTTTGAGTATTGTGCATGAAAAACCTATTTTACAGCCAACTTTCAAATATTCTAGAAGCATGTAGAAAAATCTTTTGGACCTCAATTTTATGTCAAAAAAACTTCCTTAAAGAGTCAGCTTTCAAGGAAAATTGTTTTCATTGAAAAAGAGTGAACAGTTGTAAGAAAATTCGATTTTCGTAACGGTCGACAAATCTAGACAGCGCTAAAGTGTTTCTTAAATAACCAAAAATCTAGAAAAGCTATTCCATTTCTGAAAAATGTTCTAAAACTAGATAATATTATCTACGAACCATAGGAAGGCCAGGCTCGGAAAATCCGAAATGGTCCTTTTTTATTTTAATCTTTAAATGGTACTGAATCTGGAAATTTAGTTTTGCATTGGTATTCTAAGCTCTTGCCTACATGAATATGCTTATTAGTATATGATCATGTCTTGGTAGGATATTGAATGTGTTATAGTTATGTTCCTTATCTTCTTTGTTTGATGATGCTTATGCTTATGTGGATTAATATCTTTAATTTAAAACATCTAACTCAATGAAAACCTTAATTGGAGTGGTATTTGGTTGAAGAGATGATAATGTGTTATATATGGATTGATGAGATGTGTTCCCTAATTATAGGTTACGCCTTGCACAAGCGGTTATCACGTAAACCCTAGAATGGAACAAACGTATTCGAACTCTTTGTGATGATTTGATTTGGTGAGATAAGGTTGGGTCCAGATGGGACATTCAGGAGGACAAAACTTTTTTGGAAGGATAAGGCTGGATTTGGGATGATAAAACTTTTTTCTTTTCGCCGTCCTTTTTAAGGTCCACCGATGGCGCTGCGTGGTTTGTAACTGTTGCAAGCATCCATGGTAAGGTCTGCAAAGCAGCAAAAGGGGAGTTCCAAATAGTCTAATGTCTAATTCTTGCGGTTGGGTGGACGAAATCTCTTTGGGGGATTTCTAGATTACTAACATCTAACCTTGTAATCCTTTATTATTGAATGATTATCATACTTCATTACTTGCTTGTTATAATTGTAATGGTGTATTGGATTGGGAAAAAGGGGACGTGGTCTATGTGCGTTTACTGGGCATTCAAAGCTTATGGCATTTCATGCCAAGTATAGAGGACTATTAGACCGGTCGAAGGCAAGGTTGAATAATTTGAAGACGTATGGCTATACTATGAGAGTTAGGAACTAGTTTTGTAAACATGTTATGAGATTGTAAGTGATTAATCGCTTGTTATATCAAAAGACATGATTTTGTAATTATTATATATAACATTTGTAACCTATCCTTATACTCGGTCAACTCATGTAGGCCTTGTGTTAATACCTTGTCAAGATCTGTAAAAAATGTAGCTTTGCTATCTAAGGTGGTTATACTTAGAATGGAGGCTATATTAACTCCTCTAACCTTCCTGGGATCTTGCTTGATTGTTAGCCAAAGGACTCATTAATAGCGTTTTCTACTCTTGTAACTTTAGATAAACCCTATATTTATTGTTAATATATTCTCTGATATTCTCGATTTTTGGAGTGTCATAGAGATTAATCCCTTAGGAAGGTTAACATACCATGTAAATGCAGAACTTTCAAGTAATTGGATAAATTGTTGTAGGCAAAAGGCCTTATTCTTGGCTATTGGCTAGCATCTTGGAAAAAAGTGAGCCGCATGTTGTCTTGGATCTCCAATCCCATCAAATATTTTGAAATCTGGTTAGTAAAAACCAAAAGGAAATGGAACAACATCTACCCATGTTGGGTAAGGCTTTGTAATTATTTGAAAGTTCTCATCATCTTTCTCCTTGACTTTCTTTACTTGTTTCCTTACCATATCATCATCTATCATGGCCATGAGCATTGGATTCATACCACCACTGGTTAGGTCAGAGTAATAAGGACCATTACTCCATGGGGCCAGTGTGCTTTGTATCCCTACAGATGCCTCCACTATAGGTTGTGCTGTTTGTTTGGGTGCACTTCATGTTCCTGTCATTAGAGCCTGCAATTGTTGCATTTGCTCCAACATATCAGCCATTTCCCATTCTCTTCTTTCAAGTTGTTCTTGTAGGACCACCACTTTTTCCGTAAGACCCTGTTAGACCTGTGAATTTTTGCCTTCCTTTTCAACATCAGTCATCATAATTGCAATGGCTTTGTTGACATCTCTCAAATCATCATTTTCAATATTCATTGAAACAGATGAGTTAGATGAGATAGAATCATCTTGTTTTCGTATAAAGAATTATCAATCCCCATAGCCTTACTTACATTTGAAACATCTGACTACGATACTTTGTTCTGAACCTCATGGGTCATATACCTTGTTACAGGCCATTTTCTCACTCCCTCCATAGATAGTTGGACCAAGGCAAAAACATTTTCTAAGGGTCTGACTTTCTAGTCGAGTCCAATTCCACAGTTCTTCTTAGTGTGAAGATAGGACTTTCAATTTGTTTTAGGCATTCATCTCTTGAGAGAGAGCATTTTCAACAACTCCTATGACATTTTTTTACCACTGTTCTTCATTCTAGTTTCCTTAAGGCCTTATTCTTCCTTCACCTTTGTCTTTTTGAAACTGGGCCATTTGATGACACATCAGGTCGAGCCCTTAGGGACATAGAAGGAACCGTTTGCATTTTTGAAAATTTCTTTGAAATTTTCAAAATAATCCCTACATTTTTTGGAACATGGAGGGGTTTTTTTTATGGCAGACCAGTTGATGTTGATTCAAACCCCGTTGGGCCAATGGGTGTTCATTTGGCTTTTCAAAAGTGACTAGAATTTGATTTGACAAACTTTGCGCTTTGAACAGAACTGTCAGTTCTTAGGCTGAAATTGTTTTTCCATTAACAAGGGTAGTTGTTTTTTCATCAACAAGGGTTTGGGTCACTACCCTCCTCCCAATGGCCCTAATGATGGCCATGTTTTCAATAGAGACCCACCTTCAAGTAGACTCCACCATTTTAACAAAGTCTTATACCCTTATGAGTAGTTAGGCCACAACATTTTGTGTTGCGCCCACCAAAGCTGCAACAAAGGCCGCATTTACAACTTGATTAGCCTCCTTTGCCTGGATTAGAAAACTCTTCGTTCAGGCTATGGCCCTCACCATTGCATACTACTTCGATGCCTTCACATAATTTTCAGCAATCTTTTTCAAATTTTCAGCTTTTTGGAGAAATGTGATCTTCTTTGTGACACCAGTTACCTTTGGGACAGCCAAGAGCATTTGCTCTGGAGTCCCTTGGGTGACATGTGCTAAGGAAAGAAGTGCATTTTTCTAGGATTTCGCTGGTTCTACCTTTGGGACAGCTAAAAGCATTTGCTCCAAAACCCCTCGGGTGATAGGCGCTATCTTCTTCCTTCGTGATTTCAGAACCACCAGAGTGTAAGTTAGCTTCTTGACAGTTACTTCAGCATTCCTATAATAAAAGAATATGTCAGTAAGTTTTAAATATATATGTATATATATATATTATTTTTATTTTTTTGTTCTTCAAAAGATGGAAGGAGAAATAGGTCCCACTGGGCATACCAGAATTTGTAGACACAAATTTTGAAATGTAAAGTGTTTCAACACATTTCGAAGTTCATGTTACAAATGTCCACTGTTTAGTTTTTTGACTAAACAGTGTTGATTATTTGAATATTAAGTTGTTATTTTTTATCTATGTTTCATATTGTTAATTACACATTTTAATTAAATGAAACCTCCAATTAATGAAGAACAAAAAAAAAAATTAACAGAAGAAAAATTAAGGAAAAGAAATATTTTATTGAAATTGTAAGGATTTAGAACCCATAGATACAAAATACAATCGTTGGGTTTGGAACCCTTTACCTATCGCTTATCATGTTTGCAATGTAATGTAGGCTCTTGAGTTCTCTTGTTTCTTCTCTTCTTTCTTATAAAGACTTCTTTAACTCTTGATTTCTCTCTCTCTCTCTCTCTCTCTCTGATCTTCTGACTTCTAATCTTCGATCCCCTCTCTTGTGTTGTGATAAGCGTGTCTCATCTTCAAGTTGAATTTCAAATTGAATGATAACGCCATTTAAATTTAAGCATAATTATATCTGATTAATCGTATTGATCCTTGGGATTTCATCATGTGTGGTGCCCTTGTTGTAAGCTCTACGGGTGTCATCTTTCGTAGGATCCACGTGTCATTTGAGTATCTTGAATAACGTCGCTGAGATACAATGTTGTTTTAATTATGCACTTCAACGGATCATATTGATCATTTTAGGAAGTGATTACCTACAACATTCGTATCATAGGCTCTATATGTGTCATTGATTGATTGACCGTATTTGAAATCTTAACACAAATTTGGTTGAAATTTATGTGCCAACACCATATCAATAAGTTTTTGCTTTTTAGGGCCCTTTTGAGCAAGTATAATAACAAAAAAAAAATAAAATTTATTTGATATTTTTTCAAATTTTTTTGGGGTCTTTTTCTTAACCAATTTGCAAGGCCCCAAAGTGACCGCTTGTGCCCAAAGCCGGCACTGCCCATTTCATCACCCCCCCAATTGCACTTCTAATGAGGTGGCAAACAATAACAACCAATCAACTCTTTTCAAACTTTTCTCTCTCCTTTTAAAATTTTTTGTCACCTCATTAGAGGTGTAATGTTGGCGGGGGAAGGGGGATGTATCAAAACTCAGTTAAGACCTATGTGAAGTGGTTCCACACTCCTCTCTCTCATCTTTAGCTTTTTCTAATTCCACATCATTAAGAGTAAAATTGAGGGGGTAAAATTAGGGTAATGAATTATTTTTTTTATATAGAGAGATATTGTTACAAGAAAAAATAGGACTTCTTCTCTTGACCAAAGACTAGCGAAATGGTATTTTGATTTCATTATTTAAATTTAAAATATATATTTATTCATGCAAATATTTTGTTATTTACATTTCCAATTTCTTTTTTTAGATTGGGAATAAAACTTTCATTACAAAATTGATAAAGATCGGATCAATCTAATATAGTGGGTATCATAATATTCACAAAGAGACAAAAACCTTTATAGAAAGAAGGATCCAAACCTCTATAGAGGAGGAGAAAGGCCCTCACAAGGAAGGGAAACAAACCTCCACATAGGAAGAATTATTATATCAACAAAGTAAAAATCAAAAAAAAAAAAAAACTATATCCAAGTAGTCACCAAATTCATTCGAAACTCTACTGTTCTGCTATCTTCAACTTGAAATCTGAAGACCACACCTCGACTAGTTAAGATAGAATATTGAGGTTAAGATGGTTGCCTGCCTAGCAAGTAACAAACATGTTATCTAGCGTTAATCTTTGAATTGTGAAAAAGGCCCTCACAAGGAAGGGAAACAAACCTCCACATAGGAAGAATTATTATATCAACAAAGTAAAAATCAAAAAAAAAAAAAAACTATATCCAAGTAGTCACCAAATTCATTCGAAACTCTACTGTTCTGCTATCTTCAACTTGAAATCTGAAGACCTCACCTCGACTAGTTAAGATAGAATATTGAGGTTAAGATGGTTGCCTGCCTAGCAAGTAACAAACACGTTATCTAGTGTTAATCTTTGAATTGTGAAAAGATCTGAAACTAGATCTTAAAGTTTTGGGCTCAATGGTAGAGAAGGTAAGGTGGTGATGTCCGAACTGGTGCGGTAAACATCAAATCTGGAGGAATATCTGAAAGAAAAAAATTAGAGGAAGATCAGAGAAGTAGGGAAATCTCTCTCCCTTTAGAGAAAAATCTAGAGGGAAAACAAATAGAGTTTTAGGGTCTTTACATTTTCAATTTCTAGAAAATGTTTTAATTGACAGTGTATTTTATGAATACACGCTATATAGTAAAGATATAATAGCCAGTGAGACCACAAATCTTGAAAAAAAAATTCAAAAAAGTTACCCAGAATTCAACATGTGTAGACAAGATTTATTGAAGATAAGACCCACAACACATCAAGTTTACTTCTACACCAGTTGACAGGCACAAGAATTACAGTAAATGGGGTAAATGGGTAGGGGTGAGCATGGTTCGGATTGGATCAGATTTGGGTAAAATTAGGACCAATTCGTTATCTACGGTTCCTGAAAAATTGGAACCAATCCAATCCGTTTAAATCATGGATCCAATCCGAACCAATCCATTTAAATACGAATTGGATCGGTTTAGGACCACGGATTCACATAATTAAATAACAAAAATATATATATATTCATAGCGAAAATATTATACGTAAATTATATTTAAAGATGTATTTTTATAATTATAATTTTTTTTAAAATATCATTAAATTTGTAAATAAGTTCCTTAGCAATATTAAAATAAATGTATATATGCAAAATGAAAGAGAAAATAGTATTACATGGATACTTTTTTTCATATTGAAGAATAAGTAGTGTTATACAAACAAAAAAATTATACATAAATAGTATATATAAACATAACAAGCAATGCTATATAAACATTTTTGTTACTGTCACATCATTTTGAAAGTAATATATACAAATTATGGTGATATATCATTTTTCTTATAAAAACATGATGTTAGTGTGGGATTAAACATATAAAAATCTAGAAAACAATTAATGTACATACCCTAAAAAAAAAATGCATACCATAAATATCTCTAATTCTAACCATTAAATATTTGAAAATTAAATTTGTGCCATTTACTTGCTTCATAACCAACTAAGTTTATAAACAAAAACAACCACTATAAGTAATAATCAAATACAACTATAAATCATTAACTAAATATTCTTAATTTAATTAATTACAGTGAGAATTGACAGTATTTTAAGGGGGGCATCTTTGCAGTTAGCAAAGAAGAAACCAAAATGTTAGTTCCCTACTATAATAATTGGAGCATTCCTCTGTTGGGGCCTCCATTACTAGAGGCCATGAGCAACTACATAAGTGGTCTTATCATTAAGCAATCATTATATGGAACATTTCAGTCTTTAGTTTTTTCATCAAATTCTTTTTTGAAGTAAATTCATATCAGTGAATATTTTTAAAAACAAAATAGTTTAAAATTAGTTATAAACTTTATGTATATTAAAAAGTAAAATTATAAATTTTTTTATGAATTTAAAATTAATTTTAAGGTACCATATTGTCATGTAAATTTGCCTTATCTTTTTCCTTACAAAAAATGTGATCCCCAATAAGTTGCCAGATATAAAGAAAATAACTTGTCCGGACACTTCTCTTGTAGCACGTTTCTTTTGAGGGATAAAGGTGTGGGATTGGACTATTAGTCCGATGGGACTAATAGTCCATTGTTTGTATTGCTCCGGACTAATAAATATGGGACTATGCTATCCCATGGAGGGTGTGAGATAGAAACCATGGGATTAGTGTCCCATGGGATTATTTTGTGAAATGTCTATTTTATCCTCCATGCTATTACTTAGTAAACAATTAGAAAAGGGTAAAATAGTCTTTTGAACATTTATAAATTATTTTTTTAGTGTTGTTAATTTTAAATTATATATTAAATAAAAATTTTAAATTATAAATTATTTAGTTATAAACTTTATGTATATTAAAAAGTAAAATTATAAATTTTTTTATGAATTTAAAATTAATTTTAAGGTACCATATTGTCATGTAAATTTGCCTTATCTTTTTCTTTACAAAAAATGTGATCCCCAACAAGTTGCCAGATATAAAGAAAGGAAAATGTTTGAGGGTCACAATTTTTGTGGCCACAATGGCTCAAAACTGTTAAAACGACGTCGTTTTGGGTGCAAAATATGCCAAAATGATGTCGTTTTGACAGTTTTGGGCCATTGTTGCCACAAAAATTGTGACCCTCTAGCATTGTTAATAAAGAAAATAACTTGTCCGGACACTTCTCTTGGTGTCTTGCCAAAGCCTTTAGCATATTTAGATCACCGAGATTGGTTTCGAAACGAGCCCACCAAACTAAAACGGTTTTTCAAGTTGGGATAGTCAATTTAAGAGAATTCAAATCGTTTTGGTTTCATTATTTAAAATTTTATTTACTTATTTATGCAAATGTTTTTATTTACTTTTTAAATTTTTTGAAAACTATTTTAATTGATGGTTTATTTTATGTGTATAAATTGTATAGTAAATATATAATAATCAGTGAGATTGAAATTTAATTTTTCTTTTCAAAAAAACTTATTCATAATTCAACATGTGTGGACAAGATTTGTCAGAAATGAGACCCCCAACACGTCAAGTTTGCATCTACACCTACTTTTCTAACTTAAAAACTAAGTTGATGTATTTTTAGAGAGCTTATGTGTAGGTTTTAATAAGTGAATTTATCATCTAATAGGTCTTATGAAAAAAAATTATTATAAAAAAAGTCACTGATTGTAAATTTTAGCGACAATTTATAAAAATCATAACAAAAAAAGTCACTAACTGTTAATTTTTATTGACGTATGCAAAAAATTATCACAAAAAAAATTATTTTTAACGACAATTTTATCAAAACTTATTTTCAATAGGACTTTATAGGAATTAAGTTCAACTATTATAACCTATTGATAGTTTACCCTATATTTTGAAAAATGATTTTTCCCCTGATTTTTGCCCCCCCGAACAGCCCTAAACAGATAGAAGAGAAAGAGAAAGAGAGAAAGAGGAGAGGAAGAGGGAATGGAGGGGAAGAGGGAATGGAGAGAGAGATAGGGCCCCTCTGCTTCCGTCGATCGATCGCAGATCGCCCGGCCGATCGTCGCAGCTCGTCGCAGCCCCGCCTTCGCCTCTGCCTCCGCCCGCTGTCACCTCCGCCTCTGCGTCTTTCTTCTTCTTCTCTGCTACTCTTTCTTCTTCTTCTTTCTTCTTCTTCTTTTCTGATTGAAAAAAAAAAAAATAAATAAATAAATCAAAAATAAATCAAAACAACGAAACGACGTCGTTTTGATAATTGGAGCTTTCCTCTACTCAAGACTCCCATTACTAGAGACCCTAGGCGACCACCTAAATTGTCTTATGGAGCATTACAATCTTTAATTTTTTTGTTTTTATCAAACATTTTTTTTTTTTTGGTTCCTCTTATAAAAAATGTAAAACCCCACAAGTTGTTAGAAACAAAGAAAAGTAACTTGTCCATCCAATGATCCTCTTGGGATCTTGCCAATGTCAGTGCATAGAAAACAACAGTGCTTCCACGTGGGGCTATAAGAGTAAGACTAGAAAAAGGAAAAAAAAAAATTGAACCAATCAAAAAATAATAGGAGTGGTAGGGTCATCTCCACTACAGGGTCTAAGGCATTTTTGGCATAGAATATTTGAGCATCTATACAAGATGCTATTAATAGAACTCAATCATTTGCCACAAGAATGAGCATGAGCATCTCTAGGTTTTTTTTTGAATAATGTTTGGGACCCCTTTTGAGGGTCACCCCTCAACCCCCCTTTGTCATGTGGAGGGTGATAATTGGAGGAGCAGGAAAAAAAAGAAAAAGAAAAAGTAACCAATGAGAGAGAGGGGGGTCAAAGGGGGTGGGGAAAAAGGGGGATGAATCATTGTTTTGTTGTGTTTTTTTTTTTTTTTTTTGGTTTTGTGAGTAAACAAATAGGGTTTTTTTTTTTAACTGATGTTGATTGTAATTTATTTCCTTTCAATCATTTTATTTTTATTTTTTTTTTGTAATTTATTACAATTGCGAGCGGTGGCTTCAAAGATGGTGGCATTTATATGCATATTCATGCTTGATTCATTACTTCACTGAGAAGGCGCAGTAACTATGAAAGGAACGAGAGAAGAGTGTTGTTATCGTGCACGTAAAGAAGAGCGCAAGGAAATATGGTGAAAGAAACAAATAAAGTGAGGAAAAAATTAAATATTTAAAAGAAATTAACGGTTAACATTAATAAAAATAGTTATCGTTTGGAAATATGGTTTTTTAATAATTTTTTAATTTTTTGACTAAAATATGATGTAAAAAAATTAGTATATTTGAGATAAAATTTTAATTTTTTACGAAAAAATGTGCAAAAAGTAAAAAGAAAATGGAATCTTTGACTTTTTTATATAAGTTGTTGATTTTTTTGATTTTTTCAATGACTTTTTTATTTTTTGGCTAAAAAAGTCACTTGCCAAATGAGGCCTTAGTTTTCCTTTAACAAAATGGTTGCAATTAATTTAACTTATTAAAAGATAAAATAGATTTAAAAATTAATAAGATAAAATGTCACATTTAAATCATAATTATTTTACTTTTTCTTTCACAAAAAAAATAAATAAATAAATAAAAATCAAAAATTCATCCCAAACAAAAAAAATTTAGTTAGGTTAAAATAATCAAAATACCAAACTAAAAACGTTCTTCCCAAACAAAACCTTTGGCCTCATTTGGCAAGTGGCTTTTTTAGTCCAAAAGTCAAAAAGTTATTAAAAAAGTCAAAAAGTTAACAACCTATATCAAAAAGTCAAAAATTCTCTTTTCTTTCTATTTTTTACACATCTTTTCGTAAAAAGTCAAAAGTCATCTCAAACATATACTAATTTTGTTACTTCATATTTTAGCTAAAAAGTCCAAAAATTATTAGAAAAGCATGTTCTCAAACAAGGCCTTAATTGATTTAATTTAGTTGATTTAATGGTGAACTAATAAAGGGAGCAGTATGTAATGTGACTTTAAACTTAAAAGGATAAATATAATTTTTAAAAGATTAAGGCCATGTTTGTTTAGTTCTTTGAGAAGGGAGATTGGACTAATAGTCCGTCGGACCCACTTATAAAGTGTTTGGTTGAGGACATAATTGAGAGGATTAACTATACTCTTAGACTATGTTTGATTCACAAGACTAATAATGAATGTATTAATAATCTCATCAAATTAATATAGTATTTACTATCTAATTGGGTTAGTATGATGAATTATCCCCTTATCCATTGTTTGATTTGGGGATATGAAAACATATGAATGTAGGATTACAACTATGTTTTTTTTTTTTTTTTAATCTTACCCTCCATCAATGTTTATTCACAATCTTTACTTTATCAAAATTTCTTCATAAACGTGGTTTTGAAAAAAATTATAAATAAATAAATAAAAGTAAAATAAAAATACAAAATACAAAGCCATGTTTTGGTTTGTTTATTAATTTTTTTTTAAAATATAAACTAATTTGATAAAATAAATATCAAAAAAATAAATTTTTAAAAATTATTTTTAGCCTTCTAAAATATAAAATTATATAAAAATAAGGGATAATTAGTCTTAGGTCCCTCTCTCACTTTTCGTAATGGAAGAGATTCACAAAATTATTTTTTGATGTCTAAGGTCCCTAAACATATACCAGATAAATTTGACTCTCTGTCTCTTCTCTCTCTCTTTCTTCTCTGCTCCTCCACCCTCCTCTCCACCCTCCTCTACGACCTCTTCCTCAACACCTTCTCCTCCGACTCCTTCCTCCGCTCTGCCACCATCGCAGACCTTCGCGCCGCCCAGATCCGCGACCCGGCCTGCCTCTCTGTAAATTTCTGATTGAACAGCTGAACGTAGAGTTTACTTGCGACACCTTCGATGGTAACCAAGTCTTAGAGCTCAGACACGAAGCTTACTTGCCAATGGCAATTCGCTGCACCAAATCCATCTGTTCATCAGCTCGTTCCTCTTGGAATCTTCACTCCATCGCCGTCGCTCACCGCCTCGGCCTTGTTCCAGTCGGCCACACCAGCGTCTTCATCGCCGTCTCTGCTACTCATCGTGCTAAAGCTTCAATGAAGAAGATTCGGCTGCCAAGGCCAGAGCATAGGCAGCAGCCAAAGTTGCAACAGATGATCAGCATTCACAGTCACAGTATACACCAGTTGGCAGACCGGAAGAATAGAGTCATTATCATGATCAATATACACAAACTGTTGATCCTCATTATCCTGATGTGGCTAAACCGTCACTTCATGCAACGAGCTATCAACAGTATCCACCATGGAATGATCTGGCAACATTGATGTTTGAGTTTAAACATTAAAATACACAATGCTTCATAGCATTGTTTTTTTTTTTTTAGGTAACAACGAAAGTTAAACAACAGAAAAAAAGAAAAGAAAAAGAAGGTAACAAGGAAAGTTAAACAACAGAAACAAAGAAAAGAAAAAGAAAAGAGAGAGTTAATTTCTCTCATACACAATTCTAATTATGTCAGCCACCAGAATGGACCCTAACAAAATAAGGGGTCTTCATAGATCTTCAAGTCTTTCACCTGGTTTTCTCCCATATGAGCAAGGGCATCTGCACACTGATTAGCTTCTCGAAAAATGTGCTTGATAATGCAGGCCATCTGAGAGGTAAGGAATTTAATGTCTTCTACAAGAACATGGTAAGGGCAGTTTGGATGGGCTCTTTCATTGATGAGGTTGATAGCATCTTGACAGTCTATGTCAATTATCACATTTCTCTAACCTTTTTCCTGAATGATGGTTGTTCCGTGATAAATAGCCCTTATTTTTGCTTGAAGGCTTGTTGCTACATCCAACTTTCTAGAGTATCCCAGAATCCAAGAACTGTTTGCATCTCTAAAGAGTTTTCCAAAATCAATTTAGCATTGTGGCTGTTGCCTTTTATGAGATATTCCAAGGGGTGTGACTCTTGGCAAAGGTTGCCATGATGCTTATAAATAGTTAGCAGATTGGGTTCTCATTGCTCATTGAAAAACCAACAAACTCAAGCATTGTTTTCGCTTCCAAATTATTGTTTCCATCTTTCATGATAAACACCTTCCAGAAACGAAAACAAAAATACAATAATTTAATTTTAAATTTTCTTTGACCGCATAAATGGCCTGGATGAACTTAAATAATTACTTATACAGAGATATGGTACACTTTTTATAAATGGACAACTGAGAATTTATGCTGGCTCATATGGTACAAATTTTTGAAAGGTCGACTACCTTTTTAAGTTTGATGCATATGATGAGGCAAAAGCTACATATTACTTCATTCTTTTGCTATCTACTAGCGATCTTCTAGCTATCTTCCGTAATTTATAATTAGCTCATGCTTGTTGGATCTTCTATGCTTGGTCTTGGTAAATAGTCGATCAGTAGTGGATGAGGTATGGAGGAATCTGCCATTGAGGCGACGCCTGCTAGTTCGTCTGCTCTGCTGTTTTCCTCCCTGCCGATTTGCTCTATTCTTACTACTTCAAATTTCTTGATTTCTGTTCTGACCAACTCTTGGTACTTGGCCATCCTATCATCCTTTGCTTCATAGTCGCCAGAAATTTGATTTACCACCAGTTGTGCATCGCTGTAAACCATTAGTTCGGTGGCCTTCATGTAGCATGCTGATTTCAGTCCTGCGAGAAGCGCTTCATACTCCGCTTCGTTGTTTGATGCTGGGAAGTCAAGGTTGATTGCTTGCTCTATGACCAAGCCATCTGGTGAGATGAGGACTATGCCGAGTCCTGCACCATGGCGGTTGGATGCTCCATCTACAAAGAGCTTCCACATCTCTCAAACAACTTCCAGCATGTGGAGGGGTCAGATGATGTCGTGGGGTCAAGAATGGTGTTTTCTTCAAGGTCCATGCTTGCTGTCTGCCCTTCGTCATCTGATTGTACTGTTGGTGAACCTTTGTTTGTTTCTTCCTTGTTGTCCTTGGTCTGGTCTGCCTTGGAGTTTGACTGAGTACCTTCTACTAGGGGTTGCGCTATTCCGGCGTCAACTTTCGTCCCTAGTTCGGTTGTGTCAGTTAGGTCGACTGGGCAGATATGATGACTTCCAGGAGTAAACTCTGCGACAAAGTCTGCCAAAGATTGGGCTTTTATTGCGGTCCTGGGTTGGAACTTGATGTCGAATTGTCCCAACTCTACTGCCCATTTCAAAACTCGTCCAGAAAAGTTCGCCCTCTCAAACAAAGCTTTTAGTGGGAAAGCTGTGAGGACGACTATGGTATGGGTGTGAAAGTAGTGTGCCAATTTAGTTTTTCCAGTGGCAAATACCTTGTTTCCGCTCCCAGCAGTGTCTTGCTGACATAATAGATGGGTAAGTGTTGTATTCCTTCTGCACGAACCAACACTGCGCTTACTGCGTGCTGAGAGACCGCCAAGTATAGGAAGAGTTCTTCACCAGGTACTGGAGTAACAAGCAGTGGTGGAGAAGACATATACTCCTTCAAGCTTTCCAGAGCTCGGTGGCATTCTTCATCCCACTCAAACTTGGCTTTTAAGGCATGAAAAAATGGTCGTAGTCTATCTGACGACCTGCTTATGAACCGGTTGAGTGCAGCCACCATGCCGGTTAACAGAGGCAGTAATATCATATAATAAACACATACGTCAATATCATCCTAGTAATGTTAACAAACAAACAAATAAAAAAATGGATTGAATTAATTCAGCATTACAATGTGTACACTAATTAGAGGCTTTTTTAGTGAACAATTTGACTTGGAATGTCCAAAAGAAGTTTATTAATCAGTGAAGCCAATCTTCATTAAATTAAATCTTGTTAAATTAGAGGTTTTGAAACCAAATTTACTTAATTAATTATTCATTATTCACTAATCTTTCATGACAACTCTCCACATCAAATTAAGGTTGTCTTCAACACGCAATAATAGATCATACATATCAATGACAGATCAATAATTTTTTTTTTTTAAAAAAAAATGATTTATATGAAAACAAGATGTAGACAAGTAGTGTTTCGTAATCTTAAAAAACAAAAATGAAATCAAAATTTTAACAAGAAACCCATATTTAAAATAAATAAATTTAGAAGGAGAAAAAAAAACAAAGGTCAAAAATAGAACTCAGATATATATATATACATATATGTATGTATGTATGTAAACCCTAGATTGAAGAAAACGGAGATTGATTAACGAAAGAGAGAGAGAGAGTACCTTTTGAAAATCGGCGGTGAGGAAGCACATCAACCGTTAGATTGACGCTTTGAAAGAAGAAAACAGAGGTCGATTAGTTTAAAGAGAGAGAGAGAGATACACTTTGAAAATTGGCAATAATATGGTGTCCAGGCAAACACTTCGATGTTAGAGGTCAAGAATTCCAAGACCTTTAATCTCTCAGTGCTGGACAACGATGAGCCAAGCAAGAAGAACTTATCCGGGTTCTTCTCATTTATTTTTACCTCCACCAAGTCCTCTACCGCTTTTTGATCAGCCTCTTTGCCGACGTCTGCGAATAGCTCATTACTTTCTGGTTCTTCCACCGAATGAACGTACCCTTTGGCAGCGCGGCTGCCATTCACCGTGGCGAAACATTGTTTTGACATGATTTGATCTCCATATACTTCTTCAATTATACCGGAGTCGTTGGGAAACCGCATCACTTGGTGGTATGATGACGCTACCGAACGCATGGCGTGCAGCCATGTTCTGCCCAGGATAATGTTGTAAGTGGAGGGGACCTTAAATACCCAGAACTCCACTTGTTTTATTACGCTTCCTGCTCTGATTGGAAGAATTATCTTGCCAACGGGCCATTCTGGCATGGAGTTAAATCCAATTAAGGGAGATACGGTAGGCGCCAAGTCTTTGTCTTGTAGCTTCAGTTGTTTGAAAGTGTCGTAGTACATGATCTCGCACGAACTACCCTGGTCAATCAGAATCCGCTTAACGTCAAAATCCTTGACTCGGAGAGTGACGACCAGAGCATCATTGTGGGGACAATATATTCGGTCCAAGTCCTTATCTGAAAAAGTCATGACGTTTGTCGCCTCTGTCCTTCCCTTCTTGATGGCAGGTTGGGCACTTAACACCTCTCTAAAGTGCTCCGCCTTTTTGATTGATCCCCTGAGCTCACATACTCGCTCAGGTTCAAAGACTCCATGTATCACATTGATAATGCCTTGAGGCGGGGCGTCAATTGGCATTCCGTTAGGGTGGTTGCGATCTTGGGGGGCTGGTTGCGCCCCTCCTTCAATGTATTTGTCCAAGTGGCCTGCTGCCACCAACTCTTCCAGGTGTTGTCTCAATGGTGTGCAATTCTCCGTGCGGTGTCCCTTTTCTTTGTGGAAGGTGCACCGCGATCTTTCGTCATAGTCCTTCTGGGCTTCTCCTAGTTTGGCTGGCCACTTGACGAAAGGCTCATCTCTTATTTCGCTAAGAATCCGATATATCGGTTTCTTAAACACCGTGGTTATGGCAGTTCGGATTCTCAACCATCTTTTATCCGGGTCTTCTTCGTTATCTCGTCTGCCACGTCCGCTTTTGCTCTGGCGATCTACAACATTGACCTTTGCTGAGGTCTTCTTTTCTGGTACTGCGGTCGCACTTGATTTTGCTTTGGCTCGTGCGCCATCCTCTTCTACCCTGATGTGCTGATGCACTCTTTCCATCAGGGCTTCCATAGTGAGGGGTGGCGTCATGGTGATTGAGTCCCTCAGTCTGTTCCCAACTGGAAGGCCTCTTTTATATTGCGCAATGGCGAGATTGGTGGGGCAATCCCCAATCTGATTGAATGTCTCCCAGTAGCGACTATTGTAGGATCTCAGGGTCTCCTTATCACCCATGTCGATGGAGAGTAGCTGGTCAATCTCCACCAGAGTTTTAGTATTTGTCCGAAATCTTGTCACAAAGGCTTCTGCCAATTGTGCCCAAGAGGCTATGCTGCCTTCTGGGAGTTTCTCGAACCAAGTCAAGCCTAGGTCGCCAAGGCTTGATGGGAAGAGTATGCACATTAAGGCCTTGTTTCGCCTGTAAACGGCCATGACCTGGCGAAAGTGGCTTAAGTGTGAGTATGGGTCCGTCTTCCCTTCATATGTAGTGAATTTCGGCTGAAGGAAGCCTGATGGTAGGGGCGCGTTCTCGATTGCTGGAACAAACGGCGAAGTTTGTAGTCTTGTCAATGCTTTGTCCGTTGGTTCGTAGGCTGGGCGTGGTATTGGCATTCCAACCTCGACGCTTCCATGCGTCCGAGGAGCCAACCGCTGTAAGGCAGAAACTCTGTGCGGATCCCGTGCCCTGGCATCCTCCTTGCATCGTGCTTTCTCTTCAAGCACGGTTCGTAAGTCGGATGATCTGGGTAATTCCGTCTGTCTAGATCTAGTCTGATGCGAATGAGAGGGCCAGTATGTGCTTCCTTCAGTGTATGATTTTTCAAACTTCGTCCTCTCAGACCTGGAGTGACGAGTTTTGGAAGACCATGATTGAGTATCGCCTGTCCTGAGGCTTCTACTCTCTCCTTGCGAGGGCGTAGTATTCCTACTGCGATTTTCTGAGTGGCGAGGGGGCGTCTTGTTTTTGCGCCCCTCTCCTGTCGCCACTTCTTTTTTCTTCATCTGGCGTTTCAAGGCCTCCATGTCCGCCGCCATCCTTCTTATCAATTCATCTTGCTCTTTCACGCGATCTTCCAGAGCTTGAGGGTCAATCCTTCGTCTTTGCCGGTCGGGACTTTGAGAATGGGATTGACGGGGGCTGTGAGTCCGTCTTCCCCTAGCATCCCTCCTGGAGGTATGTCGTTGGGGCTCCAAGTCCGCCATGGGAGGGACAGAAGGTAATCCTTCACGCCTTGCGTCCCCTTCTGGAGTTAGTCCGTCGACGGCAGACTGCGGTAATTCTTCAATGTGTGCCATTGAATGTCAAGGGGAGAAGCTTTAATCAAGAGGTTTTGTTCTGTCTGTACTTTCCACAGACGGCGCCAATTGTACGGGGAAGAAATAATTCTCCTCGTATAATCCTGTTGACTAAGTCCACGCTCCTCTGTACGACGTCGCTTTGTCACCTGAAAACACAAACGTGAGCTAGCCAGCGGGTGTGTGCCGGAAACCTCTCCGATGCCTAAGTCAGAAAACTTGACAAATAGACAAAGCTCAATGTATCAGGAAGCAAAATTGTATGTTGTGTAATGTTACCTCCTCCAAGGTGATGCTTGTGAGCTTTTATAGGTTTCGAGTGGTACAATCCTAGTAGGACTTTTATTTCTCCATGCAGAGTCCTCCTAGGATTCATACTCCTAAAAGATAATGCTTATCCTTTCACACCCCCCCACTGCTTAAACCAAGTGGGATGGTTTTCACCATGGCCGAACTACCATCCGATCGAGATAAACCTGGCTATGCTGAGCCATAAAGTAAGCCGAACTATCCTTAGTTCGGCCTTTCCCTTTATTCTTCCTTATCTCGGTTCTCGCCTGTTCAACCCATGATGCGTTTGGACCGAACCAATGATTTGACCGGTATAATTCCAAGACCGACATAACTTCAAGGCCGGTCTTAACTTCAAGTTGCTCCCGGACCGAAGTACATTTATAATCCTATAACCGAAGTAACTTTATCTCTTCTTAGGCCGGAGTAACTTTATCTTTCTTGGGCCGGAGTAACTTCTCGGCCCTTTTTACCCAGTCCTTCGTACTTTGGGCCACAAAGTTCACCTCATAGCTTGGCCCAATTTTTCACTAAAAATTACCCTCTCATGCTTGATTCATTACTTCACTGAGAAGGCGCAGTAACTATGAAAGGAACAAGAGAAGAGTGTTGTTATCGTGCATGGAAAGAAGAGCGCAAGGAAATATGGTGAAAAAAACAAATAAAAGTGAGGAAAAAATTAATATTTAAAAGAAATTAACGGTTAACATTAATAAAAATAGTTATCGTTTGGAAATCAAAAATGCTTTGGAACCCCAGTTTTGAAGTACCCCCAGTGACCCCCAGTGATGTGGCAGCATGTGATTGGTTGAAATTTTTATTTTTATTTTTTTTTTTGACTTTCTCTTGGTCCACAGCCCCCCACGTGGAGGTGGGGGTGCTGGGGGTGCCTCCGTACTGGGGGTGCCAATCACTGCTCGTTTGGAAATAGGTTTTCTTAATAATTTTTTAATTTTTTGACTAAAATATGATGTAAAAAAAGAAAAATGTTTGAGGGCCACAATTTTTGTGGCCACAATGGCTCAAAACTGTCAAAACGACGTCGTTTTGGGGGCAAAACATGCCAAAATGACGTCGTTTTGACAATTTTGAGCCATTGTGACCACAAAAATTATGGCCCTCTAGCATTGTTGTAAAAAAAATTAGTATATTTGAGATAAAATTTTAATTTTTTACGAAAAAATATGCAAAAAGTAGAAAGAAAATAGAATTTTTTACTTTTTTATATAAGTTGTTGGTTTTTTGATTTTTTCAATGACTTTTTTATTTTTTGGCTAAAAAAGTCATTTACCAAACGAGACCTTAGTTTTCAAATGGTTGCGATTAATTTAACTTATTAAAAGATAAAATAGATTTAAAAATTAATAATATAAAATGTCACATTTAAGTCATAATTATTTTACTTTTTCTTTCACAAAAATATATAAAAAAATATAAATAAATAAATAAAAGTCAAAAATTCATCCCAAACAAAAAAATTTTAGTTAGGTTAAAATAATCAAAATACCAAACTAAAAACTTTCTTCCCAAACAAAACCTTTGGCCCCATTTGGCAAGTGGCTTTTTTAATCCAAAAGTCAAAAAGTTACTAAAAAAGTCAAAAAATTAACAACTTATATAAAAAAGTCAAAGATTCTCTTTTTTTTCTATTTTTTGCACATCTTTTTGTAAAAAGTCAAAAGTCATCTCAAACATATACTAATTTTGTTACTTCATATTTTAGCTAAAAAGTCCAAAAATTACTAGAAAAGCATGTTCTCAAACAAGGCCTTAATTGATTTAATTTAGTTGATTTAATGGTGAACTAATAAAGAGAGCAATATGTAATGTGACTTTAAACTTAAAAAGATAAATATAATTTTTAAAAGATCAAGGCCATGTTTGTTTAGTTCTTTGAGAGGGGAGATTAGACTAATAGTCCGTCGGACCCACTTATAAAGTGTTTGGTTGAGGACATAATTGAGAGGATTAATTATACTCTTAGGCTATGTTTGATTCACAAGACTAATAATGAATATATTAATAATCTCATCAAATTAATGTAGTATTTACTATCTAATTGGATTAGTAAGATGAATTATCTCCTTATCCATTGTTTGATTTGGGGATATGAAAACATATGAATGTAGAATTACAACTATGTTTATCTTTTTTTTCTAATCTTACCCTCCATCAATGTTTATTTACAATCATTACTTTATCAAAATTTATTCATAAACGTGGTTTTGAAAAAAATTATAAATAAATAAATAAATAAAAGCAAAATAAAAATACAAAATACAAAGCCATGTTTTGGTTTGTTTATTAATTTTTTTTTAAAATATAAACTAATTTGATAACTAAAATTTCTCTGGATCAATGTTGAGGGACCTTAGACATTATGAAAATATTAGATGTCCTTTATACTATAAAGTCTTAATACCAGGGACCCTAAAAAAAAAACCCCTAAAAATAATAGTGTTTTAATTTTTAGTCAAGAATAAAAGAGTCTTTTTATTTTATTTCCTAACTTAGAATATACAATTCTACCCCTACCACATTACTAATAATCCTACAAATTTGTTAGATTAATTATCCATTGGATTAATAATCCTGAAACAAAATTTCAAAACAAACACAGGATTATTGGACCCATGGATTAATAATCTCAATCTCATGCTCTAATTTTGTCAATTAAACATGCCCTTAGACTAGTAATCCCCTCATTGGTAACCCAATCCATGGTGGGGTTGAGATTAGAAATTGAGTGAGGGGATTAATGAATTTTTAAATGATTTTTAAGTAAAATTTATATTTTTTAGAACAAAAAATAACAATAAAATATTAAGATAAATACTAAAAATTTAAAAATATTATTTTATATATTAATACTATCTATAGTATTACTAATTCAGTGGTATATAAACAAACACTTTTTATAATGTCACCACATCAATAATTTTTTCATTCAATTTGATCATACTCTTAATTTTTTCCATTGTATAAAATCAAACAAATGTAATCTAAGAATGTAATTGAGACACACCTTAGGAGGTGTGATTATAATTTACAATTTATTCAATACCTTCATAGAGGTCCACATAATTCAAAAATAAAAAAAATCACAATACCAAATGCAATGAACAAGGCCTACTTTGATCCTTTTGGCAGGTACATGTGCCCAACCCTACCAACGTGGTTAGCTCTACTTAGGGTGGTTTAGGCATGATAAAAAAAAAAAAAAAAAAAACAAAAAAAAAAAGATAAAAATAAAACGAAAATTCTATTCATTAATAATCGTAGTTGCGTTTGTCTCAAAAACAAAAAAGAAATTACACGTCAGTAGGTGTAAAAAAAAACGTCTAAAAACCTCAATACTTGGTCAAAATGAGTATGCGGGGAAATTATTCAATATTTTTAGACACTATTCTATTCTGATATTTAATATTTTATTTGTTAGAACTTTAACGTAAAAGTAGTGAATTCTATTATTTAGACTAATAATTTTTTATGTAGAGCACCACCTAAACTTACTGTAGAAGTATTGAATTATTTGGCGAGTATGTGCCAGTCTTCTTTCTCAAAGGTACATAGCGTGTGTTTGATTTGTGTTTTTGAAACATATTTTTTTGAAGAAAATTTTCAAAAATATGTTTGGTTATAAATTTTTTTTAAAAAAATTCAAAATTACTTCTCTCTCTATTACACATCAATCAATCACTTTTTCTCTCTCTTCTCTTCTTTTCAATTGATAAAATTAATTATTTTTAAAAAAATCATTTTCAAAATATACAATTAAACAAACTAAAAAAAATTTTAAATTCTGTCCCCAAATTTTTTTTTGAAAATTTATCTCAAAACACAAACCAAACACACCCATAATTTTTAGCAATTTCATAAGTGATACTCTAATATTTTGAAATGAACGATAACATTAATTATTTTTAAAAAAAGGTTAAAGACAAATATTTTTTAAATATGGCGCTGCTAATATTTCATTATAATATGGATAAATTACACTTTATTCCTTTTAATTATCGTCTCTTATCATTTTATTCCCTCTCAAGTAATTGTAACATCTAACCTTCATCTATTTTTTTTTTTTTCAATTTGGACTTTTATGACTAAAATAACTTTTCATCAATTAGATAAATTACATTTTACCCCTTGAACTATCACCTAATATCATTTTCAATTTGGACTTTCTTATTTTTTTTCATTATTTAACTAAATTAATTTTTAGTTTGTTAGAATTTTTCTTTTTTAAAGTTTTGAAAACCAAACAACGAAACTATTTATGAAAAAAAATTAAGATGTTCACTAAAAATAAGAAATATAAAAATTTATCAATTTTTTGTTTTATGTTTTTTTATTTTTTAATCTTTGGTAATTTTTGAAAAAAAATTCTTCACAAATATTTTAACTTTTAGGTGCATCTAAAAATTTAAATTTTGACTAAAATATCAAAAAAAAAATACTCAAAATAAAAAATACGAAGAATTATTAAAAACAACTTACAAATTATATTTTAAATTAATAATCAAACATTTTTTAGTTGAAGGGTAGTGATATTGAGTGATAGTTCAAAAAGGTAAAATATAATTTACTCCTATAGCTAAAAAGATATTTTTATTATCAAGGTCTAAATTAAAAAGAATTAATAGATTATGGAGGTTAAATGTTATAACTTTTAATTCAAAAGGATAAAGTGATATGAGATAATAGTTTAGGAGGTTAAAATTTAACTTCCCATTAATAAACAAAATATATGGAGCATTATTGGAGAATGTTTAATGACCACCTAAAATGAGGAACTCATTTTTGTTACATTTTAGAGGGTAAATTACACTTTGCACCCTTGTATTTTACATAAAATTTTACTTTAGTCCCTACACATCAAATTGTGACACTTAACCCGCTACACTTTGGGTCAAGTGTCACATTGGCCCTTCTGTTAACAGTGAGGCTAACAGAAGTCACTCTTTAGGAGGTTAAGTGTCACAATTTTGATATATAGGGACTAAAGTGAGATTTTGTATAAAGTGTAGGGGTGCATAGTATAATTTACCCGGGAGCTTCTATATACACACACCCTTTCCTCTCTATACAAATCTTTCTTAATACACACACTAAAAAAATAAATCCTAATATATTTGACTCACTACACACCTATTATTCCACATATACCCTCAAATGTAAATCATACACACACACCCCCTCTCAGACACACACACCAATAAAAAATTAAAAAACTATTTTAATCTTGTTCATTTTATTTTCATAATATATATAATTTTTAATATAAAATTTTAATTTTATAAAATTAAAATATCATTGAAAATATACCTTTAAAATGAGACTAATATTAAATATATTTAATAAAAAATTAAAATAAATAAAAAGTCCTCTATATTTGATTTGCATATATGCACATATTGGATTTCTGTGTTTTTTATTTCCTTTAAAAAAATTATCTATCACATCATCACATCATTTCTCACATTTTTTACATGTTTTTAAAAAAGAAAAATCAAAAAATTAGTTTTTAACCATCCTGTATTTGATTTGTACCTATGTACAGGTTGGATTTGTGTGTTTTTTATTTCCTTTAAAAAAAAATATTTTCATATGATTTTTTTTTAATGAAATTTTTTTTTGAGAATTTCAAAAATATATGATTTTTTTATGTTTATTTCATCAAATTAATTTTTATATTTAAAAAATAATAATTTCAAAACATAAATAAACATAGTAATTACTTTTTATTTATTTTATTTTTTTATTAAATATATTTAATATTAGTCTCATTTTAAATGTATAAGTCTCATTTTAAAGGTATATTTTCAATGATATTTTAATTTTACAAAATTAAATTTTTATATTAAAAATTATATATATTATGAAAATAAAATGAAAAAGATTAAAATAGTTTTTTTAATTTTTTATTAGGGGGGAGAGAGAAAGAGAGAACGGGTGGCTCTATTTACACACCACTTTTTATCTCAAGGCACACCACTTGCTCAGTTCACACCATACACAAATTAAAATTTTTAATTTTGTCTCAATACACACAATTAATTTTTCAACAATACCAAATTACCCTCATCTTCTCCAACTAACCCTAACCCTAACCCTAACCCTAACCCTAACCCAAACTCAAACTCAAACCCTTACCCATCACCAGCCGTCGGCCACTGACCCCCACCCCTCCCCCTCTATGACCCCTCTCTGGCCCATCTTCTATCTTCTTCTTCATTGTCTAAATCTGGAAACCCTCTCTCTCTCTCTCTCCCTCCCTCTAAGTAGAACTTAGGCAGCACCGCGCGAGAAACGAGCTCGATGTCACGAATCTGGAGTTCGGCGTAAGAGATGAAGATGAGCGCAGGAATCGCGAGGGCTTCGGAGACGAAGATGTATGCGATTGCAATGAGAGGGAATGAGAGGAGGAGAACAAGCCATCGGAGGAGACTACCGGCTTCTATGGCGACGAACATGAAGAAAAGGAAAGAGGAGCTGCCGATGAGGAGTGTTTCATTGAGGTCGACGGCGATCGACCGGTGTTTCACGGCGGAGACGTCACATGATGTGATCGCCGGTAAGGATTTCTTTAGGATTTGCAAACGAAGGAGATGGAATAAAGATGAGGGCAATTTGGATATTTAATTGAAGGATAAAATTATAATTAAAAAATTATAAATAATGGTGTCCTTTGAGATAAAATATGGTGTGTGAATAGAGCCACCCAGAGAGAACATATGAGGGTAAATTACACTATGCACCTCTGTACTTTACACAAAATCTCACTTTAATCCCTACACATCAAAATTGTGACACTTAACTCCCTAAAGGGTAACTTCTATTAGCCTCACTGTTAACAGAAGGGCCAATGTGACACTTGACCCAAAGTGCAAGAGGTTAAGTGTCACAATTTGATAATAGGGACTAAAGTGAAATTTTGTGTAAAATGCAGAGGTACAAAGTGTAATTTACCCAGGAAAAAAATATAGAGCATCATTGGAGATGCCCTTAATTTGGCATGTTGATTGGGCTAATTTTTAACCTATAAAAAGATAAAATAGGCTAAAAAAATAAAATGGCACATCTAAACCATAATCACAACTTAAAAAAAAAAAAAAAAAAAAAAAAAAAATCAATCCCCAACGAAACTTTTTTAACGAGATTAAAATATTCAAAAAGTCAAAAAGTCAGACTAAAAAAATTTATAAGGTGCTGTTTGATAAAGTTGATAGCTGAAAACTGAAAATTAAGTATTGAAAGCTAAATGCTGAATTTTTTAAGTTAAAAAATTGTTTGATAAAAATTTAAGTACTGAATTAAAAATAAATTGTTTGATATGCATAAGATTAAATTTGAAATTTATTATTTTTTGTGATGGTGGTGGTAATGGTGATGGTAATGATAGTGTTGGTGGTAGAGGTAGCGGTAGCGATGGTGGCAATGGCATGGTAGTGGTGGTAGCGGTAGCGATGGTGGCAGTGGCATGGTAGTGGTGGTAGTGGTGGCGGTGGCAGCGGTGGTGGTGGCAGTAGTAATGATGGTAGTAGTGGGGTGACATGATGATGGTAGTGGTAGTGAGTTTATAATAGTATATACTGATACTTATATTTAGTATTTATAAATTCAATCAGAATTAAATAAGTTTCATATGATTTTTAAAAAAAATTAAATTTTAACTTATATTTTAAGAAACGCTTAAATTTTAAAATAATATCAATTGTGATTATGAAACGGATTTAATTGATTATCACTAAATAACTTCAATTTTAAAAGTTAAATCATATTATCAAACACCTCCAAAGCCTTACTTTGATTCCTAAAATTGTAATTTTGTCAAAATTTGTGATGGGATTCTCCATTTAGAATATTTTTTATGTATATCATTTTGCATAAGGACAGAAAATGAAAAATGTCATCAACTAACAATTTAATGGAGTTAGCTTTAAATAATTGAGTTTTGTAATAAAATCAAAGGGTAAATTATACTTACCTTCTTTTAGGCTTGAAAAAAAAAAGGGATAAATTACAAATACATGATTGAGATTTGTTAAAAATATGATTATTTCCTGTGATTTTAAAAATTACATCTCGTCTCTTGAAGTTTTTAACTTCATAACAAATGACCCATTTATTAATAAATTATCAAGTTAAATAATAATTTTGATAATCTTATTATTGTATAGAATACCAATTAGAAATTTTACTTTTTCAGTTAATTTTATTAAATAAAAAATTCTGACATTAGAGTATTTGTAATTTTTCGAACAACAGAGGGCAATATTTATTTTAAGTAAATTTCATGAGGTACATTTGTAATTTACTCAAAAAATACAGTTAGTCCTACACTTTTGACATAATTACACTAACCTCCATCAAGATTTTAATTCATATAACATTAAGGCTCATTTTTATCGATAATTTATTGGGCATATTAAAAAATATATATATATATATATATTAATCTCTTTTTTGCTAATCACCACAAAGAAATTACCTAGCCCAATCCAACAACTGTTACAAATAGGGATGATCATTTTCTCCCACCTCACTCCGCCCTCTCATCCCCTACGTCACACAGGTTTTCCCTACCTCGTTGAGGAAGTGGAACGGGATGAGATTTGCTTCCCTATCCTCGTTCTAGCCAACCCCACCTTGATTATTTATATTAAATAAATTTATATGTATATAATGTATATAATTTAATTTTTTCAGTATAACAAAATTAAAACACTAAAATATTATACTTAATATTAATTTTTACTTATTTATTTTTTATCTTATACGTTATAATTCTCATTAAATATAAATATACTATGTTATCTATAATTTTTATTAATATTTTCATTTTATAACTTACAAAATTAACCCATCTTCCATCCCACCACTACCCTCCTGCTTTGCCCCGTCCCTGATATGATATGGGATGGAGGTGAATTACAACAAAATTGTCTCAAACCCAGCCCATGACCATCCCTAGAACCCATAACCCAGCCCATGACCATCCCTAGAACCCATCGAGCCCACTAAGTCTAACGATCACTCAACACAACTCTCATAAAGAGGGAGAAATAAATGGTATCAAACTCCCTCTGTAGAATTTAAATGTGAAAAATCTCGTCAAAAGTCCTAGTTCAAATAAGTTATAATTTAAGGGTTGAATTTCTCACAATTTCAAACGAGTTTGAACTTGATCATCATATTCAGATTTGTAGAGTTTATCAAGCGATAAAATAAAAATAAAAATAAAATAAAATAAATGTGAATTACACTAACGGTCTCTATAGTTTGGAACTTGTGTCACTTTGATCTCTAGCTTTTCAATTGTGACATATTTGATCTTGAATTTTAAATCTTATTCCAAATAACTACAATTGAAGATACCATTGGATTTTTGAAAGGCAAAATCGTCAATTTGATAAAGTATAAACTAATTTGAGAAAAATAAATATCAAAACAATATTTTTTTATTTTTAAAAATTATTTTTACCCACTAAAGATAAAATTATGTAAAATTAATAAATCTTTTAGACATTTATTTATTTTACCAAATTAATTTTTATTACGTGTTTGGATGATAATCATATAATGAGTGGTTGTTTTGTTGTTATTAAAGTAGTTTATATTTTTTCAAAAGTCAAATATGACAACAACTTTGATATCATTATTAAACCAATCCATTAAATCAAACAAATCCAAAACTACAAATATTTCATATATAAAATATATCGATTACACGTTAAAAGTTTAACAACTACTGATTACATGATCATCTAAACATATAATAAAAATTAATTTGGTAAAATAAATAAATAATAAATGTTTAAAAGATTTATCAATTTTACATAATTTATCTTTGGTGGGTAGAAATAATTTTTAAAAATTTTAAAATATTTTTTTGACATTTATTTTTGTCAAATTAATTTATATTTTATCAAATTGACAATTTTGCCCTTAAAATTAAGTAATGGTATCTTCAATTGTCCTTATTTGGAACAAGATTCAAAATTCTAGATCAAATATGTTACAATTGAAAAGTCATGAACCAAAGTGACACGAGGCCCAAACTATAGGGACTGTTAGTGTAATTTGCCACAAAAAAAAAATATGATTATTAAATTGAAATAATTTTTTTATGAATAATAAATAAACGGAAGTTTATATAAAATTAACAGTTAAAATTGTTGAATGAAGACTCATAGTGAGTGCCATGAGAAAAAACTTCACAGTTAAATTTATATTTAAACTTGAAAAAATCTCATCAATAATTTAAATGGATCTATCTCCTCTCTAGGGGAAGGTGTTATTGGGTTGTTATGGGCCTTAATCCGGGCCTATCTGAATGATTCAAACTGTTCAATATGTAGAGTTCGTTGAGTACATCATCCTTGTACAAAATCACGTTAATCGAATATGAATAGACATTTCATTATATCACATTTCCGTTAATGGTAAGTATAAATTTCAAAATAAATTATGACAAAAATGTTATCTGATCAAGTGGCTATCTATATCTAATCACCGTGATTTTTTTATAGAAATGATGTACTCTACAGGTTTTACACATTGAATGGTTTGGACTATTGAGATAACCCCAGATTAGAGCCCAAAACAACCTAAACCTTCCAATCCAATGGCATACTGGAAAGGAGCCATTCCAATTTAAGAGGTTGTTTGGGAACAACCTAAAATAGTATACTTATTGTCTTTTTATGTAATTTGGATTACATCACCTCATTATTTTTTTGCACGTATTTTCATAAAAAAATTTACTAAAATAGCCTATTCTCAAACAATTCCTAAATATGCAGTTGTGATAACCCAACCCGTATTATGCTTAATGTAATAACCCTCGTCACTATTTATCGAATAACCACTGACTACCGTTAAACTGAAATTGATTATGACTGATAAGTGAACCGAATAAACTACTGAACTGATTAACTGAAATCTGGAACTGATTGATTGAATATACCTGTTTGAATTGCATTTCTATCTGTTGCCTATTTGATTATCTGTTCATGCCTTTGTGTTTAAATTGCGAATTGAAGGCCTTATCGGCGGCCGAACCGGAAATTGATTAATGTTTCATGATCCTCATAATTTATAGGATTTTATGGTATATTTATCTGAAAACTGATTTGGTATGATTAAATTAGATTAAATAGTGCTAAATTACAAGAGTTGCATTATTTACCAAACTAACCCCTAGTGGACCACTACACCAAACTTTGTTTAAGCCTTAGCCTTGCATTACAAAACATTTCCTTAGCTTCTTTTGAGCACACCACCGAACTAGAGAGAGAGGAAGTGAGAGAGTTGAATTGTTCTAGAGAATTGGCTTGGAAGACTTGAAGGGATCATAGGAGAATTGCCTAATTGGACTTCTATACTTGTAATTGAAGCTCTAGGTGAGGAATTCAACCTCTCATTGTTGTGTTTAAGTGGATTCTTGCATTGTTCATGTCTAAATTGATGAATTGAGTCATGTTCTAGTCCTAGCATGTCAAATTGAAGCTCATTCCATGCATGCATGTTTGAATTGTTGAGTTGTGAGTTGATTTCATGGTAAAATGTTACATGCATGTTCATATTGTGTTTAAGTCCATGGTTTCATTGGCTCACTAGAGCATGAAATTGAAGCTTTGAATTGAGTTAAACTCATGCATGTCATGTTTGAAATATTGTTCATGAAAATTGGTTTCAAATTGAGTTTATTTGAAACACCCTTGGGCTTTGATTTTGCAAATTGAGCTTTGAAACATGTTAAAGTATAAGTTTTGATGTGTTTTCTGGAAAATTGGCCCAAGAGGATCGAATTTATGGTTTGAAAACTTGGTTTTGAGCTTGAGGTTCAAATCTGGAATTTCCAGAATCTGGACTCACGCTCGAGCGGGGTGACTGGCGCTCGAGCGTGGAAATCGTGCTCCCAGTATTTTGTTCTGTTTTGAAGTCCGCTCGAGCGGAATAATTGACGCTCGAGCGGGACATTGTGTCTCGTGCTCGAGCGGGTGTCGAGCGCCCAATCGAGCGTGATTTTCACCTTTCTAGCACTTTTGACTATTTTGCAGAACGCTCGAGCGGGTAAGTCTACGCTCGAGCGGAAACCTTCGTCTGCATATCCGCTCGAGCGGAGTAACCTACGCTCGAGCGTGACCCCTGCTTTCTGAAAATTTTGAAAATGCTTTTAAAGTGTATCTTTGCATCCTCATCTCATCCTAGACATTATTAGACCTAGTTTAAGACATCTTTCTGAGGATGTAGATGTAGAACACACTGAGGCAAATTAGGGGTTAAATTATTATCTTTCCCAACTGTGTAGCTTAGCGTGTGTTCAATCTGTTAACTATGTAGGGTTGGCGACTTGGGAGATGCGCTCTAGTTTACTGTAGCCCAGAACTCTGTGAGTAACGATTGTGTAAAGATATGTTCAAAAATGATTATTTTCCGAACAATTGAACTGTACTGTTTCTGAATTGAATATTATTAATTGAATGAATCAATTGAATGAATGTATGTCCTGTATATTGAACTGTATTGTGGCATCCTTGGCACCTACTGTTTACTGTTACTGTTACAGAGATCTCTGTCGGTTCCCTTGTTGGAACCACTACTGTTTACTGATTGATGGCCATCATTTACTGTTCGGTCTTTTAAGACCTACTGTTTACTGTACTGTTATGCTAATGGATGTACCACATATGACTGTACTGACTGAACGACTGAAATACCGAATCAATGAACTGTTTTCATTACTGTAAGGACATTCATTCCTAACCCCTTTACGCATTATGTTATTCACTGGGCTTTAGCTCACTGCTCATATATATATGTAGGTGTACAGGCACCAGACCGTGACTAGAAGCGTCGAAATAGACTCCAGTTTTGTCAAGCCAACCTACGTGTCTCACCGCGAGGTTCCGAACCTGCCATGCTTTGGCTTAGGGGTCTTTTTATTCTCCCCTTCTGTACTGTTTTGAGAACTGAATAGAATGTACTGTACTGTACTGTTAACATGGATTGGGTCCCTGATCGGAAAGATTGTAAATATTGTACATGCTGTTTTGTTATTGACTGCTTATATATATATATATAAAGTCTTTTTGCATACAGACTGTCACAGCTCGTTGGGCATTGTTTATTTACTGTATTGGCTTCCGCCAGGCCCTGTACTCTGTTTTACTGTATTACTGTTAAGCAGGCCGTCGGTAATCTCAGATTACTGGCCGGTTACGGTGCTAAACCCATAGGCCGGGTTTGGGTCGTGACAGAGTGGTATCAGAGCGATACTTACCACGAGTTATACCGCACACACGTGTCCAAATGAGCTATGGGGTGTCCTAAAAGTGATTAGGGCATTTCATGAGAACTTGAAAAGTGTGTGATATGACTGACTGAATATATGCTAAAGCGTGAACCTGTTTAAGCAAATGACAGCTGATGTTGATAACTGTTATAACTGCTTATAGTGAAATGGATAACGCAAGAAAACCTGAATCCTCATCTACCGAGGCAAGAATGGAAAGAATAGAAAGAATGATGG
>NW_021025827.1:72262-236488 GCF_004153795.1 Camellia sinensis | reverse complement strand
GTACTGTGTGACTGTATGTTTTGTATAGACCGTACTGTTTTGTACAGACGGAATGTTTTCTGTACTGTTTATGTATGAATGCATGAAAAACTTTTTGCATACAGACTGTCACAGCTCAATGGACACTATTTATTTACTGTATTGGCTTCCGCCAGGCCCTGTACTCTGGTTTACTGTATTACTGTTCTGCCGGCCTTCGGTAATCTCGGATTACTGGCCGGTTACGGTGCTAAACCCATAGGGCCGGGTTTGGGTCGTGACAGAGTGGTATCAGAGCGATACTTACCACGAGTTATACCGCACACACGTGTCCAAATGAGCTATAGGATGTCCTAGAAAAGTGATTAGGGCATTTCATGAGCATGATAAGTGTGTGATATAACTGACTGAATATATGCTAAAGTGTGAACCTGTTTAAGCAAATGACAGCTGATGTTGATAACTGTTATAACTGCTTATAGTGAAATGGATAACACAAGAACTGCAAATGAAACTGAATCCTCATCCTCTGAGGCCAGAATGGCCAGACTGGAACGAATGATGGAACTGATAATTGAAAGATTAGACCAACAACGGAATTAACAGCCCCTACCTCCTCCTCCGGCTGTACCGAAACAGAATGTGAATGTGAATGATGGGGATATAATTGCTCTGACCCAGAAGTTCAGCAAAATGAAACCGCCATCCTTTCAGGGAGGCCTTGAACCGTTAAAGGCTGAATCATGGGTTTTTGAGACCGAAAAATGGTTCCCGTGCTCTGAAGCACACAAGGTACTGTTAGCCACCTTTACTCTGCAAGAAGAGGCTAGAAGGTGGTGGATGCTTATCCGTGATGAAAATACCATTATGACTTGGGCTCAATTCAAAGGAGCCTTCTTCGAAAAGTACTTCCCTCAGTGTGTTAGAGATAGGAAAGTGACTGAATTTGAACAGCTGAGACAGGGCACAATGTCTGTTGCTGAATATGAAACAAAATTTACTGAACTTGCTAGATATGCACCACATATGGTGGACACTGACTACAAGAAGGCCAGAAAGTTTGAAGGCGGCCTTAATGTTGCAATCCTCGACCGAATCAATGTTTTGAAATTACCGAATTATGTAAATGTTCTTGACCGAGCCTTGATGGCTGAAGCGAATATCAAGGCACTGAAAACTGAAACACCATCGTCTAAATGGCGGGGTAAAAGATAGGGTTTCAAGTTTAAGAAAGGCAAGCATAATCCAGTGAATAAGAAACAGAATACGGGGTCAACGACTACTTCTAGTCAAGGAAACCGTTCAATACCGCCCTGTTCTGAATGTGGTAAAAATCACAAGGGAGTTTGTTACAAAATATCTGGAGCTTGCTATAGGTGTGGCAAGATAGACCACATGGTTAAAGACTGCCCCTCTGCTCCACAGGCCAGTAGTAAAGCTACGCCGAGCGTAGTAGCATCAACTGTTGCCCCAAAACCGAACCCCAGAGCTACCGGGAAAGAGCCTATGAGGCAGGGCCGAGTGTTCGCCCTAGTACCGGGAGATGTACAAAATACGGAGACCGTCATGTCAGGTATCCTCTCTATTTGTACTCAAAATGCATATGTACTGATTGATTCGGGGTCTACACATTCATATGTGTCGCATGCCTTTTCACGAAAATTGAATAGACTCTTAGAACCTATGAACTATCTGTTAGCTGTATCATCACCCATTGGGGGATCTACGACCTGTGCATATATGTACCCTACTTTGTGAAATTATTGTTGGAGATGCACATCTGTTTATTGATTTACTGCCACTGAACATTGACCATTTTGATGTAATATTGGAAATGGACTGGTTAACGAAATATCATGCCACCATAGACTGTGTAACGAAACAAGTAGTTTTTCGTCCACCTAGTCTGCCTGAATTTGTGTTTAATGGGGTTGGAGTAGTACCTCCTCTGTATTTGATTTCATCTGCGAAAGCTGTTAAACTGATTAGAAAGGGGTGTAAAGGGTATTTGTGTTCTGTATTGACTGTATCTACTGATGATAGTGCTAATGTGAAATGTATTCCTATAGTCAGAGAATTCCCAGACGTTTTTCCAGATAATCTGCCAGGAGATTTGATTGACAGGGAGATTGAATTTACTGTTGATGTGATTTCCAGAACGCAGCCAGTATCTAAAGCTCCTTACCGAATGGCTCCAACTGAACTGAAAGTGCAACTGCAAAAACTGTTAGATAAAAAGTTCATCAGGCCCAGTACTTCACCGTAGGGCGCTCCTGTTCTGTTTGTAAAGAAGAAAGATGGCTCATTGAGACTGTGTATTGACTATCGCGAACTGAATAAGGTAACCGTGAAAAATAAATACCCATTACCACGTATTGATGACTTGTTTGATCAGCTACAGGGTGCACAGGTATTTTCTAAGATCGATCTCAGATCCGGTTACCATCAGTTGAAAGTTAAACCAGATGACATTGATAAAACTGCTTTTCGAACGAGGTATGGACACTATGAATTTTTAGTTATGCCTTTCGGAGTTACTAATGCACCTGCTGCATTTATGAACCTCATGAACAAAATCTTTAAACCATACCTTGATGACTTCATTGTTGTATTTATTGATGACATACTGATTTATTCCAAAACTATAGAAAAACATGAACATCATCTGAGACTTACCCTACAGACTCTAAGATAACAGAAACTTTATGCTAAACTGTCTAAATGTGAATTTTGGCTTAATCGTGTTATGTTTTTGGGGCATGTTGTTAGCAAAGATGGAATTTCTGTTGATCTGCAGAAAATTAAAGCTGTAGTAAACTAGCCTAGACCGACAAATGTGACAGAAGTCCGAAGCTTTTTGGGTTTGGCTGGATATTACAGAAGATTTGTCAAAGATTTCTCCAAAATTGCCTTACCATTGACTCAACTGACACAGAAAGGGATGTCGTTTGACTGGACTGACCAAAGAGAATCTGCTTTCCAGGAGTTGAAAACTCGACTTGTAACTACACCGATTCTTACCTTACCTTCAGGTATAGATGGTTATACTGTATTTAGTGATGCTTCTCATAAGGGTTTGGGGTGTGTTTTAATACAGAATGGGAGAGTTATTGCCTATGCTTCCCGACAACTGAGACCGCATGAAAAGAACTACCCGACCCACGATCTGGAACTTGCTGCAGTAGTTTTTGCACTAAAAATATGGCGTCACTATCTGTATGGGGCGACATGTGAAATATATACTGACCACAAGAGTTTAAAATATTTCTTCACACAGAAAGAACTGAACATGATACAGCGGAGATTGCTAGAACTGATAAAAGACTATGACCTGCAGATATTGTACCATCTGGGAAAAGCCAATACCGTTGCCGATGCATTGAGCCGGAAATCGATTGGAAACTTAGCATGTTTGCTTACCGGACAGAAAGAGTTGCTTTGTGACCTTGAAAAATCTAAAATTGAAATTGTTTTGCGAGGACAAGGTGGAACCTTAGTTGTTATTTCTGCTCAACCGGCACTTATTGAAGAGATTAAGGCGAAACAACAACTGGATGACTTCTTGAAGAAGGTCATCGAAGAAAGGGAATCTAAACCGAGACTGGGATTCAAATTTGAAAATAATGTACTGAAATTTCAAGAAAGACTGTGTATACCGAATGATACTGAACTGAAAAGGAGGGTTCTGAGCGAAGGTCGCAATTCAAAATTTTCTATCCATTCGGGGAATACGAAAATGTACCAAGACTTGAAATTGAATTTCTGGTGGCCGGGAATGAAGAAAGAAATTGCCGATTTTGTATCAAAATGTCTTCATTGCCAACAAGTTAAAGCAGAACATCAACGACCCGCAGGCTTGTTGCAGCCCTTATCGATACCGGAGTAGAAATGGGAACATATTACCATGGATTTTATTGTAGGATTGCCTCGCTCTAGTAAAGGTATGGACTCGATTTGGGTTATTGTTGATAGACTGACTAAATCTGCTCACTTCTTACCTGTTAAGACAATTTATAATGCGGACAAACTGGCTACACTCTATATTGATGAAATTGTTAGACTGCATGGAGTGCCTGTGTCCATTGTTTCTGACAGAGATTCGAAGTTTACATCAAGGTTCTGGCAAAGCCTACAGACTGCATTGGGTACTGAACTGAGACTGAGTAGTGCCTATCATCCTCAGACAGATTGCCAGTCAGAAAGAACCATCCAGACTCTAGAGGATTTACTAAGAATGTGTGTCCTTGATTTTCAGGGAAACTGGGAAAGCCATTTGCCATTGGCCGAATTCGCCTACAACAACAGCTATCATTCAAGTTTGGTATGGCGCCCTTCGAGGCATTGTATGGCAGAAAATGTAGATCTCCGATTTGCTGGGCAGAAGTCGGAGACGGGCCTTTGCTTAGGCCCGAGATTGTTCATGAAACGACTGAGAAAGTGAAACTAATACAACAGAGACTGAAAACTGCACAGAGCAGACAAAAAAGTTATGCTGATGTCAGAAAACGGGATAGAGAGTATGAAGTGGGTGATCACGTGTTTGTGAAAGTGACACCGATGAAAGGCCAGACTCGTTTTGGAGTCAAAGGCAAGTTAGCGCCAAGATATGTCGGACCGTATGAGATTATTGAGAAAATCAATCCGGTGGCGTATCAAGTTGCGCTTCCTCCTGAAATGGAGCATATGCATAACGTCTTCCACATTTCTATGTTAAGAGACTACCTTCAGGATCCTTTCCATATGATAGAGCCAACTCGTGTAGTACTGAGTGACGACTGCACTTACGAGGAACGGCCTATACAGATTGTGAACAGACGGATTAAGAAATTGAGAAACAAAGAGATCCCATTGGTGAAAGTCGATTGGCAAGACCACGGTGGCGTGTATGCCACTTGGGAAAGGGAAGATAACATGGCCAAAAGATACCCTGAACTGTTTCCACTGAATCCTGTTTTCTTCCAGAATGAAGGTAACTCGAGTTTAGAGGACTAAACTCTTTATAAGGAGAGGAGACTGTAATAACCCTCGTCACTGTTTACCGAATAACCACTGATTACCGTTAAACTGAAACTGATTATGACTGATAAGTGAACCGAATAAACTACTAAACTGACTGACTGAAATCTGAAACTAATTGATTGAATATACCTGTTTGAATTGTATTTCTATCTGTTGCCTGTTTGATTATCTGTTCATGCCTTTGTGTTTAAATTGCGAATTGAAGGCCTTATCGGCGGCCGAACTGGAAATTGATTAATGTTTCATGATCCTCATAATTTATAGGATTTTATGGTATATTTATCTGAAAGCTGATTTGGTATGATTAAATTAGATTAAATAGTGCTAAATTACAAGAGTTGCATTATTTACCAAACTAACCCCTAGTAGACCACTACATCAAACTTTGTTTAAGCCTTATCCTTGCATTACAAAACATTTCCTCAGCTTCTTTTGAGCACACCACCGAACTAGAGAGAGAGGAAGTGAGAGAGCTGAATTGTTCTAGAGAATTGGCTTGGAAGACTTGAAGGGATCATAGTAGAATTGCCTAATTGGACTTCTATACTTGTAATTGAAGCTCTAGGTGAGGAATTCAACCTCTCATTGTTGTGTTTAAGTGGATTCTTGCATTGTTCATGTCTAAATTGATGAATTGAGTCATGTTCTAGTCCTAGCATGTCAAATTGAAGCTCATTCCATGCATGCATGTTTGAATTGTTGAGTTGTGAGTTGATTTCATGGTAAAATGTTACATGCATGTTCATATTGTGTTTAAGTCCATGGTTTCATCTTGTCCTTGGAAGAATTGGTGTCACACCCCCAAACCGCCCCCAGTAGTTTGGAGCCGTGATGGCCAGTAATCCGTAATTACCGAAGGCCAACTTACAAGAATTACACACAATCAGAGTATTTAAATAGGGGGCTTACAAGTGCGGAAGCAATAATTCAAGATTCAAGCAGTCCATAAGAGCAATGCATAAGTCAAATGAAATGACATACATCTTTATAACGTCTTACAACGTAAATACAATAAGGAAATGAGATACAAAACACATCTTGACCAAAAGGCTTCTCAAGCCGACATATACAAGTTCAAATGAAAAATAAGCCGAGAAGCATGATCTTCAAGACGGTACAAAAAATGCTAATCCAAAACATGTCGGCAAGCACCCAAATCACATCGGCAAATCACGCCTAGGCCTCAATGCCTTCTTGTTCATCACCTACATATATATAGAGAGGGTGAGCTTGGATACTCAGTGAATGATATTAGAAATAAAGGTTTTGCATGATTGATATCCAAGATTTCTTTCAAAACAATACATAGCATACTTTACAATCAAGAGGGAAAATCAAGTTCATTGCCGGCCTTTCAAGTTCTTTGGATGTTATTACATCTACATATTACAAGTGCGATGACATATCAAGACAAGAGTGCAGTTGCATCATAGTCCCCTGCAACTAAGGAATTTCAAGACAAGAGTGCAGTTGCATCATAGTCCCCTGCAACTAAGGAATTTCAAGACAAGAGTGCAGTTGCATCATAGTCCCCTGCAACTAAGGAATTTCAAGACAAGAGTGCAGTTGCATCATAGTCCCCTGCAACTAAGGAATTTCAAGACAAGCAAAACAAGATTTATGCAAAGCAAGTGTAACATAGCTTTATTAGGAATACCACTATAGTTTCTTTACACTTTAAATTCACATGGCAAAGCCTATTGAATGCGCTTTCAAACAAGTCTCTCATGTATGCAAATGATCTCGGGAAAACATGCTGGGCACCAACCAGGTCTAGGCCGAGGTTCCACACCTCTTCGCCGAGGTGTGTTCCCGAGGGCCACATGCAAGGAAAAGAGGTCGGGAAACTCTGGGTTTCCCTCTGCTGATGAACATGAAGAACATGAGTGTGAAAACATGAAAAAACTTGAATGTTCAATCATAATCTGTCATCACAAATCTGGGGTTTTCGTGCTATGAGTTTGAAAACATGGACCTGGGCACCCGGACTTGGAATTCTTGCGGAAATAAACACTAAAACATGATTCTTTATGCAAGCTTCCGGATCAAAACAAGACTTTCTTGAAGAACACATGAATGTCATTTTCTCTTTCTAAAATCGAACTTCAAAACGATGCATGGCTTACAAATCGTTTTCAATCATGCAATGCAATAACATAAACATAAAGAACATCACGAGTAGATCAAGAATCTAACCTTAGAACGCGGATCTAACGGTTGGATCTCTAGAAACCAAGCTTGAAGATCTACTTCCTCACTCTAAAACTCTTTCTTCCTCCTAGAGCTTCTCTCTCTACCAGACAAGGTTATGACACCAAATGATAGTTTTCTATTCCCGGTTCTGGGGTTAACCTTCTGCTGAGACACGTGGCGGCGACTGGTTGGGTTCATCCTGAAAAGGTGGCTGACAGACCAGACAAAGCATGGTGGAAGGGTGTTCAACAAGCAAAGCGGTATGGGCTCTCTGACGGGGCAATGACATCGGCTGATAACAAGGCGTATCTATCACGCTACACGGAATGGCACTCCGGCAAGGGGTGACGACGGCTAACAAAGGACTTCGGCAACTAAGGTGACAATGACCTCGGCTAGGAAGGACAACACTTGACTAAGCTGTGCCACATCTTGGCCTAGATGCACCACACCTCGGCCTAGGTCGCACCACTCCAGGACGAGATCGCTTGGGTGCAAGGTAACATCTCGGCTAATGTGCTCAAGGCAAGGACTGAGGTCGACAAGGGGTTCCAAGATACTATTACTAGACTAAGGATGACCTCGGCTAGGAATAACATCGGCTAGTATAACTCCGGCAAGGCGTGACCTAAGTTTCACATCAAGGAAGGAACAAGACAAGCATACTACACTTAGACAAATCACAAGGCTTCAAGACAAGGCATGGATCACATTAACTCAAACGAAACAAATCGCAACACACACATGCAAACTTAACAAATCATAATCACACAGATGCTCATGAACATGATGAGAACATAAAATGTGGGTTCCTACAATTGGCTCATTAGAGCATGAAATTGAAACTTTGAATTGAGTTAAACTCATGCATATCATGTTTGAAATATTGTTCATGAAAATTGGTTTCAAATTGAGTTTATTTGAAATACCCTTGAGCTTTGATTTTGCAAATTGAGCTTTGAATCATGCTAAAGTATGAGTTTTGATGTGTTTTCTGGAAAATTGGCCCAAGAGGATCGAATTTATGATTTGAAAACTTGGTTTTGAGCTTGAGGTTCAAATTTGAAATTTCCAGAATCTGGACTCACGCTCGAGCGTGGAAATCGTGCTCCCAGCATTTTTGTTCTGTTTTGAAGTCCGCTCAAGCGGAATAATTGACGCTCGAGCGGGACATTGTGTCTCGTGCTCAAGCGGGTGTCGAGCGCCCAATCGAGCGTGATTTTCACCTTTTCAGCACTTTTGACTGTTTTGCAGAACGCTCGAGCGGGTAAGTCTACGCTCGAGCGAAAACCTTCGTCTGTATATCCGCTCGAGTGGAGTAACCTACGCTCGAGCGTGACCCTTGCTTTCTGAAAATTCTGAAAATGCTTTTAAAGTGCATCTTTGCATCTTCATCTCATCTTAGGCATTATTGGACCTAGTTTAAGACATCTTTTTGAGGATGTAGATGTAGAACACACCGAGGCAAATTAGGGGTTAAGTTATTATCTTTCCCAACTGTGTAGCTTAGCGTATGTTCAATCTGTTAACTGTGTAGGATTGGCGACTGGGGAGACGCGCTCTAGTTTACTGTAGCCCAAAACTCTGTGAGTAACGATTGTGTAAAGATATGTTCAAAAATGATTATTTTCTGAACAATTGAACTGTACTGTTTCTGAATTGAATATTGTTAATTGAATGAATCAATTGAATGAATGTATGTATGTCCTGTATATTGAACTGTATTGTGGCATCCTCGGCACCTACTATTTACTGTTACTGTTACAGAGATCTCTGTCAGTTCCCTTGTTGGAACCACTACTGTTTACTGACTGATGGCCATCACTACTGTTCGGTCTTTTAAGACCTACTGTTTACTGTACTGTTATGCTAATGGATGTACCACATATGACTGTCTGACTGAACGACTGAAATACCGAATCAATGAACTGTTTTTATTACTATAAGGACATTCATTCCTAACCCCTTTACGCATTATGTTATTCACTAGGCTTTAGCTCACTGCTCATATATATATGTAGGTGTACAGGCACCAGACCGCGGCTAGAAGCATTGAGATAGACTCCAGTTTTGTCAAGCCAACCTACGTGTCTCACCGCGAGGTTCCGAACCTGCCATGCTTTGGCTTAGGGGTCTTTTTATTCTCCCCTTCTGTACTGTTTTGAGAACTGAATAGAATGTACTGTACTGTACTGTTAACAGGGATTGGGTCCCTGATCGGAAAGATTATAAATATTGTACATGCTGTTTTGTTACTGACTGCTTATATATGTATAAAAAGTCTTTTTGCATACAGACTGTCACAGCTCATTGGGCATTGTTTATTTACTGTATTGGCTTCCGCTAGGCCCTGTACTCTGTTTTACTGTATTACTGTTAAGCAGGCCTTCGGTAATCTCGGATTACTGGCCGGTTACGGTGCTAAACCCATAGGGCCGGGTTTGGGTCGTGACACTTAATGCATGTGATTATGTGTTTGCTATGAATTTGCATGCTTAAGTCTATGAACTATGTGATTTTGGAGTTATATCTGTTGAATGTAGAAATAAATGTTGCAATTACAATTTTGAACTGAAATTGAAAGCCTTAAAGGTGCCAGAAACCAAAATCGACTCATGTCTATGTTTAGCATGATTGTTAGAGCCTACTGTGAAATTTTGTAAAATTATGATTCGTAATGATTTAATTAAGTTAATTAGCCTAAATTGTATATATATGTATATCTATCTTTAGATCATCTCATTTGCTAGAGAGTGAGTTAGAGAGAAAGGAAAAGAAGAAGCTAGGGATTTAGAAGAGATTCAAGGGGCAAACCCTAAATTTGAGCTAAGGTATGAAAATCTACTTAGAATCCTTGTAAATGACTTATCATTTGCTTGAAATCAAGAGGAATTTAAAGATTCAACACTTGTACGAGTTAGGGTTTTGAGATTGGTAATTGTTTGAACTAAATTCAAGAAATGGAGCCTTAATCTCTTCAACTTTGTATGATTTGGGTTCAATCTTGAGAATTAGTCATGAAATAAGCTCTAAATTGTTCATACAACAAAGATTTGTTGAAAGATCATCCATGTTTAAATGTATTTTGAGCTTGATTATGTAATTCATGAATGTATGAAAAAGATGAGATCTTGATTTTTTTCATTGAAGCAAGATTGATGTGTTTGAGTTGTAATTACACTTGAATCATGTTGGTATATCATGTTTTTTAGTTAGTTTTGCATGAATTTGGGTTTGAAAATGAATATGGAAGATTACACTTTGTGCCATTTTCGGATTAGGCTAAGTTACCCAGAACCGCATGTGCGGCTGGGAGTTCTGCATGTACGGAACACAGGTTAGAACAGGGGCTCGCACACTGTTTTAATTGCACGTGCGGCCCCTAGGTGCTGCACCTTTCGCACATGCGGAAAACAACAAAAAAACCTGTCTTTTTTTGCTAACTTCTTTGACACTTTGAATCTGTGTGTGCACATGTTTTGACCCTCTGCAATGCCTAAAGATGAATGGAAAATGAAAGAATTGTAAAACGAATAAATAAAAGAAAAGTGTATGAAATGAAATGAATTATTTATCGAATGTGTGTGTGAAATGTTGTGTAGGTCGTGTGCCAATGGAATCGCCGCAAGACCAAACGCACTGTGAATAATAGTATTATAAAAATTTGTTCTCAATTAAGTACTTTAAGCTATGAACAATGATTTATTTCGATATTGTGTTTTGATCGAAATGAATGGGTTTCATGAATGTTATATGACATATGCAATGTGGACCTAAGGTCGTTCTGTTATACTATGATATGTTTGGGTCCAAGGCCATTCTGTTAATGATATAATATCATATGATTGGACCTGAGGTCGTTCTGAACAACTATTAATATGTGGGCCTGAGGCCGTTCCGATAAATGTTGGATCCGAGACCGTTCTGCTTATATAATGGGCCTAAGGCCGTTCTGTTATATGATGGGCCTGAGGCCGTTCTGTATTATGTTGGATTCGAGGCCGTTCCGTAATGTAATTATGAATATTGAGGAAAACTTATGCTTATTCATTTAAATCTCTTTACTGTATTATTACTCATTGAGTTTCGTTCATTTTATATTATGTATGCATATATAGGTGATCAATAACATGGAGCCCAACCTTAGAGTCTATTTCAGGAGTTATTTTGTGAACCTATTTGGTCGAGCCTCTAAGATGGAGCTTTTGCTTCTGACTTACATCATGTTGTGACTCTTGTTTTGATTTTGCTATAATGGTCTTGGGATATGTACACTATATATATAAAATTTTCTTTGGTACATAAGTTTTTGCATGAACATGTAAATGTGTGAATGTGCTATGATGTAAGCTGTATAATTTTGATTATATTGACACAGCTCAATGAACTTCTTCATTTGTGATATGCTTCCGCTTATGACCCATTATTATAATTATTTTATATGTTTATATGAGATCGAAGGTAATCAAGTAATTATTGGCCGGTTATGAGCCAAACTATTATGTGCGGGTTTGGGTCATAACAGCAGTGAAAGCCAATGGTTGACAAGGAAAAGACTATGGTACATATTAAAGAAGAAAATAACATAACTTTTATACTTTCTGAATAATAATTATAGATAAAATAAATAAAAAGTTATAACCAAACAATACATTAAGCATAATCAAATATCTCATAAGTCATAATTAAAATAAGATCATAATTAACGAAAAAATTTGGTCATAATTAAAGAAAAATAATAATATAAAATATACATATGGTAAAACGTGTATAGTAAAATTTCTGGTTAACAATAATAAACGGATAAATACATTGAAAATAATAAAAGAAAATGACCATCTGGCATTTGCCATTAGTTGGGTGGAGCACACCACTACACTACAATTTGTAAAAACAAAACAGAGACACGAAGGTGTGTTTGGTTTGGGGTTTGAAACATGTTTTGGAATTTTTTTTTTTTTAAATGTGTGGTTATAAATTTTTTAAAAGAAAATTTAAAATTACTTCTCTTTATTACACATCAATCAATTATTTTTTTCTCTCATCTCTCATTTTTAGTTATTTTTTCTCTCACACATATCTGCTCAATTAGTGACGGAGCCAAGAAATTAAATCAGATGGTGCATTTATTAATTACAACATTGAAAGTTTTTACAAAAATATTTTACATAAATTTTTACGATTGACTTTAAAAAAGATAAATAAATATATATATATATATATTATTTGTAACTAATATATTATAGACAATATAAAAAAAAAAGTCATGGATATAAGTTTTAAAATAAATTATATTATGATAAAGTAATTTTTTATATAAAATTTTAGTAAAAATTCAATATAACAGTAATACCACGTCATCATTGATATATGATATCATTAATTAATAATAAAGAAACACATAGAGGATGAACCTCACACGTCAAATATAACTAACAATTCAATAAATTTAATATCTTCATTACGATTAAGCATATTTGTATGTCAAAAATGATAGACATTACCACTGTATTAAAATTTATAAATAATAATATGTCTTATCGTAATATATTTATTTTCAATAAAAAAAATAACCATTATAATTCTCATAATTTTAAAAATGCCATTGATATTCCACTCTAAATAATATTTTATAATTTTTTTTGTTTAAAATATTTTCTTTATATTTACACACACACAAAAAAATAATAAAAAATAAATAAATAATTTCAAAATCCAAGGGGGGCACGTGACCTCCCTGGTCTAGCTGTGGCTTTTTTTTTTTTTATAAATTTTATCTTAAAATACAAACTAAAAATAAAACCCTCGAAACACGTCGTCAACAAAAACTAGTTTTATAATATGTAGCCGAGGCCGCCAACCCACGACCAACGCCAGCATCAAAACATTCCAGCCACGGCCCCCCACATTTAAGTCTCTCTTAATGGTAATAGTCTTGAGATGGTCCAAAAAACCAAACCAAACCAAACCAAACGCGCGTTTTACTTTTCATTGAAGGTAAATTACACTTATACCCCTTGAGATTTAGATTTAATACATGTCATCCCTTGACATTTAAAAAATTATATTAATTTTTTGTTATTGTAATTATTTAGACGGAATAAAAATATTAAATTCATATATTTTTTTTATTTTATGTTATTTTATTTTATTTTACTTATTTTTTAATATAATTTTTTTATTTTTTTATTAAAAATTGTGTCTTAAGAGATTTGTGATTGTTGAAATGAAATTATTAAATGTAATTTATCCTTCATTAATTACTTCCCTACACCACACCACATGCCTCTTCTCTTCCCCCAATTTTAAAACTCTCTTTTTCTCCATTATTTCTTCTTCTCACCTGCACCATCATCATCATCACCCCTTCTCTCTCTCTCGCTCTCTCTCTCTCTCTCTCAAGAAACAATGAAGACCAGAAACGGAGGTAAAGTCTCGGCTAAATGGATCCCTGTTCTCTCCCTCTCCTTCTTCATCCTCGGTATGCTCTTAACAAACAGGTCTCTCTCTCTCTCTCTCTCTCTCTCATTTTCTTACTACATTTTCAAATTTTAAATTTTGAATTTTGAATTCGATTGGTCTCGTGATAGCAATCTAGGGATTTGCTTATTTGTTCAGTGAGTGTTGTGAAGATTGTTGCTTTGGTTGATGCTGTGTAAGTCTTGTATGTATGTGAATAAATGTATATATGTATAGAGTAGTATATGTATGTATGTATGTATGTACGTATGGAATGATTGTTTTGGTAAGATTGAGAATGATTAGTGGTTGGCAGCTGATGTGGTTGTGGATTTCAGATTGTGGGTTCCCCCTGAATCCGACAATCAGCTTCTATCACGCCATCGACGCGACCAACAGTTGCAGATCATATCCGAGGACTGCACCACTGACAAGAAGGTTTCTCTCATACATCAAAGTTTCAACCTCTACATTCAATTTCAACCACTTTGCTTCTAGCACATATATATATATATATATATATTTGCATTGTTAATGGTTTTCAACGTCGATTTGCCAGAAACCAGGTCAAGATAAGGGTGTAATGGCGGAGGTTTACAAAACCCATAACGCAATTCAGTGAGTTTGAAACTCACTCATCATACTTTGTATTTTTTCTTGTGTGTGTTTACTGGATCAATTGAAGTTTGTATTGATAATTCAGTTTTTTTGGAGGTCTGGCAGATCACTAGACAAGTCGATTTCAACGCTGCAGATGGAGCTGGCTGCTACTCGAAGTTCTCAGGAGATGAGGAGATCTGATGAGTTCACTCACATCTCTGAATTGACTCATGAGGAGGGCTTGCCAAGGAAGAAGGCTTTCATAGTTATTGGAATTAATACTGCTTTTAGTAGTAGGAAGAGGCGTGATTCGGTTAGAGAAACTTGGATGCCTCAAGGTGATAATTTGATATTGTCTTTGTGTGTATGTCCTACTATATTTAATTTCATGGCTTTCCCCGACTAGCTTTTTTGGTTTGATTAGGAGAGAGACTTCTTCAATTGGAACAAGAGAAGGGAATTATCATCCGGTTCATGATCGGCCATAGGTAAATCTCTTGTTTGCATTTTCTTACAAGCTGGTTAGCTTAGTATTATTTGAAAACAATAGAAATTCTTTGGGCAATATGGTCTCATTATTAATTTTTTGAATTCCTTGATATGGATTTGTCAAAAGCCGCTCCGGTTTTTGTAACAATAGACATTGTTAAGTAAAAAACTGTATCACTATCACATGAACTGCCTTTAAAAATTAAAATAGAATATCCAGAAAGTTATGAGAATGAACAAGTTTTAGATTATTCTGTGTTTATTGTATTTCCATTGGTGGTCTACAACCATAGTCATAGCACAAGCACAAATAATCTTTACCACTCACTTTCACATCATGTTTTGGCTAGTGAAAAATATGAGTATGCTGCAGGGTAATTTACTTTTATGTGCTGTGATGTTCTTTGATGAGACTAAAAAAAGATAAACTAAATTACCATGAAGATGTTTGTTGGTATATCTAAGAATTGCAGAACTATTTGGCCAATGAATCAATTGGTTAGGTGAACTAAATCTTAATTGATCTGCATTTCATGTTGGTGTTGGTGGACAAGTACAAGAAGCACTCTCCTGTGGACTTTGATGTCAAATTTATGTAAACCTGCACTAGGAAGGAAACTTTGATCGCTGCTCCATATGGTTGAAATCGTGGTTGGTTTGAATAAGGTGAACTTGTAGTTTTAGGATTTAAGGAGGTTAGGGAAAGTTTGGAGGTTCTTGTAGACAAAACGAGTTGGAATTAACTTGATTTTTAGAATTATAAGTTGTAGAAACTTAAAAGTCTAATAAAATTTACAGGCAGCAATTATTTTGTCGTATGTAGATGCTGTAAATTATAGTCCGTGAAAATTAATTAAGAAATACTTGACCAAACAAGGTTCCAAGGGTTGCCTCGTTTAAAATTCTAAAATTGTCTCCTCTCTTCTAATTGTGTTCCGCATCTGTTTCTTAACTGGTATGTAAATGCTGTAAACTATTGTCTTAGGAGCCTTAGCATGATCATGTGTAAGAAGACAGTAGTTGAAGAGGATTTTCTCAAAGGTATGAGGTGGACAGTTAAAGTTTGATTTTGCACCTTAAGGGAGGATATTCCCCAGGATTTTAGGTGGATAGTTAAAGTTTGATTTTCACCTTAAGTGTTTTAGTAATGACAAAAGCAGCAAATTTAAGAGAATTTATACTTACCAAAACACAAGAAAATTTATGTTGAGTAGTGACAGAATGACCTAAATGCCATAGAGCAAATGTTGGAAAGCCAAGAAACATTGGTGTTAGATGAGATATAATGAAATGAGTTGTAGCCAAAAGAGAATAAAAAATGGAAAAGAGTGAAAGGGATTTATGAGGATATTTGGTTGAATGAGCATAAAAAATTGGAAAGACTAGAATCAACATGGGTACTTCTATAAAAATATTAGAGTGGCTTAATGGGTGATACATTGATTGAAATAATTCATGCATGATCATGCCCTATAGAAACTTTGATTATTGAACATAATTGATCATGTGACTTTCTGAGTAACTGCTATGAGGAAAGGACACAATTGGGACCAATATATTCTTTTTAGACAATGAAAGCTTCAGTGTGTGAATAATAGACTACTATTGTCGTACTACCATGCTTTAGATAATGTTATTAGATTTTTTATAGAGTCGTTATTAGTTATAAAATATTTTAGTTGGTTAAAAATTTTTAATTTCCAAATTTTGAAGTCATTGTTTTTTGTAGAATTTGGAGAATGTAGCATCCTATGGATTTGCAAATAATCTTCATTTTTTAGTGGAGAGTTGAGTTATGAGGATTTGAGGTTGTGGTTGTATGAATTTCCCTAAACCTTGTGACGAGGGTGAGACTCTTCTTCCCCCCTTCTTCTCCTCCTCTGTCTGAATTACCCCATAATGCCCTCAAATTGCACATTTTAGCCCCAAAACCCTACCAAACTATTAATTTAAAGTTTAAATTAACCTTAACCCTTTCTCCTACGTATTGGTTTTCAATCTAACCATTAATACCCAAAAATTATTTGTTTTCTAGATTTCAAATAGTCTAATAACATTCATTTGAGAAATAGAGGTCTTTTTATTTTGGGGTTTAGAAAAAGTAGGTCCTAACTCAAACCAACACAGATCCATTCGAATAGGATAATATTATTAAATGGAAGACAATACCTTTTGCTCTTGCTACAATATATTTGCATCATATAGGGCACCTGTGTAGAATTATGCTGAATGCCAATTGTTTCGATTGGTGCAGTGCAACATCTAACAGCATACTAGATCGAGCTATTGATTCAGAAGATTCTCAGCATAAGGACTTCCTCAGGCTGGTAAGGATGCACAGAGCTTATATGTACAAAAAATATTGTGGACAATTCGCAAATTTTTTTCTCAATCTTGGTGCTCATGAGTGACGTTATCTTGCAGGAGCATGTTGAAGGGTATCATGAATTGTCTGCAAAAACCAAAATTTTCTTCTCCACTGCTGTTGCAAAATGGGATGCTGATTTCTATGTCAAAGTGGATGATGATGTCCATGTCAATTTGGGTATACACTGTCTTTTCATTTTCTTTTCTTGTTGTGTTCTTTCTTCCTTTTTTCCCTTTTCACTCTAGCCCATTAGTGAAAATTTTGTCACTACTGTGAAAGTCAACTTTATCTCATGTTTGGCTTCTTCTGTAGGCATGCTGGCTGCAACTCTTGCCCGTCATCGATCAAAGCCAAGAGTGTACATTGGCTGTATGAAATCTGGACCTGTTCTTTCTGAAAAGTAATCATATAGCTTTCATATTGATTACTTTTGCATTTTTAATCCCCCCCCCCAGCGGGCTTTAGTGTGATAATTTTTTCTTTTTACCACTTTTGTACTATTATCTAGGAATGTTAAGTACCATGAACCAGAGTACTGGAAATTTGGAGAGGAAGGGAACAAATACTTCAGACATGCAACTGGGCAGATTTATGCCATCTCAAAGGATCTGGCCACATACATCTCAATTAATCAGTAAGGATCAAGTTTATTTTCTGTCAAACCTCATTCATTATGTCCTGGATTAGCTGACCAGAAGGGTCATGGCCTGCATGGCCATTTCCCTTTAACATTATTCTGAGACAAGCATTATGGATCTTGTGCTTGCATGAGCAACAGTTCTTTCAATTTCAGATTGTGATCTTGGTGGTGAGAAATGGGATGAATATTTTAAATTTTTATGCTTAAATGCATGAAGTGGCAATATTATGACATAATAAAAGAACCCAAATGAACAAAATTGAAAATTAATATACCAAAATTTGTCATAGTACTGATTGCTGATGTTTCTCAAGTACATTTGCTTAGGAGACTGGATAGTGCATAAGATGATGGGTTAAATTTGTCATCTTTTTACATAATATAATTATAATCTTTTTATTTCTTACGAAGTTAAAACTCCTGTTGATTATCTACAGGCCCATATTGCACAAGTATGCTAATGAAGACGTGTCACTTGGTTCATGGTTTATTGGTCTTGAAGTAGAGCACATTGATGACCGCAATATGTGCTGCAGAACTCCACCAGGTACCCTTTTCCTTTTTTCTTTATTTTTCTTTTTTTTTTCTTCAAATTTTTTTTTTGGTAGTATATTTAGCTACATAACCTTGAGGTTATGGGTTCAAGTCACGGGGACAACTACTTTGCGCACTATGCGAAAGGTTAGATGTTTTCTACAGGCCCATATTGCACAAGTATGCTAATGAAGACGTGTCACTTGGTTCATGGTTTATTGGTCTTGAAGTAGAGCACATTGATGACCGCAATATGTGCTGCAGAACTCCACCAGGTACCCTTTTCCTTTTTTCTTTATTTTTCTTTTTTTTTTTCTTCAATTTTTTTTTTGGTAGTATATTTAGCTACATAACCTTGAGGTTGTGGGTTCAAGTCACGGGGACAACTATTTTGCGCACTATGCGAAAGGTTAGGTGTGTACTCAATCTTTTCCCTCTCAAACACACATTAATGTGTACTAATTGGGCCTCTTTTTTTTTTTTTAGCTGGATGGTGTCCTGAAAAGCTTGGACCCAAAACAAAATAGCAAACAAACAAACCATGACCCGTGACTGAGTTTAGCATTTGTTTTGTCCTGAAGTTCGCCATGAGATGGCTGTGAACAAGAAGCCAGAATTATCCAGTAAATAGTGTTATGAACTTCCAAAGAAAAATGAATTGTGAGTTAAAACCAAGCCAAAACTAACATGTTTGGCTGGGATTGGGCAGTGTAATTTTGGGCCTACCATGCTGTCCCATCCAAGCCAAATACTTAAGTTGGTTTTGACTTACAAAATCACTGATCACTTTCAAAATACGTTATTCAAAAGATTTTCCAACATCTACAAAAACGCAGACACCAGTCCAGTATATAAGGATATTTTTGGGTATTTCATGTATTACATAGAATGCCTTTTGGTTTGCGGTATCTCTTAACAACTTCTATGTATATTTCTGTCACATTGCAGATTGTGAGTGGAAGGCACAGGCTGGTAATGTATGCATCGCATCATTTGATTGGAGCTGTAGTGGAATTTGCAAATCCGTGGAGAACATCAAATCTGTTCATGAAAAGTGCGGTGAAGGTGATGCAGCTGTTTGGAGTGCTCTAATCTAAAGTAATCCCAGTGGGCTATTTTCTTCAAACCAAGAGATTGAAACCATTCATATTCATCAGCCAACCTGAATCAGGGAGGCAGTTGTCCAAGTTGAGGTAGTTCAGTCCATGCATATGATATAACATATTTTCGAAAACAATATGCCCTTATGAGAAATCATTGAGTTCAGAAGGAATATTCGGTCCATGAGTTTTGTTGGTGTACTGTTTCAAATGGATCGGTGTTGCTGTGGGTATGGGAGAATTGGAAGTGTTTTGTGCAATACTGCGATATTCTTGTTTGTGTATCAGATGATATTTTGAGTATTTAATTATACACAAAGTAATTCTTTTCAAATCAGTGAATGACAATGTAACATTGGAGATGTCTGAAACTTGTGAAAATGTATGTGTAGAGTACATTTTTGTTCAAACATATGACTAGTCCTTTGCCCAAGCATGATTTAATTAACGCATCTTATATCAACTAATACTTTTCATTTTTTTTCATCATACTATATGTGTACCATCATTTTCTGGTTCTGCATTGCAGGTAAACAACTACAATGATTCTAACTAATTCTTGGGTCGTGTAATAATATGAGATTTATTGTGGATTACATGAGATTTACGAGGCTAGGTTTGAATAGGAAATTTCAGATACTTCTTATTGAGGTTTCTAATAAATTCATTATTTTTCATGTAGTTTTGAAAATTAAAATTACTCCTATGTCTCTTAAAAGGTTGATAGAAATGAGTCGTTTACCTTAGTACCCACTTATCTTAAAGTAAAATTACTTAATTACCCTTCTCATCTTCAATGGCTCTTTCCACATCTATGGTAGTCCTCGAAGCGATTTCGACAATGGAGTAGGTTCAAAAGCTGCATGCATTATTGTCATGGTGAAATTAGGTGTTGGAAAGATGGCATAACTTAGATTATGGAATTAATTAATTGAGCCTAATTCGAGTTGACTTGATTAAAATAGTGGGTCAAAATTTTAGTTGATGCATTTTTGTTATGGTGAAATTAGGTGTTGGAAAGATGGCATGACCTAGATTATGGAATTAATTAATCGAGCCGAATTCGAGTTGACTTGATTAAAATAGTGGGTCAAAATTTTAGTTGATGCATTTTTGTCATGGTGGAATTTGGTGTTTGAAGGATGACATAACCTAAATTATGGAATTTGTTAATTGAGCTAAATTTGAATTGACTTAATTAAAATAGTAAGTCAAAAATTTAGTAGATACATTGTTGTTATGAAATTAGGTGTTGGAAGGATGACTTGATTAATTCAGCCTAATTCGAGTTGACTTGATTAACATTGTGAGTCAAAACTTTAGTTGATGTAGAGAGAAAAAATGGTGCAATTGTCATACAATCTACACTATATATGTCAATTTGATTTGATAGTTGACTAATAAAGGAAATATAAAAAAAATTATTTAATTTTATTTGAGGAAGTTTTAGTTATGCGATTGAAAACTGAAGGAATTTATATGAGGGGAATTTGGTGAAAAATCATATTTTATAAATTTGTAATCCAATAGATCCAATGTGTATTCTTATATTCTAATTATTACTTAGATTTTTGAAGAGTTGACCCAATAGAGCTCATATTTCATATTTAATACTTTTTGTGGACATGAATACCCCATTGTAATATATATTATACCGTATGAGAGAGAGAGAGAGTATATCGTACATGTAGGAGTGAGAGCGAGAAAGATGGTTTATCTCTAATAACTCAAAGAGATCAAATATGTTATAGATTGGTGATGGAGACGATGGTGGACTGGTCGGAGACAATGATAGACTAATGATGGATCATTTTTTTGCCATTGAACGATTAGAACAATCAGTTTTAGATATCCCGCATCTATAGGAATGAAAGAAAGGAAGAGAGTTTATCTCTAATAACTCGAGGTCAACTATGGTATATCAGCGATGAAGATAATGGTGGAATCGCCAGAGACGGTGGACAATCATTTTTTTGTTATTGAACAATCAGAACAATTGATTTTTACTTGTTTCAGTTACGTTTTCATCTTTTCATTTCACAATGTAAATATTCACATTAGTATGAATTGATCAAACTGTTAGTTTATTAATGAATGTTCATATATGTTATTTGAACACTTTTTTTAAAATTTTTTTTTTTATTTATTGAATGTTAATCTCACAGCGTAGATATTTATGAACATTCACATTGTTATGAACATACAATATTGTTATGATGTGGATATTATTTTATGATATAAATATTCATACTATTACTGAATATTAGGGATAATCCGTGTCTAAAGGCACTCCCAATATAACCTAAGTAAAAACTAAACATATTTGGGGGGAAAAAAATTTGAATGCTATTCGGTATTGTGTATGATTATTCAAAATAAATTAATTTAAACATAGATTTTCAAATTTAATAGGTAATTTACTTTTAAACATTCCATTTACACCAAATATTCGAAAGTACTAACATTTTCATTTTAAAAAAAATGAAATTATGAATATCGAACATACCTAAATGCTAGGTAAATTTTTGGTATACCAAAGTGTAAGAGTTTAAGCCAAAACCAAAATCTAAGTTCTGCAACACAGAGAAAGACACCTGCCAATACTCTACAACATAAAAAAAATAAAAAAAAATGCCAACCAACAAATTAAGCACACTAGTGAGTGCTTTGAAATATAAAAATAATTAAATAACAAATAAAGTACACCAATATTTTGCAATAAAAAAAAATGACAAATTAGTAAAGCATATCAGTTAGTACTCTGAGTACAAAAAAAAAAATTTGAAAAATTATATTTTTTTGTGAAAGTAAAAAATCTTCATCATTTATCTCTCTTGGTCAAAATGTAGAAAAATCAATCACAAAACCAACCATAAAGAGCTATTGCAACTCATGATGTATAAGGCCAAGTTTGGGAACTTGTAAAAAAGTCAAAAAGTTATTCAAAAAGTCAAAAAGTTAACACTATTCACCAAAAGTCAACAATTACGGTTGCACAACTCCCAATTCGAATTTTGCCTTACAAATCAATTTTTACAATTTTTTATTACACATTTTTTCATAAAAAGTCAAAAAGTTAACCCAAATATCCATATTTTCAACCTCAATTTTTTAGTCCAAAAAGACAAAAAATTCACTTATTTAAGACACTCCAAACAACCCCTAAATCTTTTGGATTGTGAGGTTGTGGGTTGTATAGCATCAATATAGTGGGAGTGTGAGATAGCGGTAAATCTTATAGATTGTGTTGCTCACGTTTTTACCAAATTAAGGTTGAACCAAATTATATTTTTTATCAAATATAACAAAATTTTAAAAAAGCGTAAGAATTGGAGATACATTTCTTCCATAAAAAAAAATTGTTACAACAAGGATTTGACGGTTTCATAAAATATTAAAAAATAAAAAATAAAATTATTTTTACAAAATATTAAAAAATAAAATTCCACCAAAGATTTGATAATTTCATAAAATAAAATAAGAAATTTTCAAACCTTATAGTTATCACGCTCATCTAGAAAACAAACATTCCTGAAAATTCCATAACATATTAACCCATTTAATGTTAACATTCATTATTAACCGATAACATTTCAAGAAAGAGACTGGGGAGCTAATAAAAAACTACGAGGGCAAGAGTTCCTAACATCGTGTTTGCTTAAGAAGGAAAATTAAGAAGAACTTGAGTTGCTGACAATCACCTAAAGACACAAGGGTAAACTAGAAAGAGAAAATTATTGAAAAGTCCAAAATAAGGAGGGTATAAGATATTAGATTTATTAGATATTTTTTTGTTAGTGAAAGGTTCACCATTTGTGAAATAATTTGGTGAGAAATCCTTTAATTGATTTGGGAGGAAATTTTGTTTTCAATTTTACCCATTTCTTTATCTGTTGACTTTTCGTTGACTATCTGTTCAAATTTATATCTATCTATTCAAATTTATATCTATTTGTTCAAATTGTTGACTATCTGTTCAACTTTTTCCCCTTATCTGTTCAAATACCTATCCAGATTTTATTATCTGTTCATTTTTTTATATCTGTTGAAATTATTTTAATATATATGTTTTAAATTTTTTTATTTGTGTAAATTAGAGAGAGGAGACAGTGAAGATTATCTATTCAACCAAACTTTTTTTGGGTTGAAATACAAAGCTATTTGTTGAAATTTAGAGAGTGATCCCTTGAAATTCTTATTTGTCTATTTCTTATCAAATCCACTATTTAAAAAATTTATATGTTCAATTTTTTTTTCTTATCTGTTAAAAATATCTGTCCATGAATCCACTATTTGTTGCAATCCTTTGCTCCCCATATCCACTACCACCACCACCGCTACCACCAAGACTACGACCACAACAACAACATCATCATCTTGCTAATAAACCTTAATAACAACAACAACAACATGATCTTGCTAATAAACCCTAATATCAAAAATTTCATCAACGACATGATCTTGCTGATCTAAATGACGGAGACATAGATCTGACCCACACGCGCTTAGATCTAAAGAACAACATGATCTTGAATGGATCACAATCGATTTCAAAGTAACACCAAAGCAACTAAATTAGTATAATCAGAGCAACCAAATGAGGGTTTTAGGGTGGAGAAAAAGGTTTTGCAGAGACAGAGAGAGAGAGAGAGAGAGAGTTTCATACCTGTGTTGGAGGGCTCAGATTAGTATTGAAGGAAATAGATGAGGTTAAGGTCCAAGAGAGAAGCAGAGATGAGATGAGAGAAAAGTTTATACGAGAAAATCAGTGAAAGGTCCGACGATGGTGAAACCAAGCTCGTCGAAGCACTGCCACCATCGCCACTGTAAGCGACAACGACACTACTGCGTATTGACCGTCGACTCCATTAAAATACTAATATCAAAGTGCTCATTACAGTCCCAGATCAACTCCTCGACTCCTCTTTCTCCGACGCCGCCGACAAGCTCGCTTGAGCCACCATGGCCCTCACAACTGTCATCCTCCTCACAGTGTCGCTTCTCCATCGACTCCTTCGTCGATCTCTGTCGTCGCCTTTCTCCACCTTAGATTTGGTTCGTCAAACCTGGTGGAAAGAAGAGAGAGAGCAAAGAAAAGATTAAGAGAGAGAGAGAGAGAGAGAGAGAGAGAGAGAGCACGATTGAGGATAGTGAAGTTGGGGCTAGGATTTGGGTCTCAAATCGGAGAAGAGAGAGAGAGAGAGAAAGGATGAAAGAATTTCGATGGCTAGTCTGCTACTGCAAAAGGAAACCGACGGTAGTGAAGTGGCGGCGACAACGAAAGGAGATGAGAGGAGATGAAGGTAGAGAGAGAGAGGTTGAAATGCTCAAAAAACTGAAACTATAAATTATTCAACACAGCAGAGATGTACGTATAATATTCAACTTAAATTCACGATAAATCCCAAAGTTTCTCTTTCTTATTAAACTATAATTTTAAGGTTACAAATACATATTCAACCATTCATAGTTTTAGAAGATAGAAAAAGTTTAACAAATGCCTCAAGATGTGCAATATTAAATACATGGTCTTCAATGAACAAAAGGAGCCCATGATCAATAAACTAAGTAAAATTTCAACAAATTCATTACAAATTCAAAATGTCATTGACTTTTTAAACAAGAGAGTTAGGCAGCTTCTTCTTCATTGAGGTGGTTGCGATTCACCAAGTCCTGAAATTTGTTAGATAGGAATGAGTAATTTTCCAGTAAAGAAAACCACGTATATAAACATTTGATTCAAATTAGGCATAACCATGATCCTTTACTTATGGACATTAATTTTTCAACCTTATGACCCAATACACACAATTCCACTTAACTCCACATTTCTCCGTCCTCACATGGATGGCCAGTGGGCACCTCAAACCTTCCACATTTATCGTTCTCACATGATCGGGCGCGTGGACACCTCAAACATTCCCACATTTGTTGTCCTTATACGACCGGGCAAGTGGGCACCGCAATTTCTCCACGATTAGGCACGTGGACACCTCAAACATTCCCACATTTGTTGTCCTTATACGACCAGGCAAATGGGCACCTCAATTTTCCTGCGTGGGTAAACCATATCACATAACAAGCAATAATTCAAAAAAAAAATTAAATTTCATCTTAACACAAGGGATCTCAACACATAGCCAATTTACCCATTAATTCCTCTCCCATTACCCACCAAGACCTATGAGTAACAATTTAGATTTCACAAGAAATTTAGGGCTTTTCTTTCCATTCCTTAGTTTTCCAAGATTATTGATGTACACATTATTTTTAACTAAGAAATAACCAAATCTCCCACAAATCTTAGAACAAAACTTGCTATCACCATTAGTGTTTACACACATATATATATATATATATATATATCACCCTTTCCAAATCACACCTTCATGTCATGAGATTAATACATATTCAAACCAAATTATAGATATATATATATAGGTAAAGATATTCCTACCTCAAAGGTTATGAGAGAAGAGTCGAAGACCCAAGGAGTGAGCTTACGAAACAACATGATTCAATCGATTCATTGTGTAGCTTATAGCGAGATTAACAACTTTGAAAAAAAGACAATGATGGATTCTTGGTGAAAAAATAGATGAAATAAAGGTTTGAAGGTCTAGGGTTTTGGGTATGAAGGAGAGAGAGAGAAGAGAAAAAGAAAAACTGAAAAGTTTGGGTCAAAAAGTGATTTTAAAATGTCTAATTTCGAATAGATTGCTTGAGTGGTCAAAACTTGGCTCGAGTGGTGAAAGAAAGCTTTGAGAATCTCTGTAAGTCGCACAGACTGCTTAAGCGGTCAAAAGTTCGCTCGAGCGTACTTGCTTCCAACATAAGTACTCAAATTTCAAACTGGCATAACTCTCTCATTCGGATTTCATTTTAGATCGTTCTTGTGTCTAAATTGAAGCCCAGGAAACAAGCTTTCCAATGGTTTTAATCTCACATCCAGATTCAAAATGTGGAAAGAGAAAAAGGTAAAAAAGTGAAGACTACTCATAGAACAATTATCCGAATCAATGTTTTGATTCAATCCTACTTTACCATTATGATACCATCTCAATCAATATTTTAAAATGAATCAAAGAGGCTCCAGGTACAATAATAAGAGTGTCAAGAGCAATCTATCTCACTAGTCTAAGGAATACGAAGTGCTACAGAGTTTTGGGGATGTTGTGTTTCCACCATGGATAACATATATATATAATGACAGTTTGGTCGTTGTGTAGAATTATGTCTTTATGAACATAATAATTTCACGCCTGAACTTTTGGACAAAAGAAATTCAAATTTAGACTTTTGAACCGAACGCACCAAAGGAAAACATAATGAAGACATGCTTCAAACGTCGATGTTAGCTATAGATTTGCCAATTACTACAGGACTTGAAAACTAATTTCTCCATTTAGATTCTTCAATTAACAAAGATTCACCAAACAAGATAAATAGTTGCTACTTTGAATATCACTATGTCCAAAAATCAAAGACAAAAGAATCACTAGCAACAAAATGTGTCTTTTAGAATTGAAGGAATACCAAATCCATAATTAGTAAGAGCACTTCTCCATAATAGTAAGATAAAATGTCACTACAGCAAGAACATACTCATGAGAGCATTAAAAAAATGTAAAAGAAAACTTTTCTTGGCTCAATTTTTGACAAAAAGAAGCATTACTCCAAAACAAAACTCATTTGAAGTCAAGAAAAAATCTACCATGCAAACCACTGCTCACACCCTCTGTGCGCCACAACTCATCACCATCCTACAAATCACAAGTGAATAATATACTAAATAAAACTTAAATAAATATAAAAGTATTCAATAAACCAAATATTCGATATAAAAGCTTTTTTCCATCAGAAAATAGAATCTTTTTTTTTTTCAAAGAAAAGAAGAATTTATTTTCAAACTATGAGTTTTTTAGAAATAAAAATATTAGAAATTCTAAATGAACTAGCAAACATATACGTGGAATTGCTTAGTAATTCATTTGGGATTCTTAACATTACTCTTTTAAAAATAGTTTTACATCAATTGTAAACTTTATGAATATTAATAATTAAAACCTTAAGATGTTGTTTGGCAATGTTTACAATTTATTATTTATTTAAGGTAAAAACGAAAACAAAAAACACATTTGATACATTTAAAATTGAGAAAACAACCCATTAGTGGATGGTTGAATTTATTTATTTATTTAATTATTTATTTTTTAAATTCATGGTAAAGCTTGTAAGTTTTAGTTATTAAAATTATAAACTTCTTCATATTCATGTAATTATTTTTTAAAATCACATCTGAATTGTAATTTCTCCTTTAAAATTTTTGTTTTAAGAACAAGTGAAAATGGGAAATTATGGCAGGTGATTGTCGACGGTTAGAAATGATAGACGACTGGTCACATAAACTAATAGTTGAAAGTGATTTTCAATAAAATGTGATGGTTGAAGGTGGTTACTATTAGTAAGAGATTGTTAGTGGCGATGTCAACTTGTTAGTGATTGAGGGAGGTATAATAGTGAAGGTGGTTGATGGAGGACATAAGGTGATTGATAGAGGAAATTATTAGTGATGGTAGTAGATATCGATGAGTAGGAATGACAACGGGCCAGGTTTAAAGTGGATTTATCGTCCTCCGTCTTCACCCTCACTCCCACTCCCCCTCATATTATATCGGGGGCGGGGCAAAAATGGGATGGAGGCGAATTAATTTTGTAAATTCAAAAATAAAAAAATTTAATGAAATTATAGATAATAATTAATAATTGATGAGAATTAACACATATAATATGTTAAATAAATGAGTGAAAATGAAAAATATTTTAATATTTTAATTTCGTTATGTTAAAAAAATATATTATATACATAAAAATATATTTAATAAATAAAATCAAGATTGGAAAGGAAAATGTTTACAATTTTTTTGAAATAAAAATAAAAACCAAACGAATTGTTATTTATAATTTTTTAAAATTCTGTAAATATAAAAAAAATTATAAAAATAAACGTTATCAATAATTCCTAAACTGTTTTATGAATTTATAATTATTAATATAATCTTAAATAATTTTACTTCCTCCGTCTCAAAATAGTGATTTATTCTGGGGAATCTAACTTTTTTTTGATAGTATAATTATTGAACTTTAAAAAAATTAATTTTTCAAAATTACCTTTTGATAGTACATTTTTTAAAGAATATTAATTATATTTTTTATGTTGTTAATGAATTTAAAAAAAAAAGATAAAATAAGAAATTTATATTGTTTTTGTATTTAATTTTTAAAAAATAAATAATATTTTGACACAATAAAAAATGGAATAAGAATTAATATTTTCAGAGAAGGGAGTATAAATTTAGCGATGGTGCCAGTATACTAACTAATGTACCAATACTAGTTATGACATTATTATTGAGTTCACTCATTAATTACATTACAAATATCAAAAATCTCTTAAATTATATCACATCATCAATTGGTACATTAATTATTAATTGATACATATAACATTATTTTCAATTTGGGTATGGCTTCTGTCCAGTCTGGGATCAGACTGGACCGTGTTGTTGGGCCCGTGGGGGCCACCACGGGTCCCGTTTTGATAATCTAAATCGTTAATGTGTAGAACTCGTCGAGTACTATGTATTTGTAAAAAATCACGTTGATCGGATATCGATAGCTATGTGATCAAAACACTTTTTTGTCAACCGTTAATTTGTTCACCGTCCAATTTTTTTAATACGAAATGATTTGATCATATAGCTATCGATATCCGATCAATGTAATTTTTTACAAACATATAATATTCGACGAATTCTACACATTAACGATTTAGATTATCAAAACGGGATCTGTGATGGATCCCCACGGACTGAACAACACCGTCTTATTTGCATCCACATGTTACTGTAAGGACATTCATTCTTAACCTCTTTACGCATTATGTTATTCACTGAGCTTTAGCTCATTGCTCATATTTATATGTAGGTGTACAGGCACCAGACCGCGGCTAGGAGCGTCAGGGTTACTTTAGTTTTGTCCAGCCAACTACCGTGCCTCACTGCGAGGTTCCAAGCCTATCATGCTAAGGCTTAGGGGTGTTTTAAGACTCCCCCCTTCTGTACTGTCTTGCTGTTTTGTAATAACCGAGTGGATCGTATAGACTGAATGTTTACTGTACTGTTACATATAGGGATTAAGTCCCTATTCTGAATGATTGTATAGATTGTGCATACTGTTCTGTACTATTGTATATATATGTGTGTGAAAAGTCTTTTTGTATACAGACTGTCACAGCTCATTGGACACTGTTTACTTACTGTATTGGCTTCCGCCAGGCCCTGCACTCTGTTTTACTGTCTTACTGTTAAGCAGGCCTTCGGTAATCTCGGATTACTGGCCGGTTACGGTGCTAAACCCATGGGGCCGGGTTTGGGTCGTGACAATTTTTTTTGTTTTTTTTATATATATATATATCTCTGATTTGACCTAATCGGCTCCCTCACTCTCTCATCTCATCAGTCTTACACTCACTCTCTGGTTTTGCATCTCTGCACCGATCGACTCACACATAGGTAAATATGAATCTGTCTGTTAATCTGTGTTTGTTTTGGCACACCGATCGACTCTCACACTCACTCTCTGTGTTTGTTTTGGCCTCTATTTGGAATATGAATATGAATCTGTTATTAATCTGTAAATATGAATCTGTTTTTGGCCTCTATTTGGAATGTAAATATGAATCTGTTTTGATCTTAGTTGTGTTTTAGTTGAATCTCTTTGTTTTATTAATTGTGTTGTGTCTGTTATTAAATCTGAAATCAGAAAAAAAAATAGGTGGAATAATTTTGGTCTCTAATTGTGGAATTCATATTGTGTCAGTTATTGAATCTGTTTTGGCATCTAATTGTGTCTATTATTAATTGTTTTGTTTGGAATTCAGATTGACCAACTAGGTGGAATTCAGAAAAAAAATAGGTGGAATAATTTTGGTATGAATCTGTCTGTTAATTTTGGTATGAATTTAATAATAGGTGGAATAATCTGTATGAATCTGTCTGTTATTAAATGTTCAAGAAAGTTCTCGCCAATAGTGATGAAAATAACAGAGAAAAGTAGTATCCAGAACAGAATTGATAAATGCTGACTGACTAAAAGGATTGAGTAAGCACTCCATAACTTGAAGAAAAACCTGCAACATGATTAACTATAGTTAGAAAACTATTTTGTTGAGTGCTTTCATATTTAAAACATTTAGGGAAACTTGACCACTGACTTTTAGAAGACTTGATCACTGATGGCTCCCAAAAAAAATAAGTTCATTATATATTTGGAAAGACAATGAACAGGCCAAATCTTAGTGGATTTGTTGCCCTCCATGCCATATTGGTCATGAAAAAGTCACGCAATGTTCAAATAAGTATTACCAGCCCAGATTAGAGGCTTATATCAAACTCCAGCTACCTTCCTCAATTTTCAATCTTTCTCTGCTTGAATTTGCTATATTTTTTTATTTCTCTATTTTTTTGTTTTGAATTTCCTATAGTTTGAATTTTGAAAAAATATTACACGAAAATGTTGATTTTGTACTCATCTTCATTCTTCCACACAAGGTTTTGTGACCAGAGATTAGTCATTTAGCAATTCAAGCCTACAGTAAAGAAACTAGTCTCAGAGTTGGGCACCTTGGTAAGCAAATAAATTTTCTTTTATGATTGTGCTTCAGCTGAACACTCACTGCCCAGTTAATTTCTTGAATCTGTGTCTGTTAGTCTGTGTCTGTTTACATTCAAACTGAATCTGTGTCTGTTTACATTCAAACTGAATCTGTTTACATTCAATCTCAAACTGAATCTGTGTCTGTTTACATTCAAACTGAATCTGTGTCTGTTTACATTCAAACTGAATCTGTGTCTGTTTACATTCAAACTGAATCTGTGTCTGTTTACATTCAAACTGAATCTGTGTCTGTTTACATTCAAACTGAATCTGTGACTGTTTACATTCAAACTGAATCTGTGACTGTTTACATTCAAACTGAATCTGTGACTGTTTACATTCAAACTGAATCTGTGACTGTTTACATTCAAACTGAATCTGTGACTGTTTACATTCAAACTGAATCTGTGACTGTTTACATTCAAACTGAATCTGTGACTGTTTACATTCAAACTGAATCTGTGACTGTTTACATTCAAACTGAATCTGTGACTGTTTACATTCAAACTGAATCTGTGACTGTTTACATTCAAACTGAATCTGTGACTGTTTACATTCAAACTGAATCTGTGACTGTTTACATTCAAACTGAATCTGTGACTGTTTACATTCAAACTGAATCTGTGACTGTTTACATTCAAACTGAATCTGTGACTGTTTACATTCAAACTGAATCTGTGACTGTTTACATTCAAACTGAATCTGTGACTGTTTACATTCAAACTGAATCTGTGACTGTTTACATTCAAACTGAATCTGTGACTGTTTACATTCAAACTGAATCTGTGACTGTTTACATTCAAACTGAATCTGTGACTGTTTACATTCAAACTGAATCTGTGACTGTTTACATTCAAACTGAATCTGTGACTGTTTACATTCAAACTGAATCTGTGACTGTTTACATTCAAACTGAATCTGTGACTGTTTACATTCAAACTGAATCTGTGACTGTTTACATTCAAACTGAATCTGTTTACATTCAATCTATTTAATTGAATCTGTGACTGTATTTTATATTTTATTAATATTTTATTAATCTGAATCTGTTTAAAGGAATTCAATATTTTATTAAAAAGGTCCAAAATAAAGATTGACAAAATAGGAGAAAAAAAGGTTTAGAAATGGACTATAATTGCTATAATTGCTTTAATTTTGCTCTGTTATGTTATTTGTTTATTTTTCACTTTTGTTCCACAAGTTTGGTCATAAAAGAGAGATCTTCATTTTACAATTTCGACTAGTGTTTTTGGTGTCTTGTATCAAATAAAATGAACTTGAGATTTCAATGACATTGTTTGGTATTGTTTGGTTTTGCTACTTTGGAATCTGATTTTCATAATTTTGCTTATGTTTGGTGTAATATGGAATGAAATGGACTATAATTGCTATAATTGCTTTAATTTTGCTCTGTTATGTTATTTGTTTATTTTTCACTTTTGTTCCACAAGTTTGGTCATAAAAGAGAGATCTTCATTTTACAATTTCAACTAGTGTTTTTGGTGTCTTGTATCAAATAAAATGAACTTGAGATTTCAATGACATTGTTTGGTATTATTTGGTTTTGCTACTTTGGAATCTGATTTTCATAATTTTGCTTATGTTTGGTGTAATATGGAATGAAATGGACTATAATTGCTATAATTGCTTTAATTTTGCTCTGTTATGTTATTTGTTTATTTTTCACTTTTGTTCCACAAGTTTGGTCATAAAAGAGAGATTAAAGAAAACCACGTATATAAACATTTGATTCAAATTAGGCATAACCATGTTCCTTTACTTATGGACATTAATTTTTCAACCTTATGACCCAATACACACAATTCCACTTAACTCCACATTTCTCCATCCTCACATGGATGGCCAGTGGGCACCTCAAACCTTCCACATTTATCGTTCTCACATGATCGGGCGCGTAGACACCTCAAACATTCCCACACTTGTTGTCCTTATATGACCGGGCAAGTGGGCACCGCAATTTCTCCACGATTAGGCACGTGGACACCTCAAACATTCCCACATTTGTTGTCCTTATACGACCAAGCAAGTGGGCACCTCAATTTTCCTGCGTGGGTAAACCATATCACACAACAAGCAATAATTCAAAAAAAAAAATTTTAATTTCATCTTAACACAAGCGATCTCAACACATAGCCAATTTACCCATTAATTCCTCTCCCATTGCCCACCAAGACCTATGAGTAACAATTTAGATTTCACAAGAAATTTAGGGCTTTTCTTTCCATTCCTTAGTTTTCCAAGATTATTGATGTACACATTATTTTTAACTAAGAAATAACCAAATCTCCCACAAATCTTAGAACAAAACTTGCTATCACCATTAGTGTTTACACATATATATATACATGTACATATATATATATATATATATCACCCTTTCCAAATCACACCTTCATGTCATGAGATTAATACATATTCAAACCAAAATATAGATACATATAGGTAAAGATATTCCTACCTCAAAGGTTATGAGAGAAGAGTCAAAGACCCAAGGAGTGAGCTTACGAAACAACATGATTCAATCGATTCATTGCGTAGCTTATGGCGAGATTAACAACTTTGAAAAAAGGACAAAGATGGATTCTTGGTGAAAAAATAGATGGAATAATGGTTTGGAGGTCTAGCGTTTCGGGTATGAAGGAGAGAGAGAGAAGAGAAAAAGAAAAACTGAAAAGTTTGGGTCAAAAAGTGATTTTAAAATGACTAATTTCGAACAGATCGCTTGAGCGGTCAAAACTTGGCTCGAGTGGTGAAAGAAAGCTCTGAGAATCTCTGTAACTCGCACAAACTGCTTAAGCGGTCAAAAGTTCGCTCGAGCGTACTTACTTCCAACATAGGTACTCAAATTTCAAACTGGCATAACTCTCTCATCCGGATTTCATTTTGGATCGTTCTTGTGTCTAAATTGAAGCCCAGGAAACAAGCTTTCCAATGGTTTTAACCTCACATCCAGATTCAAAATGTGGAAAGAGAAAAAGGTAAAAAAGTGAAGACTACTCATAGAACAATTATCCGAATCAATGTTTTGATTCAATCCTACTTTACCATTATGATACCACCTCAATCAATATTTTAAAATGAATCAAAGAGGCTCCAAGTATAATAATAAAAGTGTCAAGAGCAATCTATCTCACTAGTCTAAGGAATACGAAGTGCTACAAAGTTTTGGGGATGTTGTGTTTCCACCATGGATAACATATATATATAATGATAGTTTGGTCGTTGTGTAGAATTATGTCTTTATGGACATAATAATTTCACACCTGAACTTTTGGACAAAAGAAATTCAAATTTAGACTTTTGAACCGAACGCACCAAAGGAAAACATAATGAAGACATGCCTCAAATGTCGATGTTAGCTATAGATTTGCCAATTACTACAGGACTTGAAAACTAATTTCTCCATATAGATTTTTCAATTAACAAAGATTCACCAACAAGATAAATAGTTGCTACTTTAAATGTCACTATGTCCAAAAATCAAAGACAAAAGAATCATAAGCAACAAAATGTGTCTTTTAGAATGGAAGTGTCACGACCCAAACCCGCCCCTATGGGTTTAGCACCGTAATTGGTTAGTAATCTGAGATTACCTAAGGCCTGCTTAACAGTAATAATAGTAATACAGAGTACAGGGGCTGGCGGAAGCCAAAACAGTAATTAAAAGATGTCCAATGAGCTGTGACGGTCTGTATGCAAAAAGACTTTTCAAGACACATATACAATCAGTACCGAAACAGTATGTACAATATATACAATCATTCAGGACAGGGACTTAATCCCTATTAGAACAGTACAGTACAACATCATTCAGTCTATACTGAACATATACAAAGAGGGGGAAAACTAAAACACCCCAAGTAGCCTCAGCTTGAACAGTTCTGGAACCTCAAAGTGAGGCACAAAGGTTGGCTTGAGAAAACAGGAGTTAAGCTTGACACCCCTAGCAACGGTACGGTGCCTGAACACCTACATATATATATATGAGCAGTGAATTAAAGCCCAGTGAATAACATATGTGTAAAGAGGTTAAGAATGAATGCCCCTTCAGTATTGAAAACAGTCGTTTATCAGTATATCAGTCATTCAATTTGTGACTCATAATTTATGCCATATAGTAATTCAGAAATTATAATAGTCATATGTGGTACACCCAATAGCAAAACAGTACAGAAGGTCTTAACAGACCGAGCAGTCAATGATGGCTATCATATCAGTAAACAATAGTGGTTCCAAACATAGGAACCGACAGAGATCTCTGTAGCAATAATAGTTCAGTAACAGTATATTGCTATGGATGCCACGAATACAGTTCACAAATAGGACAAACATTCATTCAGTAAACAGTGTCATTTCATAAAGCAGTGCAGTCATTTGTTCAGAAAGTAATCTCAATTGAACATATCTTTACAACATTGTTACTCACAGAGTTCTGGGCTAGAGATAAGCTAGTACGCGTCCTCGGATGCCAACCCTACACAGTTACAGAGTGAACACACACTAAGCTACACAATTGGGAAATAATAACTTAATCCCTATCTTGACTCGGTGTGGTTCTACATCAATATCCTCATTAAGATGCCTTAAACTAGGTCTAAGAATGCCTAGAATGGAATGAGGATGCAAAGATGCACTTCAAAAATATTTTCAAAATTTTCAGAAACATAGAGGTCCCGCTCGAGTGTGGGTTTCCCCGCTCGAGCGGACATGCAAACAAAAGGCTCCACTTGAGCTTAAACTTTCCCGCTCGAGCGAACTGCAAAAGTACTAGATGTGTGAAAATCACGCTCGATGGGCACTCGACACCCGCTCGAGCGTGTGACACAAGTCCTCGCTCGAGCAGACTGTAAACACAACAAAAGTGCTGGATACACGAATTTCCCGCTCGAGCACCACTTACCCCGCTCGAGCGGGAGTCTAAAATCAGGAATTTTCAGATTTGAACCTCAAGCTCAAAATCAAGTTTTAATGCATCAAATTCGATCCTCTTGGGTCAATTTTCTGGAAAACACTTGTAAATTCATAGTTTAACATGATTCAAAGCTCAATTTGTAAAATCAAGGCCCAAAGGTAGTTCAATTGGACACAAATTCAAACAAATTCCATGAACATGATGTAAAACATAACATGCATGAATTTAATCAACTTCAAGCTTTCAAAACATGAACAAATGAGCCAATTCTTTCTATAGCAAGATGAATTCATGGACTATACTCAAGATATGAACATGCATGTGAGGAATTTATGAACTACAACCTCAAAACTTCAAAATATATACATGCATGCAAGAATTAAACTCTTAATTCAACACATTAAGCCATATCTTGGCTCTAAACTTCAAAATTAACATAGACCATGCAAGGCACAACTTAAACTCACAACCAAGGAGATGAGTTCTAACCTTAGGTCTTTAAACTCAAGGATATAAGCTCAATTGTACAAATTCTCTACAATTTCTTCAAGTCTCCAAGCAAATCTTTGTTGAAACCAAGCTCTCCTAACTCTCTCTCTCTAGTCGATTTTGGTCTCATGGAATGGCTGAGGAAATGATGTATCTAATGTATAATTCAAGCCTCAAAATATGATATGAAGTGGGCCACTAAGTGGCAAAGTTGTAAATAAAGCTAATTCTTGTAATTTATCAATATTTAAACTAATTTAATCATACCAAACCACATTTCAATTAAATATACCATAAAATCATATAAATCTTAATTAGCACAAAACATCAATCAATTTCAGATTCGGCCGCCGATAAAGTCTTCAATTTGCAGTTTAAAGCATAAAACATGAACAGATAATTTAACAATCAACAGATAGAATTGCATTCAAACTAGCACAATCAATCAATCAGTTTAGTAATTCAGTCAGTCAGTCAATTAACATGCTTAATCATAGATTAGCACTAGTCAGTAGTGTTATCAGTAAACAGTGCTGAGGGTTGTTACATGAAGGAATACCAAATCCATAATTAGTAAGAGCACTTCTCCATAATATCAAGATAAAATGTCACTACGGCAAGAACATACTCATGAGAGCATTAAAAAAAATGTAAAAGAAAACTTTTCTTGGCTCAATTTTTGACAAAAAGAAACATTACTCCAAAACAAAACTCATTTGATGTCAAGAAAAAATCTACCATGCAAACCACTGTTCACACCCTCTGTGCACCACAACTCATCACCATCCTACAAATCACAAGTGAATAATATACTAAATAAAACTTAAATAAATATAAAAATATTCAATAAACCAAATATTCGATATAAAAGTTTTTTTCCATCAGAAAATAGAATCTTTTTTTTTCAAAGAAAATAAGAATTTATTTTCAAAATATGAGTTTTTTAGAAATAAAAATATTAGAAATTCTAAATGAACTAACAAACATATATGTGGAATTGCTTAGTAATTCATTTGGGATTCTTAACATTACTCTATTAAAAATAGTTTTACATCAATTGTAAACTTTATGAATATTAAGGAGTAATTAAAACCTTAAGATGTTGTTTGGCAATGTTCACAGTTTATTATTTATTTAAGGTAAAAACGAAAACAAAAAACACGTTTGATACATTTAAAATTGAGAAAACAACCCATTAGTGGATGGTTGAATTTAATTATTTATTTTTTAAATTCATGGTAAAGCTTGCAAGTTTTAGTTATTAAAATTATAAACTTCTTCATATTCATGTAATTATTTTTTAAAATCACATATGAATTGTAATTTCTCATTTAAAATTTTTGTTTTAAAAACAAGTGAAAATGGAAAATTATGACAGGTGATTGTCGACGGTTAGAGATGATAGACGATTGGTCACATAAACTAATAGTTGAAAGTGATTTTCAACAAAATGTGATGGTGGAAGGTGGTTACTGTTAGTAAGAGATTGTTAGTGGCGATGACAACTTGTTAGTGATTGAGGAAGGTAGTAGTGAAGGTGGTTGATGGAGGACATAAGGTGATTGATAGAGGAAATTATTAGTGATGGTAGTCGATATCGATGAGTAGGAATGACAACGGGTCAGGTTTAAAGCGGGTTTATCGTCTTCCGTCTCCACCCTCGCTCCTTATAGACGTCTCCGAACGCCCCGGGAGGAACGAGCTCCCGTTCTGTTCATTTGGGGTCACTACAGCTCAAGACTCTCAAATTTGTCACGGTTCTAAGTCTGAACCAAAGAGTCCAAATCCGGCAAATCGTTTTGAGAAAACAGATTTTTTAGAAAAGAAGTGCCAAACATGGACTGCTTTGCCAGATACAGAGTCGCCACCTAAATATTTTATTTTGGAAAATTAGGAAACGCCCTGACTTGTTGCCTAAGGCCACTTGTCCGTCATCACCAAAGTTGCCTCGGCTCGGGAACTTGGGTACGATTTGGGGAAGGCACTTCGTGAGCACCCCCGCTCCGCCCCGATAAAAGATCGCCTCTACTAACCATGATATCTATTTTTGAAAACCATTATGTGTTTTATTCCGGTTATAGCCTAGGTACTTATTTGTGGATGCGCACAGTATAACAGTATAGACTGGGTCGCCTGAATTGGAACAAAGCATTTCATGTGTTATTTGAAAGATGGCGTTTGCTAACTCGACCAAAGTCAGCTTAAAAATGGCATATATTTTGCCACCCTTGGTGGGCTTAGAAAAGATGGTTTTGCCACTATCTAATGGGCTTTAAAAACAAACAGTTGATGATTTATTCCAATCCAAGTAACCCAAACTTCACCCACAGGCATTCAGGCAGTTAATCACATAGCAAAAGCCTATGGTAAGCATGACTATTCATGGCAGTCACTCACACGCATGCGAAGGATGCTAAAGCATAAAACTCATCGAGTACTCCCAAGCCAAAAAAGAAACTCATTAGAGAAATCCAGCATGATCCTAAATGATACAGAAATGCGCTAATGCAACACATGCAAAAAATGCAACTATACAGGCTCGGCTATTCTAAACATGGCATATGAGATGTGCAACAGCTCAACAAGTACTCAATTTGGAATTGAAAGTACAATAACAGTTAGATATGTAGCCGAGCCCGGTGCATGCAAACAGATGAATGAATGCAAACATGCTATCAATTACTGTATGCTAATTTGAAATTATGTCTAATCTAACCATCATAAACAGTTTAAATAAACAGGGGAAGAAAGACGTGGGGTTCAGAAACTACATCACACTCACGCAACTATATTACAACATTGCCCTCGGCACAAAGAGGCGTCCGACGATATAAATAAGTATACAGTCCCAAATAATTACAGTCCCGAATAAATACAAAAATCCTAATTAATTTACAAAATTACATCTTAGGAAAGCTATAAACTGGCATGCAAGCCAGGGGACTGCTTTGGCTCTGTATGAATGATGTATGTTTGGGTTCTGCCTTGTGCTGAAATCTATCTGCGATGCCCATATTAGCCTTCTGTTTTGCAATGATTTCTGAAAGCGCGCCAGCCCCGGTAAGACGCGCTGGTTCTTGATTTGCTGGCAACAGAGAGCGCAGGGGAAAAGGGCATGGCAATGTTATATTCACAAATGTATGCATGCTCGATCCCTCGTGCACCAATCACGCATCTCGATGCATGAGGCCCGAGGAGTACGAATTGCGCAATTCAATATAGAGGAATGCCATGAAAACACAACTAAAACCTAACTCCATCATGGATAATCCGGGTGTCACAGGTGACTGGGGAATTGAGACACGTTCCGTCACTCGGAGTACGAAACGTACCTCCTTTCCCGTGTCCAGGCTAACTCCTATCCCGAACACGATGCAATATGCATGACATGCATGAAATGCAACTAAGATACAATCCTAACATACACAATGTTATGGAATGGCATACACGCTGCACGAGGTAATATACAACCAAGCATACACAATACTACTGAGGCAATGGCATACGCAATGCAATAATGGGCTTACACCAACATGAGAGAGCCTCAGCCACACTCACATAGGAGGCCATCAGATGAAAATGAGACAACTCGAAGTGCGTGCACGCGTGCACGCAAACTGAGGACCGACCCTCAGGCACCGAAATACCACTCTAATGAGACATGGCAAAGATATGGAATATGGCACACTATAATGCAAAAATCAGAGGTAAAATGAGATGCGAAACAGCCTCGAAACCCGGTAAAATGAAACCCGATGCATGGAACGAGCCCCGAAACATGGATTTTGGCGCATGAAATGGCCTATAGCTATGCAATGCATGCATAATTTGAACATGAATTATGAAGACAGAAGCCAGGAAGCCCCAATACAAGCATTTTTACAGTTCAAAGCATGGCCAAACAGCAAGCACAAATATGGCAAAACTAGCATGCAAAAATGGCCCTAAATGTGAGGTAAAGAAACAACTCACAGCTGCTGACCCCAAACAGATTAGGGCCCTTCAACAAAGTTGAAGAGGGGCCCAAAATATGATCTTTTACAATTGATGGTCGGACCCAAAACAGTATGAAAATATATCCAAAATGCTATGCAAAATGAGGCCAAAAAGAGGGATATAACACAAAGTATGTAAAAGATGCCTCCAACCATGAAAGACCCTTAATTAAACATGAAGAATGGGCCAAAATAAGACTGTTTTCAGTTCTGAAAATCGCCCGAAAATAGAAGCACAATAGGCTAACAAATCATGCAAAAATGGAGCCAAGAGAGAGATATAAAGGCAAGTGATGAATGAAAGCCTCAAACAGCAATGAGCCCTTCAACAATGTTGAATAAGGGCTCAAAATAAGCTACTTCTCAGTTCATGACAGAGCTCAAAACAGATTATACATAGGCCAAAAATACTACACAAGATAATGGCATTCAGGAGGAATAATGAAGCAAGTGCATCAAGGGGGCCTCAAACAGTGAGAGGCCCTTAAACAAAAGTGAAAAGGGGCTCAAAATAAGTCTAGTTCCAGTTAAGGTCGGAGCTCAAAACAGCAAGCATGTATGGCTAAGAAATGATACAAGATATGGACTAAAAAGGGAGAAATGGAACTTACCCTTGAAGACAAGTCTTTGGTAGCTTCTTGGCTTGAGTTTGTGGCTCCTTAGGCTTTGAAGAACAGCCTCCAGCTACTGGAATGAAGGATGAGAGGGTGGGGCTTGGTGGTATAGTGTAAAATGATGTAGGGTTTGAAGGATGGAAGCTTGGAGATAAAGATGGAGAGAGATATAATGCAAAGGCTTGAGAGGGATTTTTTGTTAACCCTAAACCAGCAGCTGGAGCTGCTGATATATAGGCAAAAATGGGGGGGAAAGGGGGGGGGGGAAATGGAGGGAAAAAATGGAGGGAAAACAATCCAAGTTTCACTCCAAAAAGGCCAAAAAGTGGGATATAAAGACAAGTGATAGCTTCTGGATCCAAATGGCCGAGAGCCCTTCAATAAAGTTGAAGAGGGGCTCAAAACAAGACACTTTGTAGTTTATGACCAAGTCCGAAACAGCTCACAAGTAAGCCTAAAATACCGTGCAAAAATAGGCCTAAAAGAGCGTTAAAGAAGCAAGTGACAGGAGGAGACCTCAAACAGCAAAAGGTCCTTAATCAAACATGAAAAGGACCTCAAAATATGACTATCTCAAGTTTGGGTCGGAGCCCAAAAATGCAGAATGAAGGTTCGGGAGCCAAAATACGCAGTTCGGGGCCCCGAAAGTGGGCTGTTAGGCACCGGAAGTGGTGTCCGACCACGATGTTGTTCTCTCGGGCCGCAGTGTCCCTCAAAAGGGAGTAAATAAGATGCATGCCAAAAACTGGAGCAAACGGGGGTGGTTAAGCGGTCCCGAACCGAGGCACACGGCCAACGGCTCCGAAAAAACCGGAAACCGGACTCCAAACGGGCAAAACGGCCTACGACCACAAAACGTAGCCTACGGCCACTGAGAGATGATCTACGAGACCTCTCCCTCCCTTCGGGAAGAGAAAACAGAGAAAACGGAGCCTGATTCGCAAACCGAGACAAAGCACAAAAGAGTCCAGAAGTCCGGAGGCAAGGCTCGCAGCCGAGACTCTGAAACTTCTGAACGAGTACAATATGCACCATCACTGAGCGCTCAATCAGTGACGTCTGAGTCTTAAGGTCGGTCAAAAATGGGGTGTCTACACTCCCGCTCCCCCTTATATCATATCGAGGGCGGGGCAAAAATGGGATGGAGACGAATTAATTTTGTAAATTCAAAAATAAAAAAATTTAATGAAATTATAGATAATAATTAATAATTAATGAGAGTTAACACATATAATATGTTAAATAAATGAGTGAAAATGAAAAATATTTTAATATTTTAATTTCGTTATGTTAAAAAAAGAAATTATATGCATAAAAATATATTTAATAAATGAAATCAAGATTGGAACGGAATAGATGGGGACGGAGCAGTGGGTGATAATCACAAAAAGGGGCAAATTACAAACACCCCCTCGAGATTTAGTGAAAATACAGATTCCTTCTGAGGTTTGAGAAATTACATCCCGTCCCCTGAGCTTTATATTTTCATAATAAATTGCCCCATGAGGTTTTTATTTTCATACAGATTCCCCCCTAATTTTCCTTAATTTGTTATGAAAATTTGACCATCAGGAAGCAATTTGTAATTTCTCAAACCTCAAGGGAAAATCTATATTTTTACCAAATCTCGAGAGAGGTGTTTGTAATTTGCCCTCACAAAAAGTAGGTGAAAGAAGAAAAAAAAAAGGTGGGGGGGAATTAAACAAAAAATGAAACTAATTTTTTTGTAAAATGTTTACAATTTTTTTGAAATAAAAATAAAAACCAAACGAATTGTTATTTATAATTTTTTAAAATTCTGTAAATATAAAAAAAAAATTATAAATATAAACGTTATCAATAATTCCTAAACTGTTTTATGAATTTATAATTATTAATATAATCTTAAATAATTTTACTTCCTCCGTCTCAAAATAGTGATTTATTCTGGGGAATCTAACTTTTTTTTGATAGTATAATTATTGAACTTTAAAAAAATTAATTTTTCAAAATTACCTTTTGATAGTACATTTTTTAAAGAATATTAATTATATTTTTTATGTTGTTAATGAATTTAAAAAAAAAAGATAAAATAAGAAATTTATATTGTTTTTGTATTTAATTTTTAAAAAATAAATAATATTTTGACACAATAAAAAATGGAATAAGAATTAATATTTTCAGAGAAGGGAGTATAAATTTAGCGATGGTGCCAGTATACTAACTAATGTACCAATACTAGTTATGACATTATTATTGAGTTCACTCATTAATTACATTACAAATATCAAAAATCTCTTAAATTATATCACATCATCAATTGGTACATTAATTATTAATTGATACATATAACATTATTTTCAATTTGGGTATGGCTTCTGTCCAGTCTGGGATCAGACTGGACCGTGTTGTTGGGCCCGTGGGGGCCACCACGGGTCCCGTTTTGATAATCTAAATCGTTAATGTGTAGAACTCGTCGAGTACTATGTATTTGTAAAAAATCACGTTGATCGGATATCGATAGCTATGTGATCAAAACACTTTTTTGTCAACCGTTAATTTGTTCACCGTCCAATTTTTTTAATACGAAATGATTTGATCATATAGCTATCGATATCCGATCAATGTAATTTTTTACAAACATATAATATTCGACGAATTCTACACATTAACGATTTAGATTATCAAAAGACCCATAATAAGCCCCACGAACCCAACAGTACGGTCCAGTCCGACGGATCCCGGACTGGACAGAAGCCATACCCTTTAAATTAAGAGTTATTTTGTTAAAGAATGCCCTTAATTTTCCCTAGCTTTAATTGCCATTCTGTCTCCAAAAGTCTACTGAAAATTTGCTCTGTCGTCAATCTCCGCGGATCCTGATCGGATCGTTGGAAGCTCAGAGTCTGAATTTGGAGGGCGGAGGATGGAGAACGCCGACGTGTTTGGCTCGTCGACTTGGCACGACTTCTTGGAGCGCATGCGACAACCCTCCGCCGCCGATTTCGTCAAAGCCATCAAGAGGTCTCTCTCTCTCTCACTCTCTCTCAATTCCATTCCTTTTCCTATCAATCAATGTGTTTGTTTGTATCGAAATACTTCATCACTGTTCTAATTAAGCTATATATCTCATATACACACATACATTTGTGTATGGTATTGTATTGACATCGATATAAACATTCTGGGTTTTGATACGGACACTACCAGTGGAACACTTGCTCATTCGCTACTTCACACTTTCTTTTCTTTTTCTTTTTCTTTTTTGTTTCTTTTTTTAAATTATCAAATTTGTTAGAGGAATTTAGACTAAAAGCTTGATTTGATATAGCTCACTCAAATGGAAAGAATCGATTTTGTTTCATCAACTACTTTTAAAAATACCTAACCTATTGCTAAAAAGCTCCTTTAACCAATTCATGTGAAAAATAACCCATCGCCAATTCTTCATCTTTTAACAATTTCATCAAACTTACGTGAAAAAAGGGTTGTTGGAAATTTGGGAAAAGATTTGATTCGTACTTGATTTGATGAAATATTTGGTGAAAACCTTTTTTTTTTTTTTTTTTTGGGTTTGAGGATTTGGTGAATTTGATACAAGTTTGATTAAAGAATTGGATCTCATTTTCACCAAAATTTTCATCAAATTTAAATTTGATGGAAGATTTGGCGAAGGATTGGAGATGCTCTTACACATCTAGAATAACTCAACACCTGTATCATGGGGGAACAATAGTTGAATTGATCATATGCCACAGGTCTTCTCTCTTCATTTTTTCCCTGTTTTTTTCATAGGGGCAGGCAAAGCAAAAATATCTCACTTGCTTCTGAGCTCAGTAATCCAATCAAATGTGTGACTTGATAAATAGATGCTATGAAATATTTTGTGAAAACCTTTTTTTTTTTTTTTTTTGGTTTGAGGATTTGGTGAAAACTTGATTTGATACAAGTTTGATTAAAGAATTGGATCTCATTTTCACCAAAATTTTCATCAAATTTAAATTTGATGGAAGATTTGGCTAAGGATTGGAGATGCTCTTACACATCTAGAATAACTCAACACCTGTATCATGGGGGGAACAATAGTTGAATTGATCATATGCCACAGGTCTTCTCTCTTCATTTTTTCCCTGTTTTTTTCATAGGGGCAGGCAAAGCAAAAATATCTCACTTGCTTCTGAGCTCAGTAATCCAATCAAATGTGTGACTTGATAAATAGATGCTAATATAATAAAGAAAAATTCTTGTTTACATCATAACCATCAGTCAATAACCTTCTACTTTTCTAAGCATCTTTATATGTTGCCTGTGTAGACAAGGTTCTGGTTGAACGCTACAAGATTTGCCATGTCTTTACTTATTGTAATTTATTTTCATTGTTGAGAGTCATGTGATACATGCAAAGACTAATATGTGCACCTATTGTAAGTTGTTCACAAGAAAAGTTCTGAGTGGGACATTTTGCATGTTGCAGTTTTATTGTGTCATTTTTGAACAACCCTCCTGATCCAGAAAGGGATAGTGCTGCGGTGCAAGAGTTTCTTAGCAACATGGAAGCGGCCTTCAGGACTCATTCGCTTTGGGCTGGTTGTTTAGAGGAGGAACTGGAGAGTGCTGGTGAAGTGAGTCGACCTGTATTTCAACTTCAATTTTCACCCCCTTCATTAGATCGTTTTGTGATATACTCAATTAATACTCATGGCAATCGGTATAGATGCTCCTTAAAAGGGAACATGTAATTACTCCTATAATAGAAGTCTTGGCATGTCCGTTTGTATTGGGTTACTTTGTATTAGGCTTAAATCTCCAGCTAAACAGGAATGCTCATTGGTAGGAAACCATTTTAAGGGGCTTTAGATGTGAAACCTAGGAAGCACGGATACAGATACGTGATACGGTGATACGATGATATGGATACGGCGATATGTCAAAATCTGAAAAAGTAGGATGCGGGTACAGCTGGGATACATTCGTAAAAAAAAATTATTTTTTATAATTTTAATAATGTAATATGCATGAAAATAAAACCTAAAGCAAATTAATAAATAAGGAGAGGGAATCATATTAAATAACGAAATACTAACAATAAAGTTCCTAAAATTAAAAATTTGATAAAGAAACACTTCCATTAAAACAGTGTACGGAAACACACACACAAAAAGGGGGGAAAAAAAGAAGAAGAAGAAGAACGAGAGCAGAGAGTATTGATCATTGAAAAAATATAAATATAAAATAAAATAAAAAATTATATACTTATTTGGAGTATTAAAATATAAAAATAAAAAAAAATAGAAAAAAAAATTGGATACTTATTTGGCGTATCCCTCGTGTATCCTCGCATATTCTGCCGTATCCTTCGTGTATCCCTTCCGTATCTGAAATTAAAAATATATATATATATAATGGATATTTATTTTCCGTATTTGATACGTATCCCGCCGTATCGGATGCGTATCTGTATCTGATATATATTTGATACTCGTACGAAACTTTTTTTGGAGTATCCATGCTTCATAGTGTGAAGCCCAAGGGAGTCTAAATGAGTGGAAGATTTGTCTTCTTCTTTTTCTATCCTTTTGGCCTTTACTTTAGCACTCGAAGCCTTAATCAGTTGCTGTACAGAATTTCCTGTAACTAATTTTCGACAATTTGGAATATGCTCATTTTTTAATCTAAGAAAATTAATACTTTACAATCCAAAAGTCTTACAATCCTCTCTTCTATCTTTTAAATCCATAAACCTGCAAGCTTTCTTAACCTTTGTATTGACCAACTGTTATTTCAGGGAAAACTGAACCTATGAGAAGTCAGTTTGTATATTATAAATGAGCTTGCATTTTGCATATGGCTTCAACATATAATCTTTAAAATGAATGGTAGGTCTCCACCATAAACAATTGAGCAAAAGCTAAGGAAAACAAAGTCTAGTGTGAGGTTGTTGGGCATTCATCTACCCCTATCCCTGCGCAGTGGAAAATGTTCCTCGGGCATGACTATAATAGCAGACAAAGTGTTATCCCAGGAGAGTAGCAACTAAAAAGGTTTTAAATTTGGGGTTTTGAATTAAGATAAGAATAAATTTCAAATCCCCATATTCCACTTTCCAACTATGACCAAATTGGTTATTGCGTTTTTGTTCAAGACTTTATGGAGCATTAACTGAACTTACCAACACAGCTGAATTTTTATTAGAATCATAAACAATATTAAACAGTGCTATTTTATCCTTTGCTGTCGGATTCAGGATCCAAATTCCCTCAATTGGGCCAAATATTCTTCAATCGCATCTGATTGTTTTCCCTTTGAATTTTATTCATTTATATTCAGATATCAAATCTGAAACCAAATTTCGGAACGATTTACTCTCTAACTTGGTGAACTTAAGCAAGTGGACAGGTTGTAACTGCTATAGTCAATATTCATGGCTTGGTAACCTGTGTCCTATTTAAATCCACGTCTGACTAGCTAGGAAGTTATCCTCGCATTGTCAATGCTTTCCATTCTTGTGCTGGTACTGTCTCTTCTTTTAGTGTTAGTTACATGGAATATTTTGGATTTTGTCACGTGTCTAGGTTCAAGTATCACAAGGTTATTGTTCTGGTACTTTCGTTTGTAACTAAATTTCAATGAAAATGAGACAAGATTCAGAAGCAAGCTGGGTTTTATCAATTCAAGACCATCTACAAGTTTTCTTGCTTTGATATTAGAACCATCAAACATTTGGCTTGAGGTAGTAACACACATCAAAATTCAAATACTACATTGTTTTTTTGTCAGCTACAGATCAAAAGGACAGTTGATAGGCACAACAACAGTTTGCCCCTTTTGAAGATAACAATACCAATTGTGTGTAATATTTAGTCTTACATTATAAATTTTACAACTTTTAGAAATTTTTTCTTTATAACCTTGTTTGGTTATTATCATTTTTTTTTGGGTCCTTGAGAGTAAGAATTGTAATTGGGTGTCTTAAGATTTATTGTTTTTAGTGATTTATAAATGAAAAAGGTTATAGATAAAAATGACAACTAAAGTTGCTTGTTCATAATTTATTTATGTCATATATATGTCCATAAACGGTAGTTGTCTTTATTATCAAATGAGCCATTAGCCTTGGTATGTCAGTGTTTTTCTCTTACATTTGGCTTCTCAAACACTTAATGAGCTAATGCTTGTGTCCAACACTAAAGCACTTCCCAAAGATCCTGATTATATCTACATGCTCTTTTAATAAAGCTTATTTATTTATCAAAAAAAAAATATTGTCCTGAATAAGTGAGAAATTATTTTTTATTGTAAAACCTACCTGAAACCTATCTGATTACTTGTTCACTATTGAATTCTCTGTGGTGTTTTCCTCACGCTAGCTTGACCCAATAAAAGGATAAATTTAGATATTTCACATAATGAACTTTCATGCTCATTTGTATACACACATGGCTATGTCTTTGTATCCTCGCTTGGAATGCATTATCCGCGTCTGTCTTTGTATATCATAGGCCATTGTCCGGACTTTAGATCCCAAGAAGAAAAAGGGGGAAAAATGAAGGTGAAACTAGCTTCAATTTTGTTTATAACTTTTTATATCGCTTTATTTTTGTAGGGCATCTACTTTATAGGTTTTTTTCTTAAATAGTTTTATTTTCTTTTCATTTTTAGTGTCATACAATTTCTTGCAATTATTGTGCTGATATTGGAATGTTCTTATATTTTCTTTTTGTTTACATTTTGGCATGACACATAAATTTCTCTCAATTACAGGGGCTGGAGAAGTATGTCATGACAAAGTTATTTAACCGTGTATTTGCTTCAGTTCCAGATGATGTCATAGTTGATCAACAACTACATGAAAAGATGGCTTTAATTCAACAATTTATACAGCCAGATAATTTGGATATCAAACCAACTTTTCAAAATGAAACATCATGGTTGGTAAGTGTAGGAATGCTTGTGTAAAGTGAATTTTTCTGTGACACATTGAATTCTTTTTCTATCAATGGCATAAGGGAAGGACAATGGTTGGCATTATAGCCATATAGATTTTTCTATTTTGGACACATGCAGAAATGTTTTAGAAGATGCAGAATTACATATCTATTATGAAATTTGATTATTAGCCCTTCTATGAATGAAGTGATACTAACTTCATGTGTGGATATTTTGGTTGCTAGAGGGGGGGATTTTTATACATTATAGAGGAACACAGTGTTAAGGCCTGGTTTGGTTTGGTTTGATTTGGTTGTAGAGGAACACAGTGAAGGCAATTGTTAATGTTTTATTACATAAACCCAAGCAAACAGAGACCATTACATATTATATATTGGAGTGCTCAAGGGAAATGGAAAAAATCTGCAAACTGAACCAACCAGGACTTCATGGGTAAGGTTGGTTCAGTTCTGGGACTACCTTGGTTCGGTTTTGGGTCCAACAATCCCAGAACTGACCAAGTCGGTTTGGATTCAGGGTCATCCAAATGAACCGAAGAACCACCCCTCTACATATATTATATACAATATTTTATATACTGTATAAAATGTAGTGGACTTAAAAAATAATCAATATGGCATGTATTGTTGACTTTATGGAGACAGGTGTTAAATTTATCAAAAAAATCTTCGAGCGGTTAGCCTATATAATTTAAATTATTCATAAGTAATATTACTATATTTTAGGGTCTTTTTTTGGGAAACCTTGGGGTGGCGGTCGGCCCTACAATGGTGCTAGATGCCAGTCATGACCGCAATTCCAAAAACGTGGGATTGGGGTAGTGGCATCTCCCTTCGCTAGCAGGTCTATTTTGTAAAATGAACTTGGATGCCATCCTTTTGTTATAATTTCCCTTTATGTATCATGAAACTTTGATTCCTTGAACTTTATGGTTTGTACCACATTGAGTCTTTATTTATTTGATTTTGAGGTGTGCATCCTATTATCTTATGTAAAATTTAATATATATAAAGAGAAATAGAGAATTGTATTATTGATTGATCTAATGTTATATCAATTACAATGATTCATGATTCCTATATATAGAAGAGGGTGAGTGTGTAGTAGGTAAGGAGTAGGTGAAGTGGAGGTGGTAGTGGTGTAGTGGGTTAGGTTTAGTGGAGTAGGTGAGGTGGTAGTGGTGTAGTGGGTTAGGTTTAGTGGAGTAGGTTTAAGTGGGTGAAGTAGGTGATAGGTTTTAACATCTTAGATGCATTATGAATTTTCAAAAACTTTCATTGAACCTGTGGCTTGGTATTGAGATGTTCATGGAAATATTTCAAATCATCACAAGTCAATTTTGGTTGGCAACATTATTGGGAGGAGATAATTAAACCAATTTTTTGAGTGCTAACCATATTTGAGACATTTGTGATTTCTTTTATTTTATTTGTCAGGTTAGTAGTGACCAAACTTTTTCTCTTTACTACCTGAAGTGGTTCTATTCCAATATTCATAGCAATAATTATCTTATCCTAAGGTGATAAATTGTTACCTTAGTTCCCATTGTGAGAAGGCTTACATCTGCTCTTGAAACATTTTTGGCAGCTTGCACAGAAAGAGCTACAAAAGATCAACATGTACAAGGCACCAAAAGACAAACTTGTTTGTATCCTTAATTGTTGCAAAGTCATCAATAACTTACTGCATAATGCTTCTGTTGCTTCGAATGAGAATACTCCTGGAGCTGATGAATTTCTTCCAGTTCTCATTTATGTTACAATAAAGGTAAGGTGAGTCATATGTTGCATAGTTACTTTATTTAACTTCATTCTGCCTGCCAAGTTGTTTATGCAACATGCTTGCTCCTTATTGCTCTTTTCATCTTGTTAATCTATTGTAATTTGTATCAAAATTTTGCGCTGTTTCCTTTGTGAAAATTAAATTCACTTCAAAATGGAGGATCATACTGGCCAATGGTTATTTTGGGTTTGCCAGTTGTTCATCTTTCTTAAGCTCATGCTGAAATGTAAATGGCATTTACTGGCTGAAATTTATTGAAGCTTTTTAAGAACTTAAATTAGGAATAAATGCTCGGATTTCTGAGGTATTTGCTTGAAATTGGTCATTAGTGATGAGCCTTATCAACAATAATAAATACATGAAATAATAAGTTGTTCAATTAAGAAGCTCGGACACTTCTAAGAAGGTCATGTATCCATGTCAAAACACTGACACTCTTTGGACACTTCCCCAACACGTGTCAGACACTCTTCAATACATGTCTTATTTTTTAATTTTTTTTTAGAAGACCCATACACTCTTTGGATACATGGAGGACATATGTGTCTATAACACGAGTCTATCAATTAGACACAGGTAAAACTAATTATAAATTTGAACAAAACAATTTTAGATACAATAATAAAACAAAAATCATATAAATTTGTAGGAATTGGTGTCATATTGTATTTTTTATTATCTTTTAATGATATATTCATATATATAACATATAATAAATATACAAAATTATATATTTTATGCGTGTCTCCCATGTATCGTGTCCTGCATTTTTTTACAATTGGCGTGTCAACGTGTCCTTATCATATCCATGTCGTGTCGCGTGTTCGTATCCGTACTTCTTAGTTGTTCAACTACTTAAAAGGTTTTATATACTGATGTAGAGGAGTGGTTTGCTTCCGTTTAGAGCCACAAAAGCTAGGGCTGAAACTTTAACCAAGAGCACTGAACGGCCAAGAAAACCAGAAGTCAGTTAATTTTTTTTTAAGCCAAAAATGTTATAATCGGTTTGCTGTTGATTTACACTTTCTCAGACCGCCACCGACTGAACCAGTTCCGTTTAAAACTTTGCTTTTAATCTCAGCCATCCACATGTATTACCTACACTAAATCTGAGCTGTCCATGAATCATGGGATATTACCCCCTCCCAGCCCCAGAAATTCTCATTCATTCATTCTCTCTCTCTCTCTCTCTCTCATCACATTCACACACATGCATAGAGACTCGATCTCTCAATATCTATCTCTCTTGATCTCTCACTCTCACTGTCTCTCAATCTCACACTGTGAGACGCAGATGAGGCCACTCTTGCTTCTATATCTCTCATTCTTGCTTAGAGGCTTAGATGATATCGAATCTTCCTCAGGCTTCTAACTATCACACTTCTTTGAGCTCTCTTAGGCTCACTGACCGGCAACACTTTTCCTAATGTACTTGACTATTTTTAAAACCCTAATGTTAAAATTGGAAGCCGTAATCTGAAAACCCTAATTTCAAAGCCCTAATTGGAAAACCTAATTTGAAACTGTTTTTTGAAAATCCTAACTTAACTTGAGAAGCCTAATTGAATGGTTGAGTTTTTATTTATTATGTTTTGTTTCAATTTGAATGGTTGAGATAATTGTGTGTTTCAAATTGAATGGTTTAGAATCTTTAGATTGCAAAATTATAGATTTGAGTTAATTGTTTTTTGTTTTTGTTGGTAAGCAACTACTGATGTTTGCTGGATTTTATTGACTACTGTCTTGATTTTGATTTTGATTTTTTGATTTTTTATTTTTTTGTGTATACAAAATTGAAGGGCCAAACCATTCGGTTTTCATTGAACCGCACCGAACAGTTCAACAATGATTTGGTGCGGTTCATGATGTTATCTTGGTCAGTGCGGTCCAAGATTTTATCAAACCGACAGCATCGGCTCAGTGCCAAAACTGGCTGAACCCCAACCGACCCTGAACTGATTTCAGCCCTAAAAAAAGCAAAGGAGGAAGCTCAAACATAATCTAGTTTAGAGACCATACGAAAAGATATTTCTGCAAGTAGCTTCCGTTGACTTGACTTGAGTTGTTAAAATAGAAAGTTGAGGGTTATTAAAGAAACCTCAAGGGAAAAACTAAGTAAAAAAAAGATGAAAACCAAAACTGATAACTATGGACAATGTTGGCAGGTTTAAAATACTATTTGGTAAGCTCAACAATACTTTTTTAGTTGCTAACCAAATGCTCCAACAATGCCAATTCTGAAAATCCAGCATAATGATAACCTTTAAAAGAGAGCCAATTTTGGCCCTTCTTCTACATACACACTTCTCTCTACCTTTTAGAACAGTAAACAAAGAAACATTTCTTGCTCAAAATCCGCCATACGATCCGTTGTAAGCATCCTTATACCAAGTTTATAATTGGACGGATTTGAAGCATAAATTTTATGAACCCTCTACTCTTATACCAAACCCCAAAAAATAGTCTCTGTAGATCATTGCCGTCTTCTTCTTCAGTTGAGTCTTCTTTATATTTTGTAATACTCTCTTGGTCCTAGAATGTTACTCCCAAAATCCTAGAATGTTTCCATTTTGGGAGTTCCAACTTTTTAAGGGGATATGTAGTTAATGCATTCAAATTTAAATAGAAGGCATTGATTCCAAATTTGCCTTTTTATTCACTTTTAAGGGGAGAGTTTTGAAAAATTATAAAATTTTATGCTTCAGTTTTTCAAAGAGGACTATGTCTTTTGACATCCCAAATAGGAAGGGCTAACGATGTACTAAAAAGGCTGGCTGTCTCCTTGCTTAACTACACTACATTTTAATTTGGTGGTTTGATTAAAATGTTTCACATTTGCATTTATCAATGCCTTGTTTCTTTCATTTTCTTTGGTTTAATGTCTGTTTTATCTTACATTTTAATCTTGAGTTCTAAAAATGGCATCATGCAGGCAAACCCTCCACAACTGCACTCGAATTTGTTATACATACAACGTTACAGGCGCCAATCACGATTGGTTGCAGAAACAGCCTATTTTTTCACAAACATGCTCTCAGCTGAGTCTTTCATTTTGAACATTGATGCAAATTCCATTTCGATGGATGAAACTGAGTATGAAAAGAATATGGAATCTGCTCGTTCTGTTCTGTCCGGCCTTTCAGCTGATTCTGAGAATCTGTCTGTGGAACCCAAACAAGAAGCATTGAATACAAAGAAGCATCAGGACCGTCCAATAAAACCTCAGATCTCACTCGGTTCCTCTGAAATGAAATTCAGGAATAGGGAGGAAACACCTGGGAAAGATCAGCGGCCACTACATGAAGTTCCATCCATGACAGATTTGGAGAATAAAGGGGCATCTATGCTTTTGAAGGAGGATCAAGCAAGTCGAATCTTTCAGGATTTCCCGTATTTGTTTTCTCAGGCCGGTGATCTTACAGTCAACGACGTAGAACAGCTTCTGAATAATTACAAACAACTCGTTTTCAAGTATGTTTGTCTTTCTAAAGGATTGGGTGTGGCAAACCCTTCTCCTCCGTTGTCTGTTTCGCAAAGTCAATCCCAACATCAAACTGAAAATGTGAAGGAATCTGAAGATTCTAGTGCAGTCTCACTGCTTGGAGTGGAAAATTCTGAATACAAGATACCCCAAGATGAATCAGTAGAATCTCAAAGCGAGGGAAATGATGAGATTTCCCACAGTTAAATTCAGTATACATGCTATATATGTAGAATGTAAAATGGTTAAATGCAATGGTGGGCATTGGGGTCTTTTCCAGATTTCTTGCTTTGAGTTTGATGACAATCATGTCTGTATCTTTTGGGTCACAATTAGCTAGTTTTTCAATATATTTTTTTTTTGGTTACATAGAGAGGAAAAGAAACAGTGGAAGGTGAATTTGCTTTCTCAAATCTATTGGAATTATTTCTTTTAAGCAGATGTAGCAGTTTTTCAGCTTGAGTATCTATGCATAAGTTGCATGTTTTTGTGTAAATTTGCTTGCTCATTGGAAATTTAATGTTTGTTCCCTCCTTTGTCTCTTGGCCTGCTCAGTTTGATTTGAACAGCAATGCTTATAGGTTTTTATTTATTTATTTATTTATTTATTTTTAAAAAGAGATTGTGTCCAACTGTTTAGAGGTGTTGACAAAACTCTATATAAAGTAGCAACAATTTGATACGCACACAAAGGGAGTATTTTTTCATATTTATAGGACACAATATGAGAAAAAACAAGAAGATGCCTAGATTGGCTTGATGCACAAATAAAATCTTGTATTTTCTTCAAGGAAAGTTAGTTTTCTGATCCATCTGGGTAGCCATAACATCCAAAATTTGTGACCAGAATTTTTAAAAATGAAAAATTGTAGGTCTATTTATGGGTACTATGTAAACAACAATCACTTGGACCAAACTCTCATATGTTCATATTGAACTCAAAGTGTTGACCATTTTGGTGATTTTTTTTTTTTTTTAAATAGGCAATTGGGTGGTTGTTTTTTTTTTTAAATTTATTTTTAAATCAAGACATTTGTTAGAGAAAAATATAATGTGAAGTGAAAGCAATTGAAAGTGGAGTGAGGGAAAATTATTTTCCTACATTGGTTAAATTGGTTAAGATTAAATTTTTTTGATAAAACTATAAAAAAAGGGAAATGCTCCGATGTGTTGAGAAGTGAAATAATAGTTGACTATTTTTACGTGGAAAAAAAAAATTAATTTTTGCAATAAACTGAATTCAGTTACCATATTAATATGAATTATGCAGAAAACTTTTTTAGACACTTTTTACCACTCGCATATTAAACAGACATAGAAAAGTTTAAAATTTTTTAGTTTTCACACATTTAGCAGCTTGTCTCCGGTCCGAGATCGGACTAAATGGTATTGTTTGGCCCGTGAGGGCCCATTACGGGTCCAGTTTTGATAATCCGAACTGTTCAATGTGTAGAACTCGTCGAGTACTATATGTTTGTAAAAAATCACGTTAATCGGATATTGATAGCTATTTCATCAGATTAGTTTTTTGTCAATAGTTAGTTTGTTCACCGTTCATTTTTTTTATACAAAACTAATTTAATCACATAACTATCGATATCCAATCAATGTGATTTTTTATATGCATATAATACTCGACGAGATTTACACATTGTACAATTCAGATTATCAAAACGGGACCCGTGGTGGGCCCCTACAGGCCGAACAACACCGGACTGGGGGCAAGTTGCTCCCTTTTCATTTCTCCCATCTTAGCCAATCTCACCCCTAAAATGAAGAAGAATGCTATATGTACCAATTAATGTAGTAATTAATATACTAATAGATGATATAACATAATTTTAGAGATTTTGGATATTTGTAATTTATATAATAGATGGAGTTAGTAATAATGACATAATAATAATTGATACACTAAGGCCATGTTTGTTTGGGCGGACTGGATTAGTATTCCCATGACTAATAGTCCTATGACTACCAATCCGTTGGATTATGTATCCTATATGTACCAATTAATGTAGTAACTAATATACTAATAGATGATATAACATAATTTTAGAGATTTTGGATATTTGTAATTTATATAATAGGTGGAGTTAGTAATAATGACATAATAATAATTGATACACTAATATATATATATATATATTAATTAATGCATATAATACCATCGTAAAATAAATGTTAAAATTATACATACGTACACATATATATAATTAATGTCTTGAAGGTGATTACGGATGTGGGGTTTTGCTTTAATTGACTTGGTTTGGCCTCTTGTGCTTTTTAACAAACTCACAATCTTTGCATTATGATTATTATTATTTTGTACCTTCACAAATAGCATAAGCAGACTTGGGGTTTTGAATTATTGTGGTGCTTTAATAATTTAAAAGCATAACATATTGTTTAATTAGAAGATATATCTATATATATATATACATTAAAGAATCGCTTAGCTACTTGAGATTCGTCTTTTCTTTTTAATTTTGTCCTTTCATTTTGAATAATTTACTAATAGTGACATATATGTTGAGTGAAATTTTTTTCGTATTTACGCAAACATTCTTAGTCAATTATATAATAGGTTTTTTTCGTAATTACGCGAACATTATTAGTCAACTATGAAATAAGTTTTTTCGTAATTACACAAACATTCTTAGTCAATTGTGAAACATAAATCTTCTATTTTTTAACAAATTACAAATACATCATAAGATTTGTTTAAAATATGAATCGGTTCTATAATATTAGAAATTATAACTATTGTTTGTTATAAATTTTAATTTAACACAATACTCAGGAAAAAAAAATCATTCTCCTATGCAATAATAAATTATCCAAATTGTTTATTGAAAACTATTTCTCATATAATTAAAACTGTTAATTAACTTCATGATTTATTTATTAACAAAATGGTTAACTGAAAAATATTTTTCATATCATTAAAAATTGCTAATTTACTTAATGATTTACTTATTAATAAAATTAGTCATTTATTATACGAGTACGATTTATGTATTAATAAAATTAATCATTTGTATATATATGTACTTTCTTTTGTTTCTTTATTAGTTCAGTGAATTATCTTAGTAGTTTTTTTTAGATGGGAGAATTATTTTAATATTTGTTTTATATTTATCTATTGAGGAAATGTACATGCTATAATTTTATTTTATTTTTAATAAATTCGGAAGGAACACATCATTAGGTGTATAACAAATCAAAATATAATACATATCATACCACATAATTTTATTATATATCTAATAATTTATTCTATTCAATTTCATAAAATAGTATACTAATTTTTAAAAAATTATCAAAATATAAAATTTAAACATTATAGTACATGCTCTTTAAGAGATAGTACCATAATCTTCCCCTTAATTTAGAATAAAGCTTCGGACCCCCAGTGGGGGTGTTGGGGGTCCCTTCCCATTGGTCCAAAAAAACAATTTTTTTTTTTTTTTTTTTTTGAGTTTCCAGCCACCCCCAGGCCGACACGCGGCACTGAGGGTCACTGGGGCTGGGGGTTTAAAGCAAAGTTCTTTTGTACACCAAGGCAATCTCTGGCTAAAGCAACGTCAATGCACCATGTCTAGTCGCAATTTGTTTCTTTTAACACTTTGTGTCCTTTAAATTATTGGAGAATGTATTTGATTCCTTCATTTTCATTTTGGGAGTCTTTGGAGTTGTTGTACCTTAATTTAAAGGAGTATAATTCGATTTAGACTTGCTGGGCTTGTTTGTTCGCGCTTGTTCTTGTCAAAAGTTCCTTGCGAACTTGGAAAATTTGTTCTAGGGTCAACACTAGCCTTCCTAAGGGTCGACCCTTACCTGTTAATGAAATTTCTGGAAGTGTTGCTGGAATTTAGGGTCGGCACCAGCCTTGGTAGTGTCGACACCTGTCTCTTATTGCTGTCCACAAGGGTCGACATCAGTCCGAGAAGGGTCAACCCTTGTATATTGCTGAACCTGGAAGTTGCTAGCTGAAATTTGGTATTAACACCAGTCTGGGAAGTGTTGACACCTTGCTTGCTGCCAGCATTGTCTTTTCTTGTTGAAGGGGAGACCCCTAGGTCGACACCACCACACCAAGGGTCGACCCTTACGTGTTTATTTTCAAATTTTTGGTTCCGAATGGGCCCTACCTTTGGGGGGTTTTGGACTTATTATTTTATTGATCTTAGGGCTACTTTTCTACTACTATAAATAGGCTCGAAACATATTTTCATTTAACTTTTTCTCCTCTTTCCTCTATCTCAAACCGTGAGTTTTCTTCTCTTTCTCTAATTAAAGCTCAAACTTTTTCACTTAAATTTCTAAATCTACTCACCTAGAGTGATCTTTTCACCTTGGTCCTTTGAGAAAGAGTATAGATCTCGTCAAGGGCTTCATTTTGGTTCAAATAGTTCGTGATTTTGTCGTCGGTGAATTTTGGGTTGTCATCTCCTTGCTTCAAGAGGTAGGGGTTTCTAGTTTTCTTTCAATACCCTCATTTGTAGATAGATTTGTGGTATTTTCTTTATATAAATACAAAAGTTTATATTTTTATGCATATTGTGATGAATCATGAGATTGGGAGTTAGGGTTTGAAAAGAGTTGGGTTTACTTGTTGGGTTATGATCTTGGGTCATGAGCTTGGGTGTAAAAGTAATAGAAGGGTTGGAATAAAATGTGTTTTTGTGAAAAACTTTAATTTCTCTTAAAAACCCTAGTTTGGCTCATGAAGATGGTTAATGGTTTTGCTTCAATTGATAGTAGAATCACGAAATTGAGGTGTTGAATTACACATGTACAAGTTTAATTGAAATGTTAAAGAGTTTAAAAAATTTAGGTAAAAGTTACGATGGAATTCTTAATATTGATGTTTTAAATTAGGTTATAATATGAAACCAAACTGAGGGGAAAAACATTACTAATGGTATAGATGATACAAGCTTTGTGTTGAAATGGTTGTGTGTTATGTGAATTGTATTGGATTATGTTGTGTTGAGTTGAGTTGGGTTATGTTGTGTGTTGAGTTGAGCTAGGTTGTGTTGAGTTTGGTTGAGTTATGTTGTGTTGTGTAGAGTTGAGTTGTGTTGGGTTGTGTCGTGGTTGGTACCAGCGCAGGGAGTCGAAAAGGCTTTTGGGGGCCCATGTCCCGCCGTATAATAGCCTGCAAATGTGGGAGATGGTTTTAAAATTGAAAAATGGTGTTTCGGTGCCCACGATCGTCCGTATAATAGCCGGTAAACGTGGGGGTAGTTTGAATTCAAGGTGCCCAATTGCCCTATCTAGGCTTATCGCTAGACGAACGTGAGAAAAATGTTTTTGGGTGTCCACACAGTCCTGCCGTATAATAGCCTGCAAAAGTGGAAAAATAATTTTTGGGTGTCCACATAGTCCTGCTGTGTAACAACCAGCAAAAGTGAAAAAACAAATGGTTTTCAAAAATGTTTTGGGTGCCTACGTCCTGTCGTATAATAGCCAACAAATGTGGGGGATTGTTTTAAAAAGTTGAAAATGGGGTTTTGGAAAAATATGGTTTTTGGAAGAATATGTCTTTTGAGAAAATGGTTTTTGGGAGTTCACTTCCCGCCGTATAGTAGCCAGCGAAAGGTGGAAAGTGTTATGGATTGGGTGTCCGCTGTCCCGCCGTAGTAAGTCGGCAAAAGGTGGATTGTGTTGAGTTATGTGTTGGGAAGTGTGTTGAGTTGATGATGTTATTTGTAACTTGTGATGAATTTCTGAAATTGTGTATTGATGTGTAATTTGGTTTAAAGAGGAAATGTGCATAGACATTATTTGTAAAGAATGGAAACCAAAAATGGGTATGAGGATTATGGACTGGTGATGGTAAACTTAATGAAGTAGTTATGACAATAAAAGTAAATTATAAGTGTTGTTCTGTAAATAAATGAGAGATTGAATTGAAAAGGGTTTATTAATTTTGTATTATCTTGAATTGAAATTTGAGAGTATGAATAATGGTGTGAATTGAGTATAGGAGAATTGTTTGTAAACTAGAGAGGGAACTTGAACTTGAAGTTATAAAGTTCTAAATAAAAATAATGAGTAGAAAAGAAGAATGAAAGAAAAAGAGGAATATTAAAAATGAGAAATTAAATGAGAAATATTTTGGAATGAGTTAATAATTATAAAATGATGTGGTTCCTTAAACATAAATGTTTTTGAAAAGGATTTATGGTTTTCTAATGAAAATGAATAGTTTTGATGGTTGAAGGTTTTCCTTAAATGTTCAAATGGATTTTGAGAAAAAGATACTCTATGTATGATATTTTGAAAATACAAAACGTCACCTATTATATGGTATCACTCTGCATGCATGATCATTTCTATCTGTGTGTTAGTTATTGATTGAGAACTATGAGATTCCTACTGGACATTCATGCTCACCCCTTGTTGTTTTATGTTTTTACAGGAAGAAAATTTGGATTCATAGATGAAGAGTTACGAAGTCCATAAGTATGTTTGTGTAATCTCGTTGTGGATGTGAAGAAAGTAATTGTTGTATACTGATATTTGCATTTATTTATTTGTAGCTTTTCAGTGGGAGATTGGCATGTATCATTATTATTATCGTATTCGTTGAGAGAGAGAGAGAGAGAACATGTATCATTGTATTTCTATTACTCAAGGGTAATGGATGTTTGTTAGGAAAAAAAAAAAAAAGACCTAAATTACAGGCTTTGGTAATGTTTTCGAGTAATTAAAAATTGGGGCGTGACATTTCTCTCTAGCAACCGCTGGTGATCTAATTAGTTCTCCTTCGCGACACCTTCATAACACCTTCGGTCGATCAAATTAATTCCAGATCAAGATCGTACGACCTCGCTCTGAAATTCGATTCGTCCAATTTCAAAGATAATTTTAGGGTTTTTTTTAGGGTTTGATCTTTCAAAAGATGGACCTTTATTAGTGGAATATCGATCTTCATCAGTTTATTTATGGGTTTTCAATTATTAGGTGGAAATTAATTTATTTCCTTATCATTTTGTTTGTGGGGTTTGTGATTCTTTTTTAATTTGTACTATTCCTGTGATTTTTGTGTAAAAATTTAGTTTTTTTTGGATAAATTTCTACTTTAATTTTTTTTTTTTTTAATTTGCATGTTGACATTGATTTTGTTTGAGAATGGGAACAATTTTCAATTTTTTTTGACATACTAAAGTTATAAACAATTGGCTTTTAAGAATTGTAAAAGACTAGGTATCAAAACTCTTTGTTGGGAATTTTTTTGGGGTGTCAACTCTTTTGCTGAAATTTTTTCTAAGTTACCTATATTGATTTGAAATCTCTTATTGATTAGCATGTGGGCCACAAACAACAATTAACAAGGGTTCTGGGTGCTTTATGAGGGGTATCAATTTATTTATTTATTTTCTATTCCCATATTTGAGTGAGTCACTAACACCATTTGTGCCTAAGTCTCTTTTCTTACAATGCTTAGCGTTGCCCTCACCTTTCGGGAAAAATGGGGCATCTACGGAGGCAATGATGGAAATCTTTAAGCAAGTCAAAATTAACCTCCATTTGTTGGAGGCCATCAAACAAGTGCCCTCATATGCTAAGTTTTTTAAGGACCGTTGCACCAAAAAATGCAAAGTCAAAACCCATGTATCTGAAAAGGTCCTTCTTATTGAGCAAGTCAGCTCCATCTTGTTACACAAGACACTGCCTAAAGCTTAAGGACCCTGGTGCCTCCACTATCTCTTGCACTATTGGTGATCATTTCATATATAAAGCCCTCATTAACTTAGGTTCTAGTGTGAGCCTTCTTCCATATTCTATTTATGAGGAGTTTGGGTTGGGGGAGTTAAAATCGATGACGGTCACTCTTCAGTTAGCCGATCGTTCCCTCAAGGTGCCACAAGGCATAATTGAGGATATCCTTGTCAATGTCGACAAATTCTATTTTTCTATCGATTTCCTTGTCCTTGACATGAAACTCCTAGTTACTCTAAAGAGGAAGATCCCTGTCATCCTTAGTCAACCTTTCTTGGCCACGACCAATGTAACCATTAATTATCAGACGGGGGTTAAGCAGGTGCTGTTTGGGAACATGCAAGTCAAGCTTAATATCTTTAGTGCTTCCTATCATCCTTTACATGGAGATAAGTGTTTCATGGTCGACATTGTCGATGAGTTAGTCAAGGGTGCCTTACTTTCCGTCCTTGTTGAAGATCCTCTAAAGACATGTCTTGCTCACTTTGGTTTTGAGGGCTTTGACATTGATCACTCAATTGAGGAGATCAATGCTTTATTTGACTCCGCTCCACCTTTCGATTACCCACCACATTGAATGGGATTCGAACCCTTTCCTACCCTTTCTAGCACACTGGCCCGTTCATCCATTGAAAAGCTACCCAAACTTGAGTTAAAACTGCTTCTGGCTATACTCAAGTGTAGCTCGCTTTTCGTGCTCCTTTTGGATGCGATAGACCTAGAGTTCAGACTCCCATGGTTTTGAATCTGATTTCAGAAGTGCAATGTGAAATAGATAAACACAAATAAGTCCAAATCCGACAAATCTTTTGAAAAATTAATTTTGAATCAAAATGCCAAAAATGGACTATTTTGCTAGATATAGAGTCGCCACCTAAATATTTTTGGGAAATGTAAGAAACCCGAGACTCGTGACAAAGGCCACTTATTCATCATCACCAAAGTGTCTCGGCTCGAAACTTAGGTACAAGTGGGGAAGGTTATGAATTGAGCACCCCACTCACCTAATCAAAGATCGGCCTCTACTAATCATGATGTGATTCTTATTTACATTATATGCTCTTCTTTCGATAATTTAGGCTAGCATTACTATGTGATGCACACATGTATAGAGTAATTTGCAAAAATTGGAACACTTTGATTTCATGTTTGTTTGAAAATTGTTTGAATACATACTACTTGAAAAAGTGATCTCATATGTAAATTAAGCAAATTATCCCAATTTAAGCAATTAGCCTTCATCCACAGGCATTCAAATAGTTATATCAATTAAGCACTTAGCCTCATGGTATTCATGCTTGACGTGGCAACAATCACACGTATGCGATATGCTAAAGCAATAAATGCACACCTCGTACTCCAAGGCAAGCCAAAGGAAACAAAAGAGATAGAAAAAATGCAGGATCCTAACGATACAAGATGGCTAATGTAACACATGCAAAAATGCAGCTAGTAGGTATGGTTTCCTAATATGTCATGTGAATCACTTTAATAGCATGCGGTGAAGCACGTATTCAAGAAAGTAATAAATGACAATGGTGTAAGAATGATGAATCGAACATTATGTATGCGAGACAAATGGATGCAAATTATGAAAAATGCTAAAAGAAACATGATGTTTTATATTATCCATCATAAGCAAGTAAATAAAATGGAGAAAGAAATGGGGATAAGACATACACATTATTACATTTTGCTCTCACATAAGAGGGTCCGAATAAATGTCTTAGCTAATTACTATGAATTAACTAACTATTACAAACCAAGTGAAAAAAATTAACTACACTAACTAATTATTACAAATTAGAATTGAGCTAACTAATTAATTACAACACAAAATTAATTAACTAAGGTATTACAAGTTCAGAGGAATTACAACATACTACTATTAAACATAAATTAACGAGCCACAAGGAATAAAGAATTGTTCATGCATGAATGTGGATTTTTCACTCGAAAATGGCATCTGTTTGGCTGCCAAAGTGCTTTTGTTTTGTAGTAAAAAAATTGCACTGTTTTCACTCCATCCTCTGCTCTGTTCTATAGGAAAAATGGACACTGCCTGGCTGAAAAAGGTGGCTAGTTGGCCAGAAGTGGTGGACGGCTGTACAAAAAAAGTGGCCGGCCGGCCACTAATTTGTGGTATTGCCTTGCTGCAACAGATAACAAGCCGAGCACAAACAGAGCATTTTTAGGGAATGTCTGTCCACCCTGTCTCTTCTTATCACCAAATAGCTCAAATAAGGGGTAGGCTTGATTCGCAAGCCATCAACCGAACTCTCGCTCGAGCGACAAACTCCTCGCTCGAGCGAAGGACCAAAAATCTGGGCAGCAACACTAGGCTCCCAAACACAACCAACCTGTAACAAACCTGCCCAACACATCCCATAACTCAATATACAAAGTACAAAGGATGCAAACTAGATAATAAACAACTACCAACATCCACGGACACATGTCCGGATCACTGTACAACAAGGGTAAACCCGGGATCGCTATAGGTAATTAATTAGAATATTAAAAGTAATTTTTTTACAATTGTTGTTTATTTTCTTAGTAAAAAATTAAACAAGTTACAATTATCGAATCGATTTAATTTTTTTTGGACGAAATAAATAAAATATCTGATAAATTGAAAGGTTCAGATCATCGAAATATGACCTGTGGTGAGCCCCACGGATCCAAACAATACTCCCTAATTCAAAATTTGGACTAGAGGGGATCATCCTCCTAAAAATTATATTTAATTTTTAAATTTAGAGATGTGACAATCAATTAAAATTTTTAAAGTAGCACTCTTTCGTATATATGCACTAATTATTAACCAATTATATTATTTACATATCATTAAATTTAAAAAATTAATTTAAAAAGTGAGTTTATATACTATTTTCTTTAAAAAAAAACTTTGCCGACTATTAGATGGAAAACGACATATGTGCTAACTAACTATTCATTAATGCTGCATTTGGTTGAGAGATTTAAAGAAGGATTTGGAAAGGGAAAGGGAAAAGGTACGTGAAATTAGGTGAAATGTAGGTATATTTTATTCACATTTCGCCTACCTTTTTTATTTCTCTTTCCAAATTCCTCCTCAAATACTCTAACCAAACACAGCATAAAGAAAATGATGTATAGGTGCAATCAAGATCAATTGGTTAATAATTATAAAATAAATAAGAAAAAATTTTACTTACATATTTTAATATAATGTCACATTCTGAAAAGTGTATTTAATTTTTGAATCTAAATATTAATACTCAGGTCTCATTTAGGGACTTTTTTTAACTAGAAAATTAAAATATCGCTACAAATTGTTATATCACTCTGTTAAATATTTCTATGTGGACATACAATAAAAATAATAAAATAAAATAAACTTTACAAAAATGATGTACAAGTCCACTTTTTGAACTCATTTTCTAAACTAAATAATATTTAAGTAATATGATTGGTTGATGGTTAGAAAATATATGAGAGTGTCACATTTAATATCCTGATTGATTCTCACATTATTTGTTTTAAAAACTGGATCTAATTTTTTGCAGTGATGCTACACGTACCAATTAGTATACTAATTAATATACCAACATATGTTATGATATTGTCATTTAAAACTTTACCCTCACCCATTATATAAATTATAAAAAATTTAAAATTTTTAAAATTATACTATATCATCCGTTAATATATTAATTAACGGATAATATATTTTAGTTTTAAAAGTTTTACAATTTTGTAATTTAATAAGTAAAATTATAATTTTAATCATAATTGACATAGGTAGGCCCATAAAGGTTACAACCCACCATGAACAACTCAAGCCCACCACTTAGGGCCCAATACATAACCCAACTGATAAGGCACAGCACCATCTGGAAGTTAACATGGCATGAAGGACCAATGATATTCAGACACATGGCAGGTAAAGGGCAAGCCACATCAGCAGACAAAGATCTGCAAAATTATTGCCACTGCACATCGCCATTAATGCAGCCCCTCACTGTATTTATTACGACAACACCTTTCCGTCGGGACAACCGCCCTCACCCTGAACAAGGTAAGGTAAAGCATAGACTTTTGGCCAAAGTGACAGGTCGGAAGGGACAACGAAATGATTACCAAAGGATATAAGCAAATTTTGAAGACAAGAAGAAGGAAAAAAGCTTTCTATCTCTAATTCATCTCTACACCCTACTTCTCTCTCTAACTTGCTCGTCGGAGGGTTCGCTAGAGGGACTCCCCGTTCCTTGTTGAACTCGTGTGCAGGTTCTCTGGTGGGTTTGATCATTTAGATACTGGCTCGAGAAGTATGGATCAGCCCGACCCGCTATTATTGGAACCCGTTACGTCATCACAGTATCATCAATAATATATATTAATATATTAATAGATACTAGTAATATAACCGAAACCTTATTCACACACGTTAGTAGGCGTCGTCGACAAATCCGAAATTCTGACCGAGACCTCGTTCACATTCTGTGTATGTAGAATCACGCTGGTAGAATTAATGATTCTTTAATCTTATTTTTCAATGTTAAAATTGTCAATCTGTTCAAAAGAAGCTATCAAACATGTCACGCAAACACAGTTATGCAGCTAATAAAACAACGGTCAATTTGCAGACCGCCACGTATATTATAATAGAAATGAAAATGATATATAAATTTATTTTTTAGACGTACTTTATAAACTTAGTAATTATATTATTAAATGTAAAAAATAAATTTAATTTTTAACGGTGGTGTTATATATGTTAATTAGTGTATTAATTAGTGTACCAACATTAGTTATGACATTATTATTGATTTCACTCATTATATAAATTACAATATCAAAACTTCTTAAATTATATCACATCATCAATTGATACACTAATTAATACACTATAATTGGTATATATAACATTATTCAATTTTTAAACTTTAATAATAATGCTCGATTATGAATTAAAAAAAAACTCATTTAAAGTGTTTTTAAGAATTATTCTCCCACCATCCAAAAAAATAATAATCCCTTTTTAAGAATCCTAAATTTTTAAGAATTATTGCAATGACATATTTTCAAATTTCTAAATTTACCCCTCAACGATTGCTCTGCTCATGATAATAATAAAATTATAAAAATAAATAAATAAATAAACGGTCTATTGAAATTTGGCTCAAAATTAATTGTAAAATTCAAAATTATCAAGGTACTTTGTTCAATGACTTTTGATTGAATGGGTGCAGTTTTCGATTTGATAAGTTTTTAATTTTGTTTTTTGAAATTGTAATTTTAATAAAAAAAATTAAAGAACAAAATGAGAAAATCACATAACTTTATTGATTGACTTTTTCAAAATAGACATTATTTTGAGACGTTCAAAAATAAAAAAGTAGACCAACAAAATAGGAGGGAGGGGGTAATTATTTTATCTCATCAACTTTAAATGAATTTTAAATCTATATTACATATTACACATTTTAAAATAAAATTTCATGATTTATAGCATTTTTCATAAATCTATGTCTATTGAGCTATGAAACTTTGGTAGTTCCTTTAGCCATTTGGCATAAGCTAAAATGAGACTTTTTGGCTAAAATAATTACAAAAAGATAAAATAAAATTTTGAACTTAATAAAATAAAATGTCACATCTAAATCATAATCATTTTATTTTTCTCTCACGAAAGTCAAAAAAATCAAAAAGTCTATCCCAAACAAGAATTTTGTAGCTCTAAGTTAAAATAGTCAAAAAACCAATCGTTTTCACATTTTAAAAGTCTAATACAATCCAAGTCAAAGTTGTATACGTAATTTGTTATTTAAATTCAAATAAAAAATTTAAGTTCATAATTTTCAAAAAATAATTATTATATTTTATTTAAATGAAAGTTCTATATTAGGAGAACTCACTGTCTCGCAGTCGTAGTTGCGTGGAAAATTATTAGATACCCCCTGAGTATCATGTATCCATACTCTTTTATCAATTATCATTTATTATGCCGATTTATATTTCTTAATCACTCAATACAAAATCATAATACTCCACATTCTCCATCGATCATAATACCATGGAGTATTACGTGGCCGTGCTATGAGAGTACTTAATAATAACGTAGTGTTTGAAATGGAAAATTACTAATTAGGGAACTAGTGAGAAACCTTTGCAATTAATAATTGATTGGTAGCTATGGGTGTAAATTTGGAACGTGAGCTCGCGGCCCACCCGAAGTCTGTCCGTGGCCCGAGTGGGCTCGACCAAGCCTAGGCTCGGCCAAGCCTGGGCTTGGGAGGTGTGTTTTGGAGCCTGGCTTGGCCCTTGAATTTTCGCTCCCCGATGGCCTGGCCTAACCGGGCCAACGACACCCTCTTTGTTGTGCAACGGTTACAAATTCAAAAAAATAAAATAAAATAAAAATTGAAATGGTCATTTGATCGTTAACTCCACAACGGTCAAAAAAAAAAAATTATTATAAATTAACCCCTTCCTCCCCAACTCCAATAAATACCTCTCCTCTTCCCTTTTATTTTTTACAAACAAATCTCTCTCTCAATTCTCAACTTCCACAATTAATTTTGAACTCTCATCTCTAAGTGGCAATTACAATTGTGCAAGAAAAAACTTTTACCAAAAGAAAGTTAATTTTTATATCGCCTTCGCCAGTCAGTAACATTAAGTATTTGAATTAATATTATTAGTTACTCATTTTTTACATTAATTATTTCGTAACATATATTACTTGTTATTGCTTACTCATTATTTTAATTAATTGCTAGCTAAGATATATTATTTGACTTAAATTACTATAGATCCCAATTTCCGTAATGTTTATGTCGATGTTGATCAATATACACAACATGAATCTATTGATTCTCCTTATACTGTACCTAATATCCTTTTTTCAACAAAAACATCATCATTTAGGGGCACGTCTAGTACTGTTTGGGAGTATTTTAAAAGAGTATCTGTAACTAATCCTAATGGTACAACTATATTTAAAGTAAAATATAAATATTATGCATATTTATTTAGTGTTGTATTGGCAGGGGTACTAGCCATTCAAAAAGACATGTTCAAAGACATTATTTACAAAGTCAACAAGCTGATATTAGAACTCAAATGCAATTAGGGGGTTCATCAATTAGTAATTTGCAAACATTTTTATATGATTATATACGTGCACAAAATTCTATCGTTAATTATATTATTAAAAATTTATTCATTTCAAAATAAAAAATTACATAATTTCATCATTTTTTGGTCATAACCAAAAAAAATAAGTCATACATAATTATATATTACCACATGAAAAATAACTAAACATTTCAATAATTTTAACTAAAATACTCTAGTATAATTTTTCTATAGTTTATTTTTGTCAAAAAAAAAATGGCCTCGTCAAGCCCGGCTCAAGTCCGTTAGCCCAGACCGAGACCCTAATTTGAGTGGGCTTGGACCAAACTTTTCAATCTATGAACTAGCCCAATGTGGCCCGACCCAAATATTATTCGGAGGGGGGTTTGGATAGGTCGGGTCAGACCCAAATTACACCCCTGTTGATAGCATGTGAATGTGTTTGTGTACTGTTTTTTGACTTCAAAGCAAGCAAGTAGGAGACCGTTGATTGACTTGTAATTGAGATGAGATTGTCATCACATATAGACCAAAAATGGTGGTCCATTGTTGCAAGACCCCACGTAGTCTACATATGACCTTTTATTAAGGACACTCTAGTCCCAATGTAGCCGACATGGAAAATTCTATGAGCACCTTGTCAAATAAATTTTAGTATTTGTTACTGTTGACTTTTTTGACTTTTGAAGGTTAATAATGTAAATTTAAGTGTGCCATCAAGGATCAATTAGTCCTTACAAAATATTAATTGCCAACCAATTATCAGACAATTGTGTTGTAGTTCTTTCAGCCTCAATGAAGAGGACTTTTATTGGTGGCTTATTTAGGAGAAATTAGTAAATAATAATAAGTGAAGAATAATTCAGAATCTGAATTTCATTAAGTAAATGAAAATTTACAATGATCTAACCCAGCCTTGTAGAGGTTCACAGCAACAAACTATTTGAAACTACTCATAGAAAATGAAGTGCAGTATAGGAATTGAAGTGCTGGAAATGTAAAGAACTGAAAATGTAAAAAACTGGAAAGAAAATGATGACGTAAAATAAACTGGTTTCTAAATCTGAATCTGGGTCCCTCATTCTGGGGCATTCCTTACTATTTATACTTCCCAGTGGTAACTATCGAAGTGGACTTCCAATCGTTGAAATGTTCTCCCATGATTGCTGAACATGCTCTCTCACAGTCAGTCCTACTATCCCACTCTTGCAGTTAGGCTTCTCTCCTGATTTTGAATTTAAACTTATGAGTAACCATTAGGCCACATCATCTTGTATCTCTCGGCTGTTTCAGGGCTATGCAGATCCATTATTACCAATACGAACTGCCACGTGTCCGACTTTGATTGGCAACTTGTATTAACTCCCCAAATTGCCTTCCTCATGCCACGTGTTAAATTGTAATTGGCTTTTACAAATTATACAGCCAACATTACCCCCTGCACTAATATACCTAATACTTAGTGATATTAGTGAACTAGTTCAATCTACCCACGTTCTAGGATGTGCATGGACTCTGTATATTCTGGAAGTATAACTACTTTTTGAACAATGAAGTTGTGAACTTCATTAAATCCTTGTGCTTTGCACTTCCATTATTTGAGTAGACGAAAAGACTGGTACATCCCCAATAGCCAATCACACATTCTCTTACATTGATCAAGTATATGAGGAGTCTTTGGAAGATGATTGCAGGCCTCGAAAAAACCTCAATGCATTTATTGGCTACACCTATCCGCCTCAATTTATACAAGTCATGGAAGTTTTTGCAAATTACCAACCTTTAGACCAAGAATTTGCCAACTACAAACCTTTGGACCAAGCATTTGCAGAAATGGATCTTGGAAGCTCCTCTTTTGCCCCCACCACTCTCCGTATGGGACAAAACCGCTTCTTCTTCCTCCAAGTCTGCTGGCTGGGAAAGTTGGTCAAAACTTGATGAACCCCAATTAAGGGAGCGGGTTCATCATCGAGTTGTTGAATTTGATGATCCCCTTTTGTTCCTTCTTCTGCTCAGGGCTTAGTGGTTTACCCTTATGTACCCATTGATCACCGACGCAGTTTGGAAGACAACTTGCTTGTGGCGTGGTACACATCTTCCATGCTAGCGAAGATAGTGTGAGAAACTCCTCATCCAGACGAAGCACAGGGATATAATCTGTCATTCTTGGCTAAGAAGGCAAAACTTATTCTTCTGACTGGCTTGAATGCGTGAATGACCCCTAGTTCCCCTCTTCCTTCGGGATAGATCCCTCTGCACCTCCTCTCCATCAGAATCTTCATTGGATGGAAAAATTGAAACTTACTCTTTTCGAGAATCAGTTTTTTCCTTCCTACCAACCTCCAGCTCTCCCAATGGCATTTGAGCAATACAAAGCTCAACTTCTGCTTGCTGCCTTCTCTCACTTGCCTTTCAATGGTCTTGGAGATGAGATTCCTCTCAAGAACTTCTAATGGGCCTATGATGTTCTGACTCGGGGTCATGTTCTCAACCCCATTGTCCAGATAAAGCTTCAAGCTTTTTTGAATCAACTTCCACTCCTTCATTGGTACAAAATTTCTTTGGTTACCAATGACTCTTTGGACGAAATCACAACCAATCGAATTTAGACTCAATACAAAGCAGAGAACCTAATTGAAGAATATGATGACTTCAAGAATCACTACAACAAAAAAGGTCTTTGGTGACGAAAACGTATGACGAAAAAAAAATTCGTCTCCAAATATACATGTTTTAGAAAGAAAAACCAAATTTCGTCACCAAATGCTTAAAATCAATAAAACAATAGGTGACGAATATTTTAATCGTCTCTATATTTTGTTTTTCGTCGCAAAAAAAATTCCCGCCCTTGGAAAATTTCGCCGAATATTTGGGTGCCATTGTAGAGACGAAAATTTTCGTCACCATTGTACAAAATTTTCCGTGAGGAAATAATTTTGTCTCCTATAGTTTTATTATGCAAAACGACGTCGTTTTATGCTATAAGTGCGAAGCCCTCTTTGTTTGCCAAAATCAGTTCCTATTTTGCAAAGCCCTCTTTGGGTTAGACTTGAGTACTTGTTTAAATGGATTTTTCTACCACCATCGCCACCACTCCAACACCACGACCATCTCTGCCGCCATGGATCCATTACCACCGCCACTATTGTTGTCACCATTCCACCATCACCTCTTCTTCACTTCCATCGCCACAACCGCCACTACTCCACAACCACTGTCGCCACTATTCCATTACTGTTGTCACTCCACCACTACTATCACTACTACCGCCACGTATCTTCCACCACCACCATCACTACTCTACCACTGTCGCCGCTAACTCTCTTCCACCACCACTACCACCACTGCCACCACCGCCACTTTACCACCATAACCATCACTGTTACACCACCACCGCTACTACTTCACCACCACCATTACCACCACTACCGCTATGTGGACTCGACTTTCTTCGCGTGCCCCCTTTCGGAGAGGCTCGAATTGGTCCTACAGTTCGGTGTCCTGTCACAGTTCTGAATCTAATTTCACAAAGTGCAATGTGAAACTAATAAACAACAAAGAGTCCAAAGAGTCCAATTCGGCAAATCGTTTTGGAAAATTGATTTTAGATCAAATAATGCCAAAACTGGACTGCTTTGCCAGATTACAGAGTCACCACCTAAATATTTTATTTTTGGAAAATTTAGGAAACCCTGACTCGTGCCAAAGGCCACGTGTCCATCATTACCAAAGTTGCCTCAGCTCGGGAACTTGGGTACTGTAGACCTGCCCGAACGTCCTGGCTCTGCGGGCGAAATGGCGCGAAAATCCGTTTTGTTCATTAGCATACTACAGTTCGGACTCAAATGTCACGGTTCTGAATCTAATCCCGCAAAGTGCAATGCAAGACCGATAAATCACCAAAGAGTCCAAATCCGGCAAATCGTTTCGAAAAACTGATTCATGGACTGCTTTGCCAGATACAGAGTCACCACCTAAATATTTTATTTTAGAGAAATTTAGGAAACCCTGACTCGTGCCTAAGGCCACGTGTTCGTCATCACCAAAGTTGTCTCAGCTTGGGAACTTGGGTACGAGAGGGGAAGGTCATGCAATGAGCACCCCCGCTCGCCTGATCAAAGGATCGGCCTTTACTAACATGATATTTTATTTTTGAAAACACATGTGCTTTTATTCCGGTTTATTAGCTAGCTTACTACGCAATGCACACAACATACAAGTATAGACTAGATCACCTAAGTTGGAACGAAACATCTCATGTTTGTTTGTTTGAAAACGGTTTGAAGGTGCTACTCGCAAGTAGGCCAAGACATGGATTTGCCACCCTCTAGTGGGCTTAAGAAAACATGATTTTGCCACTCTCAAGTGGGCTTAAAACTCGCATTTCAATGAATTGTTCCAATTCAAGCAATCCAACCTTCAATCACAGGCATTCATGCAGTTATATTAGTTAAGCAAGTAGCCTAATGGAAAGCATGCTATCATGGCAACACTCACACTCATGCAAGATGCTATAGCATAACACTTACAGTGTACTCCGAGCCAAAACAACAACTAGTTAGAAATCATGCATGATCCTAGTTTATGTTAAGATGGCTAATGCAACACATGCAAAATGCAACTAGAAATAGGCTCGGCTATTCTAAGATGGCATATGAGATGCAACTAGATAACATGTTGTTGAGCACATATTCAAGTAAATGTATTGAAATACAATGCAGTTAGTATGATGCGCCGAGCCCGGTGCATGTAATACAGATAAATGGATGCACGCATGCAAGCATAAGGATGCTAATTGAAACATGCCCTAAACTAACCATCGAAAGCTGGTAAATAAAAGGGAGAAAGAAATGGGATTGGAAGACATGCATCACACACACGCACGCTTATTACAAAATTCGCCCTCTCGACGGAGGGTCCGAATAAATAATACAAACCAACTAATTAATTAACTACCCTAGCTAATTAATTATTACAAAACTTTAACTAATTAAACAAATTAATTAAGTTACAAAATTGTTAAAGCGGCCTCAAGAGAAGGGACAAATGCATGCTCGATCGGCTTCGCTTGGAAATCCGTTGCCATGCCTCATGTTGCCTCTGTTTGCACTATTTTGCACCTCTGAAAACTGTACAAATCTCTGTGATGATTCTGAACCACCCCATGGACATGCTGAGAGGCCATCGGCCAAAATATATGGCCATTGGCCAAGGGAAAGGGGTCATCGACCACTTTTTAGTTTATCGGCCAAAAATTGTTAGCCGATCGGCACTGCAGATAGCCGATCGGCCATCTCTTCTTGCAAACTGCTCCTTTTGCTGCAACAGAGGACAAGCAAGGGCATGGCAATACATTTGCAAGGTAATGTTGTGCAACTACACCCCTTATCATGTTTGGAACTCAAAGGAGTGTAGTGTTTGACTCTCGAGCCATCAATCATGCATTTCGATGCATGATGGCCAAAGAGGCCAAATTGCACACATCAATATGGAATGAATGCACAAAAACACACAAATGCCTCACACTCTATCATGTTGGATCAAGAGTGTCGGCGACCGAGGATTGAGGCACGTTTCGTCACTTCAAGTACGAAACATCCCTCGGTCCTCGTGTTTGGTTTGACACCCCAAACTAAACGCAATGCAATGCATGCAACATGGAAAAGCTATGCAATGCAACATAAGCATGCCAAATGCAATATGACTCAAACATGCACACAAGGCTACGGTAACAAGCATGCCAAATGCAATGCAACCTAAACAAGCATGTGACAAAATGCAAACTAGCAAGCATGCAAAATGCAACCTAAACATACAAACATGCATGGCATGCAAAGATGGACAAGCATGCAACAACATGCAAACTAGCAAGCATGCAACAACATGCAACATGTCAAGCATGCAACAACACGCAAAGATGGACTTAAACCCAAATGGGCAGACCTCAGCCATGCCCAAATCAGTGGCCAAGAGTGCTAAAATGATGGTATGAAAAGCATGAAAATGCAAGACAAGCATGCATGCCAATTGGTTCAAAGATTAAGGCATAAAGATGCAACTCTTAAGCACAGTTAAAGAGTGACAAGCATGGACATGTGATAGCACCATAAGCTCTGAAATGATGTTAGGAATGATGCCAAATCAACCAAACAATGCAAGCATAGCATGCAAGAAAGCTCAAAGCTTGAAACTAGCAAAGGGGTTTGAACCATGGCCATGCAAAGCAAGCCCCAAAGGGCCAAGGGCAACCAAAACAGTCCCAAGGCAGGTCAAGATAAGACCCAAAGTAAGCTTGAACCTAGCCAACACAAGCTAGAACAAGAGTCCAAAAGGCATGAGGCATGCAAGGCTAACAAGGGGTGTTACACTACACCTATTACAACCAAACATGGCATGACTTAACCAATAAAAATCAAAGTTATGGCATGTCAAAATAAGTCCAAAAATCCACTTAGATGGCATCCCAAAAGCCTAAGTATGATGGCATGCATAATGATCCATTCTTGAAGCACAAAACACCAAACCTCCAAAGCATTGAAAGGATGACAAAGGCAAGTGTATGGCTACACTACATGGACTGAAATCACATATGAAATGATGCCAAATCATGAAAATGGTCTAAGCAATGCATGCTAATGACTTGGACACTCAAAGCTAACAAGCTAGATTGGACCAAGGCTATACAAAACAATGCATGCATGACCAAGACAACATGAAACATAGCTCAAGCATGGTAAAACATGACTAAAAGGTTCTTTGAGTTGAGCCAAAACATGCAAGAATGATGATCCAAACACATGATGCATGTTAAGGCAAATGGGAGGATTGCAAGACAAGTGTATGGTGCATGCAAGAGACTATTAAACCAACCTTAGACAGAGGTATAGCATGGCAAAATAACATCAAATACTTGCTGAAATGAAGTCAAAAAAAGCTAAGCAAACATGCTACTATTATGAGCCATTTATACTAGCAAATGAGACACAAGGAGAGGGGGGTGTCCCTCTCCTATTCAAGACTCCAAAACCACCTCTCCACCACTGAGAATCCTCTGGATTTCAGTGGTGAGAAGGTCAAAACAAGATGGTTCCAAAGCTCAAAAGGAAAGGCACAAAACAAGGCCAAACAAGGCCTAAGAGAGGGTAGACAACCCCCAAATACAAAAGTGACCTTCAAAAACCGTCTTAAGCATACAAAATCAGAACTTTTTGTAGTAGAAAGTTAAGCTTAAAATAATATGCAAGTAGGTCTAAAAGCGTAAGCCAAAATGGGGGATTAAAAGGTAGTTTACTCACCCTTGAAGAACACCTTCAAGAACACAACTCCAGCAACTTTCTCTGATCAAAACCAGCCCAAGAACACTAAAACCAACTCCTAAGGACCTCAGCAACCAAAGGATGGTGTTCTAATAGGTGTTTGTGTGCAATAGTGTGAAGGTTTTACACTTTTGGGCACAAACAAAGGCTAAACAAGAGAGAAAGGTAAAATATATATAGAGAGAGATATAGAACTTGTATCTCAGATTTTCTCAACCTCTGGAAAGGGAGGGGAGGCTCCCTTCTTATAGAATTTCAATTCTCAAGCTTGTTCAACAAGCTTGAGTCTTGAAAGCAATCCCTCCATACACGTGTATGGAGGATGAGAATTGTGCCCACCAGCTGTCACAACTGGCACAAAATACCTGCAAAAACCAGATGGAAAGGTCTCGGCTCAAAAATATGGTCGATCGACCAAAAAGAGTGCCGATCGGCCACCACTTATGGCCGATGGCAAGAAAACAAGGCCGATGGGGCCATGCCTTAGCCGATGGGTTGAGGGGATGGCCAACAAGCAACCCTCTTCCCTCAGAAGCAAAACCACAAGTCCTTGGCCCATAACCAAGCACAAAACAGACAAGTTGAGAGATCCTAAGACAAGGCGTGTGGCCGAGACCTTCGGGAACTCGAAACGAACACGAGCATGGATGATCATCGAGTGTTCAAACGATGACGTCCAATCTTGAGGACGGTAAAAAATGGGGTGTCTATAGGTACGAGAGGGAAAGGTCCTAAAATGAGCACCCCGCTCGCCCGATCAAAGGATCTGCCTCTACTAAGCATGATATGTTGTTTTATAAACCTCATGTGTTCTTATTCGGTTATTAGCTAACTTTACTATGTGATGCGCATACCATACAAGTATAGACTAAAATCGCAAGAATTGGAACAAAACAACTCATGTTTGTTTCTCGAAAATGGTTTGAAAGTGCCACCCTCAAGTGGGTTAAAGCGCGGATTTGCCATCAAACATGATGGGCTTGAAACATGATTTTGCCACTTCGCAAAGTGGGCTTAAAACTCACATTTGATGAAATTGTTCCAATTCAAGTAATAAAGCCTTCATCCACAGGCATTCATGCAGTTAATCAAATAAGCACATAGCCTCATGGCAAGCATGCTAAACATGGCAACACTCACACTCATGCAAGTATGCTAAAGCATAAAACTTACAGTGTACTCCAAGCCAAAATAGAAAATTAGTTAGAAAAATGCATCTCCTAACTATACAAAATGCCTAATGCAACACAAGCAATAATACAACTAAATAGGCTCGACTATCTAAGATGGCATATGAATGCAACAATTTGATAACATGCTTTGAAACACGTATTCAAATAGGTATTGAAATACAATGTAGTTTGAATGATGCGCCGAGCCCGGTGCATGCAATACAAATGAATGATGCAAACATGCAAGCATAAGGTATGCTAATTGAAAATGATCCCTAATCTAACCATCGAAAGCGGGTAAATAAAAGGGAGAAAGACGTGGGGTTGGAAGACATGCACACACACACGCATACTTATTACAACATTGCGCCCTCACGAAGGAGGGTCTGAATAAATAAGCTAAGCTACACTAAGCCAAGCTGATTATTACAAAATGAACTAATTAACTATCCTAGCTAATTAATTATCACAACACAATTGAAAAAACTAGCTATGCTAAGCTAATTAAAATATTATAAAACAGATTAGACTAATTAATTACAACACTTGTATTAATTAACTACAATTCTAAGCAATTGAAAGCAATTAAATGGCCTCGGGGCGAGGGATGCATGCATGCTCAGTTGCTCCGCCCGAAAATTCATCGCCTTGCCATCGATTGCCTCTGTTTGCACTTGTTGTGACCACTGAATATTGCACTAACTTCCAAACTGCTCTTGCTTCAAAACAGGAACCCTCTTGCATAGAAACGAACTAGTGGCCTGTCGGCCATAGAAGGTGGCCAGTCGGCTACCTCAAGTGGCCGGTCGGCCACCTGCTTTTCCAAAATGTTGTTTTTGCTACAATAGAGAACAACAGAGGCAAAGCAAGGCATTTTGTAGGAAATGTATATACTGCCACTCTCTTCATCATTTCTCAAGGTCAAAGGAATATGGTGCTTGGCTCTCAAGCCATCAATCAAGCATCTCAATGCATGATGGCCAAAGGATCAAGCTTGTACAAGCTAATGAATGCGCACATAAGACTTAAATGGCCACCACCCTATCATGCATGATCAAGGGTGACAGTGACCAAGAAATGCGACACGTTTCATCACTTTGAGTATGAAACGTCCCTCATTCCTCGTTAACGTCCGATCTAAACACATGCATTGTAACACAAATGCTTATCTTGTTCGTGTTTTACTTTGCTCATTTTGTTTACACATTTTACATTACCGATTAATCATTTAACTGATTTAGTCCAATGCGAAAGTCCTCTAATGAGAGAGGGGTCAATCAAAGGAGGATTTAAGACATGAGAGAGATCATGCCTTTGGCTAGCAGGAACCCTCAAAAGAGGGTTAAAGCCATTGAGCACAAGCTCTATCTCAAGCTTAAACACAACCCTAAGGCTAACCAACCCCAAAGAAATTAAAAGTGAAGAAATGAGGGAGGTTACAGAATTTCAGTGCTGAAATGGCAGGACAAATAATGCTAAAACATGCAAGTAACAGATGCACAACATGTTAAGGGCCAAAAGCGTAAAAACTAGTGAAGAGCATTACACTAGAGGCATGCATTATCAAGCTCAAATGACCAAACCAACTCTAGATAGAGCATAAACATGCCAAAACAATGGTCTGAACATGCTGAGATAGAAGCTCAAAACACTAGGAAAACATGCACACATGTTAGCCCATAAACAAGGCACAATACACAACCCTCAAAAGCAATGAAGAAGTGAAATATGTGAGAGTATGACAGAGGTATATGCACTGAAATCACATGTTAAAGGATACTATATCATACAATCATCTCATGCAAAACATGTTGGAGGCCTTCAAACTCGAAGATAGTGAAGCCAACTACACTATAGCCATGCAAGGCAGGCCTCAAAGGACCAAGACCACTCAAAATAGAGTTAAAGCATGCTAAATCAGTAGCAAAAATATGCTGGAGTTAGGCTAACACAAGCTAGAACAATAGGCTAAATCATCAAATATGCTAGGCTAGTAAGCATGATTGCACTACAAGTACAAAAAGCAAGCAACAAGTGACCCAACCAGCCAAAAACAGAGTTAAAGTGGGTCAAAATAAAGCCAAAAACATGCTTGCACTAAGCTACAAAAAGGTAGAAAAGCATGCTCACATCCTAGGCCATCTACACATGCAAACAAGATACAAGGAGGGAAGGCCACCCCCTCCTATTTTGGACCTCAAAACCAACTTTTTGCCATGGATATTCCCCTGGAATTTAGTGGTTAAAAGGCCAAAAAAAGATTATTTTAAAAGCTTTAAAACATGGTACAACACTAAGCAAACAAGCTACAAAGGAGGGTGGACCACCCCTAACTCCAAAAATGCCTTAAACCACCATTTTTAAGCCTTAAAAACAAACGTTTTTGTAGTTGAAAACTAGGCCAAAAACAACATGAAAAGGTGGCCAAACTAGTGTACAAAAATAAGCTTGAAAAAGGTAAGCTTTAAACCTTTGAAGCACAACAACAAACAGCCACTTTCTGAGCCAAAACTAGCTTTGAGAGCTCAAATAAGACATCCAAGAACCTCAGCTACAAGGTGGTCTAATTTGGTTAACGGGTTGTATGCAAATATGTAGAGATTTCCCATTTTCAAGCACAAAATAGGAAGAGGAGAGAGAGGATTTTAGAGAGAGAGAGAGAGGAAAATTTGCTCACAAATTTTGTAACCCTCAAAATGGGGGAGAGACCTCCCCTTATATAGAAATACAAGCCTAAGGCTTGTTTCCATCCCTCTATACACGTGTATGGAGGATGACTTCAGTGATCAACAGCTAGTACACAAAATATCTGAAAAATGAGAAAAATGGCCGTCGGCCACTCTAGGTGGCCGACAAGGCCTTTCCTCCCTCCAGGCAAGGGGCACCAAGGTCTGGCCCAAAAACAAGGCCAAAACACAAAGAGTTTAGAGGCTCAAAGATAAGGCGTTCCGCCGAGAGCTTCGTGCACTCAAAACGAGCACAAACATGCACAATCATCGAGTGCACAAACGATGACATCTAAGTCTTGAGGCCAGTAAAAAATGGGGTGTCTATAGTTGCCCCTCTTTGACAGAATTTGGAATTCATGAAATGACGGGAGTGAATGTCAAAGCCTAAAGACGACCCATTTTTCACAAGGCTGAAGACTCAGACAAACAAGCAAGATACCGATATGGATGCACCCGCAGGCTGGGGCAAAATGCAAATGATATGCACGATGCAGAACATAACTTATGATCATGCAATGAGGGCTGTAATGAAACATCTAGATGCAAATACTATGCAAAAAAATACTACAGCAAACTCATACATAAGCAAGTAAGCAAACACGCCACGCGTGAGAATTACAGACCGAACTACATTTCGTGCAGAAATGATGTAAGAAAATTATGCAATCTTAACTGCGCCTCACGCAGAAAAGGTAAAGAACAACAACAACCATTGGACGCTTCCGATGCGGCAAACAAGATCCCAAAGCGTGGCGCACGCGAGGAAAGAAATGGTGTTAACCCAGGGACACACCCCAAGGTTCCGAACTAAAGAGCGCACAATAGCAACTGAAACATATCCAAATATTATGCAATCGAAACAAAGAGCGGTATAAGCAACGTGATCCGTCCAGATGCATTTAACCAAAGCGTCCTAACGCGCCACATGTGAGAGGGAAAAGAGAGCGGTGTAAACACCGAAGGGCGGTATAAACATCAGAATACGTTCCAATGTTTTTAACCAAAGAGGCAGTATAAGCGTCGAAACACAGTCCAAACACTTCTAACCAACAGGGAGGTATAAGCGTCGGACACACGTCCCAAATGCCTCTAACCAAAGGGGTGGTATAAACATCGGGCGCACAACCCAATGTCTCTAACCAACAGGGTGGTATAAGTGTCGGACATATGTCCCAAACGTTTCTAACCAAAGGGGTGTTGGGGTAAACACCGGGCGTACCCGAATGTTTCTAACCAACGCAAGGTATAAACGTCGGGCACATGACCCAAACGCTTCTAACCAGAGGAGGTGTTGGTGTAAACACCGGGCGTACCCGAATGTTTTTAACCAAAACAAGGAGTGGTGTAAACACTGGGCGTACCTGAATGTTTCTAACCAAAACAAGGAGTGGTGTAAACACAGGGCGTACCTGAATGTTTCTAACCAAAACAAGGAGTGGTGTAAACACCGGGCATACCCGAATGTTTCTAACCAAAACAAGGAGTTCAAAGGACATGAATGATCTTACCTAGAGTTCCTTCGAATGAACCATACATACAATATCGTCTGGTTGCATCAGCTTTGAATGAACCATACATACAATATCGTACCTGCATAAGGAAGAAACTTTGACAAGTACAATACAAATGCATATTCTATGCAAGGCGAATGACTATAACACAATGCTTAGAGAGGCATGCTCCATGCACATCATGCAAGAAATAGAGCATGTCCTATGTAACGAAACATGGAGCATGTTTTATGCAACACCGAATGCATGTTCAATGCAACAGGTAGAATGTAAGAGCATGCACACTGCAATATAACGTGACATGCATATTCTATGCAAACATACGAACATGTATAGTGCAATGAAATGCAACATACATGGTCTGTGCACAATGATAACAATATATTATTCATTGCACATCCATAGCATGTTCGATGCAAAATGTCACATAAAGAAATACGCGCCTTAACAAGGCCAACTCAGTTGCAACCTCCGATTTACCTCTCGGATGGACTACGATGTGTTTCAAAAGGATACACCTTGTTCATGCCGGATGACGACGTGTCTCGCGTCAAAGACATGAATTGAAACTCCCGCGAAGACATTTTAAGTTGAAAAGTGAACTTTCTTGGCACTTTCTCGAGAGCCAAGGACTCAAAACAACTTGAAAACATATTGGGAGAACCCTGGACACCTGTCGGCCACCCTGGAAGAATGTCGGCCAGTTGAAGAATCTGTCGGCCACCTAAGTGGCCGGTCGGCCACAAAAACTAGTCGTTCGGTCAGTTGAGGCAAATTCGGGACAGTTTTGTCTTTTTGCATATGGATCTTTAAAAACACAACTCCAAAACACTTTTCCTCACGCACACAGTGCCGAAATTCCTTCATCTCTGCTCCTAGACATTTTTCCTCCTTAGATCCGTGCCCCACACGCATTTTTCAACGCCCCTCGCGAAGTTGATTCGCGAAAACCTTTCGGTTTCCTTTACATTGAACTGATCAAAACTTGTTTTCGGAGCTTTTTCTCTATTTTCACCATTTAAGATTTGTTTTCTACAAGTTTACCTTGAGTTTGGCGCCTTTTCCCAGATTTTGACTTTTTTGACTTTTTCTCGTCCCGACAGTTGACTTCTGTTGACTTTTGGCGCTTTTCGCCCATTTTGCTCATGTTTACCTTTTTTCACTTTCCTTTCAGATGGCAGACGACACTCCACATGATGGGGGTTCTCCGAGGATGGAGGGGGAGCCTGACGTCATACCGTTGCCGCCCAGAGGCTGGCCATTTGACCCAGTGACGTACCATCCCGAGGCACATGTTCTACCGCCTAGTACAGTTTGTCACTTTATCGGATTTGTACGGTGCGCACCTGTAGATCTTTTACTACGAGAGCCAGAGTCTCACTTGTCTCACGACGCGCCGGAGGTATACACTGCACTCTTACATTTTTTGCGATGCACTTTACATTTCTTGTATAGCTTGCACTTTCGTACTGTATTTCACCTGCTCATTCTGAACACATTCGCACACTGTGTTTCTGCTCATTCTGAACACATCTCACACACTGCATTTCTGCTCATTCTGAACACATCTCACACACTGCATTTTTGCTCATTCTGAACACATCTCACACACTGCATTTCTGCTCACCTACACAGGTAGACTCTCGCTTCACCCACGGATATGGATCAACCACAGCGAGGGAGTGGTATAAGGACCTCCCCGACAGCGTCCGGTAGATTATTGACGAGGCGGGATTTGGCCTATTCTGTATAGGGCTCTCACGTCTCATGGCGAGTGGGACCCTTTTAGGCACATTGGTAGAGAGATGGTGGGACACCACCAACTCCTTCCATTTCTCTGCCACCAGGGACATGACGATGACCCCGTATGACTCCGTGATGCTGACAGGCCTAGAGGTGGGAGGTCGACCGATCCCATACGACTCCGACACGGGTGAGTGGGAGGTTGTTTGGACCTATCTACTGGGAGCACACCTGCCTATCTTCTGATCGGGCACAGTCAGATATACCTAGTTCTCAGACCACTTCAGAGGGACTGAGTCCGCGACGATTGAGGATGCAGAGCAGTACGCCCGAGGTTTCTTGATGTTCCTCTTCGGCACTACATTGTTCATCGACAGGGCGAACACAGTTGGGTTGTATCTTCTGAGCACTTTAGTGGATCTATCCTAGGTCTGTCACTATGGCTGGGGCGGCGCCGGCCTTGCCACTCTTTACTGTTACATGAACTCGACCTCCCGCAGGAGCGGGAATAGGGTGGGCGGCTATTGGAGAGCCTGGGAGGTATGCTTTACTTTTCAACTTTACAGTTTTCGCCATGCTTTCTGCTTTGCACTTTCTGCCGTGCTTTTTGCTTTGCATTTTTTGTACACTGCACACACCGCACACTACACACATATAGTCCAATCTCTACTCTGCACTTGTACTCTCTATACACTGTGCCACACTTTGTTTTTGTATTTTCTGTATTCTGTATTCTTTGCATTTTCTGCATTTTCTGCACATATACTCTGCTTTCTGCATTATCTGTGTATTCTTTATTCTCATTATCGCCCATTTGCTTTCCACAACTGTGGGTGTATGCTTATTTCCCAACGTTTGCCCCTGAGCCAGAGGTTGAGACACTTTTCGAGGTACCATACTCACATAGATATGACGGTTGGTGTCAACCGAGAGCCTGGGAGACCTTCCCATACCTGCGCTAGTACTTCGACACAGTGAAGACAGTAGAGATAATTCAAAACTCACAATTTTTCTGCTTTCAGCTTCAATTCATTTTGTATATCTAATGGCAACTGATCAATCTACACACTTTGCTGCCAGCAGGTCGCATGGCAGCCTTGGGCGTTGATGCCAGGGTTTGCCCGCTTTCATTTTGCCGGCGCTTGGGGTGCTTCCCGGTATCGGATCCTGCTCGAGGGGCCGGTAGCCCGAGCCTGGTTCCTAGGCAAGCACTTCATGCGACAAACACTGGGCCTGCCACTACAGTCAGTCCCCTTACCGCCCCCGCCTTCTATACGAGCCATCGATAGTTTCTCCCCTCAGGAGATTACTGATGTCATGCAAGGTGCAGATGCAGACCGGTTCATCGGGGAGGGGGACTACACGGCTTACCTCTAGACATACCTGATGCCTCCTCTGGTAGATGTTCATGGTCATACGGAGAGGGCAATTGATATTGCTTCGTCAAGCAGGGCCCGGGCAGCAGATGCTCCTTCGGCGAGCAGGACTCATGCAGTAGATGCCCCTTCGACGAGCAGGGCTCAGGCAGCAAATGCCCCCTCGACGAGCAGGGCTTAGGCAGCAAATGCCCCTTCGACGAGCAGGGCTCGGGCACCAAAGGGTGAGGATAGAGGGATGCCTCCCATCAGGCAGAGTGTTGGATGGCCAGATTTTTCAACTGAGCTGATAGGTTGGCAGTACTTCGGAGTGCCATATCCGATTCCACTTGAGCCCCGGTTGCCTGATCACCGATACGTCAGGACACCCGACTCACCACCGGTATACTTTACAGCTTTCATTCATTTCATTTTCACTCAGATACTTATTCATTCATGCACTTATGATTTCAACTTACATTTGCAGCCCTCCATAGAGTATGTCGAGGGGTTACTCGAGGTGATGGCCTCATTTGAAGGCATGATCTTGAGGAGAGAGATGATGCTGAATTCCCACGGCATTCAGGTAATTTTTTAGTTTTCTTGCATTTCGATTATCATATTTCTGCTAATACACTGAAACTAACATCTCAACTGAACATTTCTCACATTGCACTGATGCACTGCATGTATAGATCGCATCTAACACATTACATTCACATACTATATCTGATTTCTGCATGTACTCACTCTGCACAACATACTTGCATCTGATACATATACTGTAGCTGATGTATTCAAACTGCCTTTTTCAGGTCACACCCTTACAGACGGGACCATCAGAGCCTTCTCTAGTAGTAGGGAGAGAGATTCTGGCACGTAGCCGAGGGAGAGGTCGGGAGCCTGTCGTGCGCAATGACGATGACAAGACTAGTGAGGACGAGGAGCCAGCGAGTCCCCAGTCAGAGTCATCTAAGGGTGGAGGTGACGACATTGGCTCTGGTTTTGAGGGTGGCGACGACGCTGAGGAGGGCTCCAAGGATGGGAGTGGAGGCAGCTCTGATTCCGGCTCCGGCTCCAGCTCAGATTCAAACAGCAGCGCCAACGGTGATAGCTCTAAGTCCGCACAGCTGAGAAAGAGGACGAAGAGAGCCTCCCGATCCTGAGATGGGTGGCATCAACTCAGTTATTTTTGCTTTTGTTTCTCTTTTTTGCTAGTAGTGTTACCACATTGTACAGTCTTAGGCAATTTTATTTTCTTTAAAACTTGTATGTTTTCTAAAAAAAAATTCATGATTGGAATGAAAGCAACTTTTTGATTAAAAATGTGTTGTATTTTATATTCTGAGCATCGTATCACGCCATTTTACACAAAAATGAGATTGATGAAATTTAAACATTGTACTGCACAGTTAGGTAGTGAACCGACATAACAAACAAAATAAGACAACTTAAAGAACAACTCAATAAGCAAAACAACAACAACTCGATAAACGAAACAAATGCAACTCAATAAGCAAATTGCAACAACTTGATAAACAAATTACAACAAACTTGATAAACAAAACAAATACAACTGTTAAACAAAACAGCAGGACGCATCCGAAGTAGAACCAAACTCAGGTTCTCAGCATTCTCATTACATAGGAACTCTCTGCTGGAGACCAGGGCTGGCTGTCGGCCACTTATGATCATTGTCGGCCACTAAAGTGGTCAGTCGGCCAGTAAATGTGGCCGGTCAACCACTTGAACTGGCCGGCCGGCCAGTAATTCTGAGAATCTCCAGATTGCTACCACCTGTCCTCCACTCAGTGCCTTATTTTCTACAAAAGTTCCAACTTCGTGGTTTCTTTATTCTGGCTCTGTTTTTGCTTCAAATGGAGCCATTCTTTGTCGAAAAACTGTCGACTTGGATGGCTCAGAAAAGTTAAATTTTCGGGGTTTCGGGATAAATGCACTATTCCTGCTAAGCCGTACTCCGCTGTGTTTTCCATTCCTCCATACCGTGGCTAGATGTTGGAACCCGGTCACACATGTTTTTAGCTTCGGCGGACAAGAGATATGCTCCACAATTGAAGAATTCCAGGCTTTGATGGAGTCCCAGCGTGACGAGGAAATCTTGCCCCAGTCTCGTTTTGGCTACATCCAAGCTTTGGGAAGGATGTGCGGGCTTACTTTATAGGATGCCTGATCTTTGGTTTACAACAGGGAGTTGGACATCCCCAATCTCATTTATCAGTTTTCTGATGCCGGCAACCGCGGTGACCACTTTTGGCAAAGTTTTCGACAACATGCCCTCTGCTTGTGTATGTTGGCCCATTTTCTGCTTGCCCCTGGCTTTGGAGGGTCCAGCATTCGCTTGATTGAAGTTGCCCAAGGCTTGAAAGAGGGCAAGAGCTGCATCGGGTTGACACTAGCCGAAACTTTGATGGGCTTGGATGCTTCCCACCGCCGAGAAACAACTAAGTTTGCAGGGAGTCCACTATTGTTGCAGGTAATGTTTCCCACCCTTCTCACATGTGTTTCTTACACCACTCGGCCCTCAGGCTCTATTTTTCTCTCAAAATCCTTTTCTCACTTTTTCTCTCCACGTACACCTCTCTATTCTTTAATCTCTCTTATTTTTCATCCCTCCCCAAGTATGGCTAATGGATAAGTTGAAGGTAGTAGACGCTTGCCCTGTGTATTCAGCGCGCGGCTATTTCTTTCGTCCACGGCTAGTCGATTTCTCAAATGAGGGATGGTGGTGCCACTGGATGTGCAACAGATCCGCTATTGATATTGCTTGGCGCTGCCCCTGGTTTGACCTGCCTGAGATGAGCTACAGCATGTCCCGGCAGCCTGGCATTCAGTTGGTTGGCTTGACACACTGTGTCTTCTACTTTCCATTTTGATTCAGGCGCCAGTTCGAACATGACGAAATTTTCCCAGAATAGGGGATAAGAGTATCCAGCTTCATTTCCAATCCAAGGCACACAGCTAGCTCAGTATACCGCTGCATGGAGAACAAGAAAACTTTTGGCCCCTGCTCCCACTTTCAATTGTGTCCTTTCTAGTGAATGCATAGCTTGGCTTGAAGATGAGGGACAAATCGGGCCTACTTTAGCATCTGAAGCTTCTACAAGCTCTGGGAGGGGGCGCAGGAACACCTGACTCAACTATGCCCCAAGTTTATTGCTTTAATCTGTACTTTCAAGTTTTCCTTTTGAATGTAATAAAAAGCAACTTCAATTTGTATCAAGAGTTGGAGAACTCTGTATTGAAATCAATGAAATTGAAGGTTGTGGGTACTAAGAATTCTTCTTTTGGTCCAAAAATGGTCTAAGTTGTAAAAAGATTAATTTGCAAAAAATCAACTTTTATTAAAACTTTTCAAAACCATTTTCAATAAGGATCACAACTGGACACACCCAGAATCTATCCTTGAGATGTACAACCCCAAATCCAATGACTGGAAAGTTTCCCCTTGTCTGAATAACACTGCACTGTAGTGGAGATGACAACCAAACTTTTGGATGCAGAAAAGACAAAGATGACCAGAACAATCACATGGACACAATTGACTTGGAAGTGTTTATCGTTGGACTTCAGAATGAAGTTGCCTACATATCCCAAAGATGGGAATCAAGCCTTACGTAGTTCGGTTAGGGTTCACTCGGGTTTTAACACTCTCCTTTTGCGCTCTAACTTTTGCCAAGGCCGCCCTTTTTGGGTTTTTAACCTTGCGAACTCAGTTTTTCTTATTTCAAATTTTCTATGCTCTAACTTTTGCCTAGGTCGCCCTTTCGGGTTTTCAACCTAACGAGCCGCTCAGGGGTAGTATTTCTTGAACTTGTCCATGTTGACTGGCTGGGAGGATTCAAGGCCATCTAGGTCCATAAAAACGACAGCTCCACCTGACCAAATAGACTTGATGATGTAAGGACCAATCCAATTAGGGCTGAACTTGCCCCTAGGGTCGTGGATGGAAGCTCGGTTGTCTTTGAGCACCAAATCCCCTTCTTTCAGATTCCTGGACTTAACTTTCTTATTGAAAGCCCTGGCAATTATGTGTTGATAGCCGTGGATGTGATACAGTGCTTTCAGCATTCTCTCGTCGAACGGCATGAGTTCCTCAAACCTGCTTTGCTGCCAATCTGCTTCTACTATCTGGCACTCAGTCATAACCCGCAATGACGGAACCTCAACTTTGATCGGCAAAACAGCCTCCATCCCATAAACCAAGGAATACGGAGTTGCCCTAGTAGAAGTCTGAATTGACGTTCTGTAGCCCCAAAGAGCAAATGACAGCTTATCTGGCCAGTCTTTGTAGGTTTTCACCATCTTCTACAAAATATGCTTGATGTACTTCTAGGCGGCCTCAACAGCTCCGTTGGTTTGCGGCCGATATGTGGTTGACTTATGAAAAGCCACGTTGTATTTCTCCAACAAGTTGATCACTTCCTTCTTGAAGTGGGAACCATTGTCCGCAATGATCTCATTTGGGACCCCATAGCGACAGATGATGTTGTTCCTGATGAACTTAGCTACGTGTGATGCTTTCAGCGCTGCGTAGGATTAGGCCTCGACCTACTTTGTAAAGTAGTCTATCGCCACCAAGATGTACTCATGCCTGTTCGACCTCTTCGAAGTAACTGCCCCAATAAAATCAATCTCCCAGACTGAAAATGGCCATGGCAAAGTCATGTTGTACAGCTTCGATGGCGGGATGTTCATGTGATTTGCATGAATCTGGCATTTGTGGCATCGCCGAACAAAACAAATACAATCCTCCTCCACGGTTGACCAGTAGTAACCCTGTCTAAGAATCTTCCAAGCTAGCATTACTCCGCTTATGTGCGCTCCGCACTCTCCTCCATGGATGGCCTCCATTAGGCGCTTTGACTCCTCAGCATCAACACACAGTTTATGCATCCCAAGATGGCCCCGCTTGTACAATTTACCCCCGCAGACGATAAACTGAGCAGTCATTCGTCGTATTGCCCTCTTATCTTTGGCATTTGCCCTTAGTGGATAAGTCTCATTTTCCAAGAAGTTCCAGATATCATAATACCAAGGGTTTTGATCTTGTACTTCATCTATGGCGGTAATCAACTCGTAGGCCGGCACATACCTCTATTCAATGATGATTAGACACATCCGGACTCCCAAAGGGATGTCTATCATAGAAGATAGAGTTGATAAAGTGTCTGCAAACCTGTTGCTCTCTCTTAACAGATGAGTGAAGGTTAACTTCTCAAACCTGGGAATTAGAATGTCCAGGGTTTGATTGTAGATTTTCATCCTTTCTTCGTTAACCTTCCAGTCTCCTTTCGCTTGAGACATAACCAGGTTCGAGTCCCCAATGACGTCCAACCATTTTGCCCCTAGTTCCAGAGCGACTTCCAAGCCAGCGATACATGCCTTATATTCTGCTTCATTGTTCGATACCTTGAACCGGAGTTTGAAAGCTAAAGGTATGTAGGAATTGTCGGGTGCTATCAGCAACACCCCTATCCTATACCTGTACTGGTTAGACACTTCGTCAATGTACATGGTCCAGATCTCTTCTTCGACCTGCAGAATGGCCTAATACGGGAACAAATATTCTACTGCATTGCCTCCCTCCACTGGGTGATCGGCTAGGAACATCGCTACCGCTCTCCCTTTCACAAACTTGCGCGTCATGTACTTCAAATCAAATTCAGAGAGAAGAAGCAACCAACGGGCTAGCCTACCCGTAAGTGCTGGTTTCTCGAAGAGATATTTGATAGGATCTAATCTCGAAACCAGTATTACAGAGTGAGCTAGCAGGTAGTGCCTCAACTTCCTGGTAGCCCATACCAAGGCTAAACAAGCTTTCTCTAGTAGAGTGTAACGGGTCTCATATTCCAGCATTTTCTTGCTCAGGTAATAGATGGCCTTCTCCACCTTATCCTTAGATTCCTGCGCAAGCTTGCAGCCCATTGTCGTGTCAGTTACTGACAGATACAAAATCAACGGTTTCTCCGGCTCTGGCGGCGACAATACGGGTGGGTTCTGTAGATACTGCTTGATCTGCCCAAAAGCAACTTGGCATCGGTCATCCCATTGGAACTTCTTTCCTTTCTTCAAGAGACCAAATAGTGGTTCACAAGTCAAGGTTAATTTTGTAATAAACCGTCTTATGAATTGCACTTTACCCAGAAAGTCGCGCACCTCCTTTTCAGTCCTTAGCGGTGGCATTTCTAAGATAGCCTTGATTTTGGAAGGATCGACTTCGATGCCCCTTTGTGTAATCAAGAACCCTAACATTTTCCCTACTGTGACACCAAAGTATATTTCTGAGGATTTAGTCACAACCAATACTCTCTGATCCGTTGGAAAATTTTCTTCAAGGCGGTGTAGTGGCATTCCCTCTCTTTAGACTTGACAATCATGTTGTCCATGTACACCTCAAACTCTTTGTGGATCATATCGTGCAAGATCGTGGTTGCAGCCCGTTGATAAGTAGCCCCAGCATTCTTCAAACCGAACGGCATCACCCTATAACAGTGGGTTCCACACGGGGTGGTGAAGGCAGTCTTCTCCCTGTCCTCGGGTGCCATCAGAATTTGGTTGTACCCGGAAAACCCATCCATGAAGGAAAGCAGCGCATGCCCGGCGGTGAAGTCCACCAATTCGTCGATATGCAGGAAAGGAAAGTCGTCCTTCGGATTGGCTTTGTTCAGATCTCTGAAGTCCATAAATACCCGAATTCTGTCATCTTTCTTTGCAACCGGAACTATGTTGGCCAACCAAGTAGGATACTCAGATACTAACAGGAACCCTGCATCAATCTACTTGGTGACCTCTTACTTGATTTTCAAAGCCCAATCCGGGCAAATTCTTCGGATCTTCTGCTTGACAGGTCGGGCCTCAGGGTCAAGAGGGATCCGATGCTGTACAATCTCAGGATCGATTCCAGGCATGTCTTCGTAGGACCACGTGAAAACATCTTTGAAATCTTTTAATAAAGCGACTAAGCGCTTGCGCTCCTCCGAAGACAATGTGGACCCGATCTGGACCAGACGCGGATCCTTTTCAGTACCAACATTAATTGAGGTGATTTCATCAACCAAAGGTTTTACAAACCTCTCTTGCTCTCGAGCGGCACAGAAAAGTACTCAAAAGCAGCGGTGGTACCATTCTCATTCATAATTTCCAGTTCGTCTAATTCTTCGGTTACAACCGACTCAAAAGAAAATGAAAAAGATGACCTGGACAAGACAACGGCATCCGGGTTATCAACCTCAGGAATACCGGACTCTGGCTCAGAAGAACTAGAATCTGATTCCGACTCCACAGACTTTGTGGAATCAGATTCTGGTTCACTACCTGACTCAGAACTGCTTGACAAAAAGCCTTCCTTGTACTGCCAAACGAGAGAAGGTGCGATAGATGCGTCCAGAATGCTAGAAGAAGGGCCCACAGCCGTTTGATCTCCAATCATGGAAATAGAGAAGTCATCCCCCAAGCACTTCAGTGTGATCTGAGGATCTGAGAGAAGACAAGCCAGCGTAGCTCCTATCTCGAGTTCTATGCCATCGGACTTATCCTCTTTGCACTACTCAGCCACAGCTGGTGGGTCAGTGTGCTCTTGCGCAACTTCATCCCCTTGTAACTGTAGGTCGAAAAAGATCTCGAAGCCGGGCAAACGTCGCTTCTCTGAATTAAGCCATGGCTCCGAAAAGTCACAAAACGGGAAATCTTCCCCCTCCCAGACAAAACGGTCATTGAGGGTTCCTTGAATAGGTCTGTGCACCAGCTCGTAGTGCTTCCTGGCTTGCTTCGCCTTGGCTCTTCTGGCCATTTCCCTTCCCTTCCTTGCCCAATCCTCTTTGGTAGGCGAGTAACCTAAACCAAAGGTATAGGGGTTGTATGGCACTTCGGCCAATACAGCAACGCCCTTCCGGCCACTTTTTTCCAATCCCATTCCGGCATGTGTTGAAACTTATTAGTGAGGTAAATAGATTGTGCACTGACATACAGTCCCTCATCAACAGCCAGCATATCTTGCACAACTCGACCCTCAGCCAAGGTGAATCCTGACAAACGCCGTGTTCAATTTCCAAGATCGGTGTAGAAACCTCTGACAGTGAATGTATGGAAGAGTTCCCAAAAACAATTGCTACCCCCTTCCCATGGGGGTACTTCAACATCTGATGTAAAGTGGAAGAGACAACTCTTACTTGGTGCAGCCAAGGCCGTTCAAGGAGTAAATTAAAGGTGGCTAGAACATCCAAGACATGGAACTCAATGTCCTGTTGCACTGGGCCACCTTGAGTTTTGATCCATACTATCCCCATCACCTCCCGACTTGTGTTGTCATAGGCCCGAATCACCTGGGCTGTTGGTGCGAAATCTGCCGGCTTCAAACCGATAGCGTAAGCCATGCGCGATAGACAAACATTGATTGCAGATCCCGTATCAACCAGGACAACTGGTATCCATTTTTCTTTACACTTCACAGAGATATACAGCGGGTTGTTGTGCTCAGAGCCCTCAGGCAGTAATTCTTTGTCTGTGAAGGTTAAAGTCGGTGAAGCACCACCTGGGAACACCAGTCCCACCAACTGCTTGGGAGTTGTATCAATAGAAAGCTTAGCCTTATCCATTGCTGATAGGATAGCTTGTCTATGAACCTGTGAGGCCATGAGCAGTCCCCAGATGGAGATGTTTGCTTGAATTTTCTTCAACTGCTTTAGTATAGCTTCCTCCTCTAGCAGTTTGTCTTTCTGTTTTTCTACTTCCTTGTCTTTCCCTGACGCCTCTGGCTGGTCCAAATGTGGGGGCTTGAAATACCGCCCACTTTGGGTCATATGATCGACCTCCTCAGTGTACCAGGTATCATCTGGTTGATTCTGCCCCCAATCTTCATCAGTATGGATGAGACGTAAATCATCGTCTTCCCATCACATTCCCTTGGCAACCGACAAATAGCTGTCCAGTTTTGCTATAACTATTCCCGTGTTCTCAACATATTTTGTCCCCGCCGGACCCTTGGCTTTTCTAGCCCTCTGATCATTCTCGATTCTCTCTTGCTCAAATCGTTTCAGCGCAGCCTCCTGTTCGGTGTCAGCTGTACACAAACTGCCCAACTCCCGAGTAAAATTCTCAACACCGGTGCTCTCCGACAACTCCCTCTTGTTCTCGACCGTTCCGGCCATTGCAGACGTTCCTATTTTTTACTGTCCCTACTTTGGTTGGGACCCCTCATCAACATCTGGCTTGTCACTAAGCCACCATGTATTATCCGTTGATCTGCTCGCATCAAACCAACCGATCTGCACATCCCCTAGATCCCGTTCATTAAAGAACTACAGGTTGCTGATATCCTCCTCAAGCTCGGCTAGATCATCCAGCCTCTGACTCGGCCCATCCTCCCAGATGATATTTACCTCTATCCCCATTGGCAATTCCACCATTGGCTTGGCCTGGCTCGTTGGCACGATGTAGCGGCAGGGGTTGTATGCTTTCTCAGTTATGCTCACGACGCCCTCAGGCATGCCTTCTACCACAGCCACCACCACGGGTTCAGGTTGGGGTAGGGACGTGCTCATCATGCACAAGTTTGTGCTTTTTGGGATGAACAACGCCGGCTTAGGCAGGTGGGAGGGAGTGATGTATATGCAGGGGTCGTATGGGACGGCCATTGTTTGGATCAGGTTTACTTGCCTGGGTGGAAGAGGGGGTCGGTTATGTGGTGTGAGATGGTTTGTGGTGACGTTTAGCTTCTCGGGAGGCACTATCACTTTGTTGTCAATGAGATCCTGAATCTCATGACGAAGTCTAAAGCATAGGTCAGTGTCATGACCATGCCGCTGGTAGAAGGCGCAATACTTGGCCGGGTTATGTATAAGAGGGAGGGAATTTGGCAGTGGGCGTGGTTCCAGGGGCTTTAGATGCCCCTTTCTGATTAGAACCCCCAGGGCTTTGGACAGAGACATGTAAAGTGGGGTTAAAACCCTCTGGCTCGTGGGCGGTTACTTTGCAGGTTGTATGGTGGCTCCAAATGTGTCGGTAAAGGGTGTGGCTGTTTTTGGCGTGGTGGTGACCATGCCGACATCAAAAGTCCTTACGGCTGCATTGCTACTCGTAGCTGCATTCGAACTGCGTGTAAATGCCCTCTTGGGTTGCTCATTTTCCTGGTCAATCAAACCCTGTTTCATAGCATCTTCTATCTGTACTGCTATCTCATGTAAGTCAACAAAGGTGGGGAGGGGTAAGACAATTATCTTCTGCATCAACTTTGGTTGTAAATTCTGCATGACCATTCTTATCTGGTCTTTCTCAGCTGGCCTGGTGGTCATCATGGAGGCCTTGGCCCTCCATCGAGTGACGAAGTCAGAAAATCCCTCCTTCGACTTTTGCCTAGTATCCTCGAGATCACGAGTTGTGACCTCGATTTGAGTATTGTAAGAATATTGGGCAATGAAGGCCTCGACCATCTCCTCTCAGCCCCTTTTCACTGAATTCTCCAGTTTGGCATACCAGATAGCCGCAATACTCGACAGGGTCTGACCAAAGAGGGATAGTTTATGTAACCTAGTCAAGCCCATCGGCCGTAGAATATCTGAAAACAACCTCAAGTGGACCGTAGGATCGCCTGAGCCGTCGAATCGGTCTATGTGAGGCATTTTGAATCTACCCGGCAATGTCACCATCGAATCTGTGTAGCCATCCTCTATATCTGGGATCGAGTTAACTCCCTAAGCTCGTTTAAATAGCTTTTCAAGCTTGCTTACTTTCAAAGCAGTAGGATCGACCTCAAACTCGAATGGTGTGTCAGTTGGGTAGGCCGGTGCTTTAGAAGTCTGTGATGGGACTGGCCCTACTGGGATATCCGTATTCTCTTGGACATTAGCTGTATCCCTGGGTGTTGGAACCCTAGGTGGGGGTGGGTGTGAAGCAGAAGCTCCGGCTTGTTGTGGTTGTTACTGCTGTTGAAGCTTAGCAATGAGTTCTGCCTGCTGGGTTACAACCTCTGTTTGACGAGCGGTAACTTCCGCTTAGCGAGCAGCATCTCGCTGCATGGCCTCCATGGTATGTTGGAGTTGACGCATCATTTCCTCTATACTATCTGAGGGGTACTGATCTGTCTGAATAGGTGTATACCCTCTTTTTTAGGCAGAAACAAAAAATTGATCCCAACTGCGTACAGGTGAGGTAGATAGCGACCGCTAAACTGGCGACTGTTGTACTGGTACTCTATGACTGACTGCCACCCGTCTTGTAATCGGGGGTAATAAAGCAAACACTGGTTGTCTTCCAATAAGATCCTCAAATCTGTAAAGCCTTCTACCTCTGGTCTAGAGTGCTCGGGGGGTATCTGCCTTGTCGGAAGCAATTGTGAAACACTACCTTGCAAAAAGAAAAATAAAGCAAAAAAGGACACAACAATCAGAAAACGGACAGCATCTCAGCTTAGATAAAGACAACATACAGTTGAAATCTTAAGCTGGACAATCTGTACTCAAACACTGATTTCTGCCCCCAAACATTCTGCTTGAAAACTGATACCCCTAAACTGATACCCAGACTTGCAACTGATACATGCATTCCTGCAAAGACACACTTTAACAGCACATATCAAGCAAGTGAGAGCCAAAACACCCCTATAGTGGGGTAGGGTTTTCGTGTCCTAATTTCATCAGGAACTAGGGTTTTACTATGCACGTATGCGGTTTCATAAAATCCTGTATTCAGGTGAGGAACCTGTCCTGGTTTGGAACAGTCTCTAAGGCTTTCGATATGCTACTAGGTCAAATGGTCAAAAAGGGTGCCTCAGCAAGACCACCTAATATACTTCTCACACCTAACACCGAGAAGTGAAAGGTGGATCAAACGGTACGACGGTGATCCAGATTCAAGGTTTGTGTTCCCATCGCGGCAGAGCCCGCAACCGGTTAGCCTTATGGCATGCTTTTCCAAGCAAGCCTCCGGTAAACCCTTCAGGAATAGTAGATGGCAAACACTATGACCTAGGCGCACCAATGCAAATGCAAAGAAACACATAAGTGTAAATAAAACAACATATCATGTATTCAAGTCAAATTCTCTAAATCCCCAGCAGAGTCGCCAAAAACTGTGGACTTGACCTTCTTCGCGCGCCCCCTTTCAGAGAGGCTCGAATTGGTCCTATAGTTCGGTCTCCTTTCACGGTTATGAATCTAGTTTCACAAAGTGCAATGTGAAAGTAATAAACACCAAAGAGTCCAATTCGGCAAATCGTTTTGGAAAATTGATTTTAGATCAAATAATGCCAGAACTGGACTGCTTTTGCCAGATTACAGAGTCACCACCTAAATATTTTATTTTTGGAAAATTTAGAAAACATTGACTCGTGCCAAAGGCCACGTGTCTGTGTAGACACCCCATTTTTTACCGACCTTAAGACTCAGACGTCATCGATTGAGCGCTCGGTGATGGTGCATGTTGTGCTCGTTTAGAGGTTTCAGAGTTTTGGCTGAGAGCCTTGCCTCCGAGCCTCTGAACTCTTTTGTGCTTCAGCTCGGTTTGTGGACCGAACTTTGTTTCTCTTCCCGGAGGGAGGGAGAGGTCTTGCAGACCATCTCTTTGTGGTCATAGACCATTTTTTGTGGTCGTAGGCCACTTTTCCCGTTTGGAGACTAGTTTTCGGTTTTTGGAGCCTTTGGCCGCGCGCCGTGTCTCAGGACCGCTTAACGTTCTCCGTTTGGTGTGGTTTTTGAACCACACCTTGTTGCCTCTGCCTAGAGTGACACTGTGGTCTGGGATACCACTTTTGTGATCGCATACCACTTTTGGTGCTCGTCAGCTAGTTTTCGGGACTTTTGGCCGTGTGCTTTGCCTCCCGATCTCTCGTCTTGCATCCGCTTTGGTTTGTTTTTGGTACAAACCTTGTTTTCCTTGTTTGGAAGGTGGTACAAGGGTGGGAGACCACTTTTTCTCCTTGGAGACCGCTTTTCCTTCTGCCAGCCAGTTTTCTGGTTAAATAACTGGCTTGCTTGGTCTTTGGGCCACATATTCTGGTCGGCCACCACACCACTGCATTGTTTTCATGCCCTAGACCTCTCCCACCTATGGTCGACTAGTTTTTGTCTTTGTGGACCACTTGAAGTGGTCGGCCGACCACTTCAAGTAGCAGGCTTTGGAGATATTTTCCTCAAGCTGGCACAGCTGGAGGACATTAGGGCCATCCTCCATACACGTGTATGGAGGGATTACCTTGGTGCTTAGCTTCTTCTAGAAGCTTTGCCTTTCCTCTTCTATAAGAGGGAAGCTCCCCCTCCCTCCTATAGGTTCAGAAAAACCAACTGAGAGGGATAGATATAGTGTTGTATCTATATCTCCTTGTTTTTTCATTTTTTTGCTTCAAAAGTGTAGATTTGTCTTAGTTTAACACGCAAACACACACTCAAACACCATCCTTGGGTAGCTGAGGTGCTAAGGAGTTGTTTTTGGTGTTCTTGGACTGATTTAAGCTCAAAGAACTTGCTGGAGTTGCAGTAGTAAAGAAGGTCTTCAAGGGTGAGTCTTTGACCTTTAAAACCCCCTTTCTTGCTTAAGATTTTGAGCCTATTTGCATGCTATTTTGAGCTTAACTTATAACTGAAAAAAGTTCCATTTTTAAGTGCTTAAAATAGTTGTTTTAGGTCACTTTTTCATTTGGGGTGTTTTACCCCCTCTTAGGCCTTGTTAGGCCTTATTTTGAGCCATCCCTTTAGGCTCTTGTTGAACCCTTTGCATGACCTTTCTACCACTGAAATCTAGAGGATTTTCAGTGGTGGAAAGGTGGTTTTGGTGTCCTAAATGGGAGAGGGTCATCCCCTCTCCTTGTGTCTTCAATACTAGCTTCATATGCCTCATGTTTGAGCACCTTTGATAAGCTTGTGTTAGCTTGTTCTTAGCTAGTATTTGTGGTTATTTTACTGAGGCATATCACTGTTTTTACTTGCTTTGGCCGCTCCATGCATGGTTAATACACTTGTAGTGTAAATCACACAAACTAGCTTTGTATGCTTCATGAGGTAGCATGTCATTCTAGTTTGTTTTCTTCCCATTTCAGCATGTTTTTGGTGATGTTTTGCCATGTCATGACTCTTTTTTGGTTTGGTTTGGTTGGCCCTTACATGCTCCATACACTTGTAGTGGTTGACCCTTGAAATTGCCTAACATGCATCATGCCTTGACATGTCATCTTAGCATGCTTTTGGTTTAGCTTAAAGAAGATTTTGTTCATGTTTTATCATGTCTAAGGTCTGATTTTGGTTGTTTTGGTCATGCATGACTTGCTTTGTATAGCCTTGGTTCAATCTAGCTTGTTAGCCTTATGTATTAAGTCCACTAGCATGCATTACTTGGCCTATTTCAGTGATTTGGCATCACTTATTATGTGATTTCAGTCCACGTTTCATGGCCATGCATTCACATTTGTTACTCATTCAATGCGTTGGAGGGTTGGCCTCTTTATGCCTTAACATGAACCAGTGTGTATGCCTTCATGCCATAGTTTGCGAGCCATCATTTCAGTGTTTATTTGGGGTTATTTTGCCATGATATAAATCTGATTTTTATTGGTCGAGTCATCGCATGCTTGGTCTTAATAGGTGTAGTGTAATCCACCTTATTTGCCTTGCATGCATTGTGCCTTATGCCCACCATGCTAGCACATTTTGGCTTCCTTCCATGCATGTTTTAGACACATTTTGACATGTTCTAGGACTGTTTTGGGTTTCCTTGATCACATGCTTCATGTTTTGCATACTTGTAGTACAAATGCTCTTGCTTGCCTCAAGCTTTGGGCACCATTGCATGCTTTATTTGTGTTGTGTACATGATTTGGCATCATTTAACATGACATTTCAGAGCATTTAGCATTGCCATGTTCCTACTTCAATCATGCTTTAAATGCCTTTGAATGTTATGCATTATTGCCTAGTTTATGCCTTAGCTCGTATGCTCGCATGCCTAGGCCTTTGAGCCCTCATCTCAGCATGTTTTAGTCATTCTTTTGACCCATTTCAGTTCTGTCCATGGTTGGTTCATGCATATTTGTCATGTATTGCATGCCTCATTTGTAGTCCTCTTTGCTTGTCTAAAGCTTTAAGGACCTTTGCATGCCTTGCTTGTGTTGTTTAAATGATTTGGCATCATTTCCTACTTCATTTCAGTGCACTTAGTGTTATTACACTTCCATGCTTTTCACTCTTTAAGTGTTCTGGAGAGTTGCACCTTAGTGCCTCAATTGGTGAGCCAATTGGCATGCATGCTTGTATGTGCTTTCGGTGCCTTCATTTTAGCATTATGGCCTCTGTTTTGGCATGGCTGAGGTCTACCCACATTCGGTTTAAGCCCATTGAGCATTGTGTATGCCATGTCACATCGCACCGTGCATGCTATGTTGTTGTTTGAATTGCGCATGCCATGCTCTTGATTCGCATTGTGTATGCCATGATCATATTGCATTGAGTATGCCATGATAGTCATTGCATTGAGTATGCCATATTGGTTCTTTGCATTGAGTATACATGTCCCTAACAATGATAAGTTACCCTTGTTGCATTGCATTGTGCATGCATGCATTAGCATTACTTGCATGTCATTAGCTTTGTTAAGTTAATCATGTTACATTGCATTGAGAATGCTATCTTACATTAGATTGTGCATGCCATGTTGTACATAGCATTGAATATGCCATGTTGTTTTCATGCTTGTTTCATTGCATTACATTTTTGCACACTCCATGTTATGTTGCATTGTGCATGCCATGTTATGTGTTGCATTATGTTTGGAATAGGTGTTAGTCCAAACATGAGAAACGAGGGACGTTTCATACTTCAAGTGATGAAACGCGCCTTAATTCCCGGTCGCCGATGCTCTTGATCATACATGATGGAGTTTTAAGCTTTATGTGATTACTTGTGCATTTATTTTCATATTGAATTGTGCAATTTCGCCTCTCGGCCATCATGCATGAAAATGCGCGAATGGTGGCCCGAGGATCGAGAACCACACCCCATTGAGTTCATGACATGATAGGGAGGGTGGTTGTGCACACATATCTTGAAAATACATTGCCATGCCCTTTCTTGCTCTCTGTTGCAGAAAACTGGGATTCAGCAGCAACAACTGGCCGGCCAGCCAGAAAAAGTAGCTGGCCGACCACTTTTCTGGTTTTTCAACAACCAAAAGTGGTCGGCCACCCTCCCACAGGATTCCCAAGGTGGAGTTTCATCTTTCTGGAGCTTGGTGCAGAGTTTCTGAGAACAAATGAAAACAGAGGCAAATCGGGCATCGCATTGGATTTCCGAACGAGGCGACCGGGCATGCATTCAATCCTCTCCCTCTGAAGCTCCTGATTTACTGCTTTCCTTAGCTGCCATGCTTAGATAGCTAGCTTTCACTTTGGTGTGTACTTTAATTAGTTAATGCGTTAGCTATTCAATTTGTTTTGTAATAATTAGTTAACTAGGATTAGTTAATTAATTTGTGTTGTAATAATTAGTTTAATTAGCTTAGATTAGCTAGTTAGCTTCTTATTCGGACTCTCCCTCGAGGGGGCCAACTGTTGTTGTGGAGAAGTGGTTTTGGAAATACTCTTCAGATCCTGGGAGACGCTAGTGATCCTCAGCTAGTCACCTGAAAAGACACAAACACTCCGGTCGGGGGTGCCAGAATTAGCACTCCGACGGACAAGTTAGTTTAGACACTCAGAACAGCTTGTTTACCAAATTTAGTGAAATGATTCTTACATACCTTTCTAAATCTATGGTTCTTGTATTTATACTTGCTTTTCAGGCCTCGGGGCCTGAGCCTACTTTTATCCCATTCCCCTTTTATTCATTCGGAGCCACTGACCTCCGTCTATTCAGCTTTCCTAACGTATTCGGCGTCCTAGTCACGCAATATGAAGTCGGATAGTAACTAATTTCTGGAGTACGCATCTTCCGACTCTTCTACTTATTCGGCTCCCACAATTGCCCCCCAAGCACTTCACCGACGACAGTTGGCTAGAGTGCTTGGCTTTGAATTCCTAAAAGTCGGAGCCAAAATTCGGCGGTTGGCCTCATCCTTATGCGGATATCTAAGCGCACCCCTTTCGGTTGTCGTGTCGACTTCCCGCCCCCTCGTACGTGTCTATTTATTGTGATTTAAAATTTCAACGTCCTTTCAAGTATGTATTTTATGATGCTCATCGCTGGATTGCCTTTTGGATCGTCCCTGAAACTCTCTTCTCCGATATCTTCTTCGTCCTTTGTAAGTTCTCTCCTCTCTTGCTTCGAGGACTCTTTCTGGTTTATTCCTTCCTTGGCATATTCTCACAGGCTGTAGGGTATGGTGAAACATTTAAAAGACCTCCTCTCGTCAGATCGTATTGCTGGCTTTAAACGCCATTTCTCCATTCCTGATGATGTCCGTCTGTCGCTTGTGGTAGACGGCACTCTTGATATGGAGAGAGAGGACGAAACCACGATTGTCTTTCCTCTTTTGTCAATTGCAGAGGGTGGAGTCCGTTTCTCCCTTCACCTGTTTCTTAGGGCTGTGCTTCGCCATTGGGGTTTAATCCCTTCCCAACCTAATGTGAATTTCTTTAGAATCATAATGGGGGTTATAGCGCTCAACCGTCGCCTAAGAATTAACCTTGGCATTCCAACCATCCGACATTGTTATGCCTTGGCTAAATCTTCTGGTCGGCACGGGCGTTTCTTCCTTAGGGCCAAGGATATCGACCATCAGCTGATTACTATGCTTTCCAGTTTTGGAAAACGAGTTGATGATGTTATGGTCGTTGTCCACGGTAACTGGGAATTTCGCGAAGGAGAGGATCACGTCGACCCTATTCCTAGACGGAGGGGCGAGCCAGGTGGCTGATTGCTTTCTCGCTTTTATTATTTGTTCGTTTTTGTTGTAAAGCTTCTTCTTTGAAATGTTACGGCTTGGCTTGTGCAGGGAGAAATTTGAAGAAAGTTTTATCTTCAACTGACGGCGCCATTCTTTCGGATATCGAAATCGCGCTCAAATATTTCGGCTGTCAAAGTCTTCAGAAACAAGGCAGGGCGGCCTACATTCTGCTTCGTTACGAGCCGACATATACGACCTTCTCGGCGGCGGAAAATATCCCGATTCCAGAGGGTGAAGACTCTCTCATCGCTCTTATTTTGTCCGACTTCAAAAACTTGAGGCAGGTTGGTTTTGAAGGGTCGGATTCGGAGCGGGGTGTAGCTAATGTTACCAAATCAGATCAGTCCGAAACTGAGTCTGACGCGGTATTGAATTCGGCCGATCCCCCATCCGCTTCGGGCCGAGGGGATCTTTCGCTTGACGGCGTTTTTCACGGCTTAGAGGATATTCCCGCCGCAAACCCCGAAAACATGGCCGGGTTAAGCATGACAAAACTTGCCAGGAAGGCGAATGCGGAAAGTTTGGCCGCGCGGCGAAGAGCGGAGGCCCTTCCGTCTGAAGTACCACCCGCCACCGAATCTCAATTCTCCTTGCCTGTTAGCGAATCAGAGTCCTTGCGTGTTATTGAGGTGGAGACGACAGAAAATCGGGATGCCGAATCTACTTTGATTGTGCAGGCTGGCCAAGAAGTTGAGGTAGAGAAACGACCTGTCGAGTTTGAAGCCGACGTAGAAGAACACGGCGGCAAACGTCCTCGATTAGAGGGATCGGACCTGATCGTTCCTTTTGTCATTCAGCCGATGATAAAAAACATGCCGGTTTCTTCTGATGCTTCAGCGCTTAAAGATCCAAAAGTCGCATTCAGCTTGGCTACGTCCGTATCGTTGCCGTCTGACAAGGAGGCATTTCGGGTGAAAACGGATCTGAATGCGACAGCACTAGCCGCCCAATCGGCACTTTTGGTACATATTTGAACTTAGCTTCACTTAATCCAAATAATGTTGAAGTTATGGTTTTAAATTCTTGTTTTACAGACCGTCGAATGGATAGCCGATATGGGCCGTCGCCATCGCGACGCCGTCAAACAGGTTGGTCACTTACGCGAGGAAGTTGAAGGCCAGAGGAGAAGGGCCGAGGTTGAAGCTTTGAGGGCGAACAAGGAAGCCTCAAGGGCCGACACCGAGATGGAGAAGGCCCGTTGCACGGATCAATTGAGGTCGGATGCCGAGAAGAAGGCGGACGCGAGCGAAGATGCGCTCAAGTTGGCCCAGAAGGCGATCTCCAAACTGGAGGCTGAGTTGGCTGAAATGAAGGTGTCAAAGGAATCTGCCGACTCGGAGTCTTCCAAAGTATTCGAGGCCGGGAAAAATGTTGGACTCGCCGTGTACGTGGACCAAGTCCCCTAGTTTGAAAATCGGAGATTTAAACACTGCTGGCACAAAGCCCTTGCTACTGCTAACGCTTCATTGATTATGCCAATACCATATGAGCAAGTGGATGTTGAGCTATTGCAGTCTGATTCTGATGGCTGATCCGGCCGACTGATAGTTTTTAGGACGTCGAATGTATTTTTACGATTTGTAATTTAGTATTTTTCATCTTTTGCTACAGTCATAGTGTTTGTTTTTTGCTAGGCATTTTTATGCGGGCTTCTTGCTTTTTGTTTGGTAACTTGAGTATATAAAATTTTATGAGTTGTGCTCAACTGGCTAAGGAAAATGTTGTTGATGAATGTTATTGCTTTCGGTTATGGTTAGATCGGCTGCTTAGCTTAGGTATTTGGCCGATCAGATCTGCCCTTGCCTTAGCCAGAGTGCGAGCTTGGGAAGCTGGATGGGCGTGACTCGTGGGCTGGCTGAGGCACACATTGATCGGCGCTTGTGCTTGAAAACATGGCCAACCAGATTAGTAAATCTGCTCTTGCCTTAGCCAGGGCGCGAGCTTGGGAAGCCGAATGGGCCTGACTTGTGGGCTGGCTGAGGCACAGATTAATCGGCGCTTGCACTTGAAAATATGGCCGGCCAGATTAATAAAGTAAATCTGCCCTTGCCTTAGCTAGGGCGCGAGCTTGGGAAGCTGAATGGGCGTCACTCGTGGGCTGGCTAAGGCACACATTGATCGGCGCTTGCGCTTCAAAACATGGCTGATCAGATTAGTAAATCTGCTCTTGCCTTAGCCAGGACACGAGCTTGGGAAGCCGAATGGGCTTGACTTGTGGGCTGGCTGAGGCACAGATTGATCGGCGCTTGCGCTTGAAAATATGGCCGGCCAGATTAGTAAATCTGCCATTGCCTTAGCCAGGGCGCGAGCTTGGAAACCCGAATGGGCCTGAGTCATGGGTTGGCTGAGGCACACATTGATCGGCGCTTGCGCTTGAAAACATGGCCGACTAGATTAGTAAATCCGAGGCAAAGATTAGTAATCATGGCCAAATGGGCGTGACTCGTGGGCTGGCTGAGGCACACATTGATCGGCGCTTGCGCTTGAAAACATGGCCGACCAAATTAGTAAATCTGCCCTTGCCTTAGCCACGGCGCGAGCTTGGGAAGCCGAATGGGCCTGACTCGTGGGCTGGCTGAGGCACAGATTAATCGGCACTTGCGCTTGAAAATATGGCCGGCCAGATTAGTAAATCTACCCTTGCCTTAGCCAGGGCACGAGCTTGGGAAGCCGAATGGGCTTGACTCGTGGGTTGGCTGAGGCACACATTGAACGGCGCTTGCGCTTGAAAACATGGCCGACCAGATTAGTAAATCGGAGGCACAGATTAGTAAACATGGCCAAATGGGCATGACTCGTGGGCTGGCTGAGGCACACATTGATTGGCGCTTGCGCTTGAAAACATGGCCGACCAGATTAGTAAATCTACCCTTGCCTTAGCCACGGCGCAAGCTTGGGAAGCTGAATGGGCCTGACTCGTGGGCTGGCTGACGCACAGAATGATCGGCGCTTGCGTTTGAAAATATGACTGACCAGATTAGTAAATCTGAGGCACAGATTAGAAATCAAGGCCGAATGGGCGTCACTCGTGGGCTGGCTGAGGCACACATTGATCGGCGCTTGCGCTTGAAAACATGGCCGACCAGATTAGTAAATCTGCCCTTGCCTTAGCCAGGGCGCGAGCTTGGGAAGCCGAATGGGCCTGACTCATGGGCTGGCTGAGGCATAGATTGATCGGCGCTTGCGTTTGAAAATATGGTCGGCCAGATTAGTAAATCTGCCCTTGCCTTAGCTAGGGCGCGAGCTTGGGAAGCCGAATGGGCCTGACTCGTGGACTGGCTGAGGCACACATTGATCGGCGCTTGCACTTGAAAACATGGCCGACTAGATTAGTAAATCTGAGGCACATATTAGTAAACATGGCCGAATGGGCGTGACTCGTGGGCTGGCTGAGGCACACATTAATCGGCGCTTGCGCTTGAAAACATGGCCGACCAGATTAGTAAATCTGTCCTTGCCTTAGCCAGGGCGCGAGCTTAGGAAGCCGAATGGGCCTGACTCGTGGGCTGGCTGAGGCACACATTGATCAGCGCTTGCGCTTGAAAACATGGCCGACCAGATCAGTAAATCTGTCCTTGCCTTAGCTAGGGCGCAAGCTTGGGAAGCCGAATGGGCCTAACTCGTGGGTTGACATTTGGGATTACTGACGTTGCCGCAGGAGAGCTGCAAACATTGAAGGATAAATGGGGCGGGTGCACGCCAGAGGCCCTACTTATTTCCATTCAGGCAACTTGGGAGGGACGAAGATTGACTGAATCAGACGCCGCAATGAGTCGTATTAGCGAGCCTACGCGCAAAGGAAGAAGAACGTCCAAGGATCGGGAAGAAGAACGTCATCGAAGCAGATTGCCCCGAAAGGACAGGTAACAACGGGGAAATTCTCCGTGCCCGCGATAGAAAATTGAGCCTGATGCGACGCCATGACCGTTGAGTTTTGCGGTTTTTGTGAGGAATAGACCAATGACGGAGGGGGATTCTATCATTAAAGACCCAGATGTGGCAGTCGAGTTCGCTCGACAGATATTCCCGCCGGAAGTCCAACAATCGATGGTCGGACGTCGAGATTTCGAAGTATTTCGAGATGGCATACATGGGGCCGTAAAAGGGCTAGATACTGCTTACAAAGTCGGCATGCGTCTGCGGGAAGTGCGATGTGAGAGCGAAAAAAAAGACGAAAGGAATCGCAGTCTAGAGATTCGCACGAAAAAGGATGAGCATGAGCTTCGGGAGCTGAAGAATGTTCAAACGAGCGCGTCGGTGGCGGCCGATCAATCTAAATTGGTCATTGCGGAGAGAGTGACCCAACGGACCTCGAGTTATGAAAAGGGGTTTCAGGACGGCCTGAAGGTCAGGATAGAGAAGACCAAACAGGACCTTGTCGAGGAGGTCTGCTGATGTGAAAATCGTGGATTCAAGCACGGCTGGATCAAGGCCCTTCAAACCGAGGAAGCTCTCAAAGCCGTGGGCATTGATTCGGCCTCGCCCCTGTATCATCGCCACTACTTTCCTTATTTCGATTTCAAAATTGAGAAGAGCGACGATGAGGGTGCCAAATGAGTAGACTTCGGGCCGAATAAATAGAATTTCTTTTATTTTCAACGTTTGTATTTGGTCTTGAAATGCGATGTGTTTAATTAACCGTATTGTTTCAACTTTCTGCCAAGTTTTGCGTTGCATGGCGTAAATGTTTAAACATGTATTGACTGGCTTGAATTAAGAACGATTCTCAGTGAATATTTATTCGGCCAATGAAGTGGTGCGAATGTATCTCAAAAAAGGCCAATCCGGATTCGGAGCCTTAATCGGCCCTAATGTGTCATGCACCGAAAGGGGCTCCGAATTCGGAGGCTTTATTTGGGCCAATCGTGATATCCACGAAGGGCACTCCGAATTCGGAGTCTTAATCGGCCTTGATAGGCTTAAATGGCCCTAAGGTGTGATGCACCAAAAGGGGCTCCGAATCCGCAGGCGTTATTTTCGCCAATCGTGATATCCATGAAGGGCGCTTCGAATCCGGAGTCTTAATCGGCCCTAAGGTGTCATGCACCGAAAGGGGGCTCTGAATTCAGAGGCTCTATTTGGGCCAATCGTGATATCCATGAAGGGTGCTCCGAATCCGGGGTCTTAATCGGTCCTAAGGTGTCATGCACCGAAAGGGGGCTCCGAATCCGGAGGGTTTATTTTGGCCAATCGTGATATCCACGAAGGGCGCCCCAAATCTGGAGTCTTAATCAGCCCTAAGGTGTCATGCACCGAAAGGGGCTCCGAATCCGGAGGCTTTATTTTGGCCTTAGAAGGCTTAATCGGCCCTTAAAGGCTTGGGGGCAAGCTTGAGAAAACGAGAAGCTTTGTATTGCAACGGTGGAATATGTACAAGTATCAAGCCCACAAGTCGGGTCAATGATAGAATTTACGTAAATGTGTTGAATTCCACTGCCGTGGTAGGCTCCTTCCTGACATGTCTGAGAGCCGATATGTCCCTGTTCCTGCGATGGATTCTATCTGATAGGGGCTGTCCCAGTTTGGACCCAATTTTCCATCGGCCGGTCTCCGGTCGGCTGGAAGCACCTTCTTCAGGACAAGGTCCCCTGGCGTGTATCAGCGCAACTGAACTCGCTGATTATACGATTTGGTGAGCTGCTGCTGATACCGTGCCATGGATGCCAGGGCGCGGTCTCTTCGCTCTTTGATCAGAATCAGATCCAGGGCAAGCATCATGTCATTTCGGTCCATATCAAAAACTTGCGATTTCAGAGTTGGGATGCCGATTTCCAGGGGTAAGATTGCCTGGGTTCCAAAGCATAGAGCATACGGCGTTTCTCTAGTGGATCTCCTCGGCGTAGTACGATGAGCCCACAATACACTCGGCAATTCTTCGACCAATTTGCCTTTTGCCTTTTCCAGTCTCTTTTTGATGCCGTCCAAGATGGATTTGTTAGAGGCTTTGGCTTGACCATTGCTTTGGGGATAGGTCGGTGTCGAGAAGTAAGGCCGAATGCCATATTTGCTGCACAACTCTCGATATACGCTACAATCGTACTGAGTGCCATTGTCTGAGATGAGAGCTCTCGGAATGCCGAATCGTGTTATGATGTTTCTCCATACAAAGCGTTTAATGTCGGTATCTCGTATATGTGTTAAAGCCTCTGCTTTGACCCATTTTGTGAAGTAGTCTGTCGCGACGATTAAGAATCACTTGTTCCCTGGGGCCCTGGGCAACGGTCCTACCATATCAAGTCCCCACTGAGGAAACGGCCAGGGGCTGGTGATAGAGTTCAACTCTTCAGCAGGCAGATGGGTTAATGGGGAGAACTTTTGGCACTGTTCGTATTTTTTTACATAACTCTCCGCGTCAGCTCTCATTGTCGGCCAATAGTATCCCTGCGTTATAGCTCGATGGGCCAGGGAGCGTCCGCCAGAATGGGCACCACAATTGCCCTCATGTATCTCTGTCAGAAGCTCCTCCACTTTGTCGGGGTGCACGCACTCCAAATATGGACCAGAGAGGGACTTTTTGTAAAGTCCTTCTTGCGAATCCAGATAGTATCGCAGGGCTTTATTTCGCAGCTTGTGTGCTTCTTTTTTGTCCTTTGGGAGTTGTTCAGAAGAGAGGAATGCTGCAATGGGGTCCATCCAGCTTGGTGCAGATTTTATAACGTTGACGTGGATTTCTTCCGAAGGGCCAATACTCGGCTCCGGGACGAAACCTACTTCGATGGTCCGTTTGATCTCAGAATTGATGGCGGAGGCTAGGTACGCTAAGGCATCCGCGTGTGTTCTGGTCGCGTGTTATTTGGTTCAGTTCGTGATGGTCAAATTTTTCCAGCAAGGAATTGGCCGTTTTCATGTAGGCCGCCACACGGTCGTTTCTTGCCTCGTACTCCCCCTTTAGCTGATTGATTACCAATTTTGAATCACAAAACACAAGCAGACGCCGAGCGCCAAGAAGGTGCGCATTCCGTAGACCGGCTAGAAGGGCTTCGTATTCGGCTTCGTTATTTGATGCTTCGAAGCCAAGCTTAACGGCCTGCTCAATTACTGCGCCGTCTGGAGACATGATTACAACTCTGGCGCAACTACCCCTTTGGTTAGATGATCCATCACAGTATAATTGCCAAATATCCCCAACATAAATTCTCCAGTTCGGCTTTGGTAGAACTTCAGCCTTTGGTCGAACTTCATCAGGTTTGAGGCTGGCAAGCTCGCCTGTGAATTCGGCAACCAAGTCGACCAACACCTGCCCCTTGATTGTAGTTTTAGGTAAAAATTGAATGTCGTATTGGCCCAGTTCAAGAGCCCATTTTGAAACACGTCCTGATGCTTCTGCACTCCGTAGTACTGATCGAGGGGATTAATCTGTTAGCAGCCCCAATGCTATGTCCTGGAAGTAATGCACCAGTTTTCTTGCCGCCATGACTACGACTAAGATGAGTTTTCCAGCAGAAGTAGCGTGTTTTGGCGTCAACCATTGCCTTGCTCACATAATACACTGGTCGTTGCTCCCCCTCCTCCTCTTTTAACAGTACGGCGCTGCGGCCCTATCGGAGAAACTACCAGATATAGGATGAGCGGGTCACCAGCGGCGGGTGTTGTTAAAGAGAGGTACTGAGCAGAGGTAGGTCTTGAGTCCGTTGAAGGCTTATTTCGCATTCGGTGGACCAGTCAAAAGCCTTACCCTGCCGTAGTGTCTGAAAGAATTGTCAGCAGCGATCTGTAGACCGGCTGATGAACCTGTTGAGTGCAGCGCCATCCCTATCAATTTTTGACTTCTTTTACTGAAAGGGGGAGCCGAGTTCCAAGATTGCTGTTGACTTGCCTCGGGTTGGCTTCGATTCCTTGGTGATTGACGATGTAACCAGGAATTTGCTCGAGCCGATTCCAAACGCACACTTGGAAGTGTTCAGTTTCATTCTATATTTGCGTAAGATGCTGAATGTCTTTTCCAGATCGGCTATATGACTGCTGTTCTTCTTTGGACTTGACCACCATATCGTCGATGTATACTTTCATAGTGTGGCCGAGTACTCTTTGAACATGGCGGTGACAATCTTTGGTAGGTTGCCCCTGCATTCTTCAGCCAAAGGCATAACTTTGTAGCAATAAGGTTCCTCTTGGTGAGGAAAGGCAGTTTTGTCCTGGTCATCTGGATGCATGGCGATTTGATGGTAGCCTCTGTAAGCCATCGAGGAAGCTCATGCGTTGATGATGTGCCGTCGCATCGACGAGCTGGTCGATTCTAAAGGTAGGAGGGAAAACAGTCTTTGGGGCAAGCTTTGTTCAGATCCGTGAAGTCGACGCACACTCGCCAAGTCCCATTTTTCTTCTTCACCACCACTGTATTGGAGAGCCACGTAGGGTAAGTGACTTCTCTAATTGCCCCGGCGTCAAGCAGTCTGTCTACCTCCTCAACAACGGCGGCAGTGTGCTCCACGGTTGACCGTCGGCCTTTCTGAATGATCGGCTTACATTTCGGATCGACGTTCAGATGGTGCTGTGAAACTGACGGGTCTATTCCCGGCATTTCGTACGGAGTCCACGCAAAGACGTCAAGGTTGTTGAGCAAGAAAGTGATCAGCTGCTGCCTGTCGGCCTGATTCAGAGAGGCACCGATCATGAAGAACTTTTCTAGGCTGCCATCAATGTCAACTCGGTCTAAATCTTCCGTGGCCTTCTCATCTGGATACTGCCCAACATCGTCCAGGATCTCTCGATTCGGCACCTCAATGGAGTTTACTTGCAGTTCCTTTGGCGTTCTAGCGGTAAGGAGATAACATGCTTGTGCCGATTTCTGGGATCCGTAAATTTGCTCAATGCCGTGTTCTGTTGGGAAACGTAACAGTTGATGATAGGTGCTTGGGACGGCCTGCAAGGTATGCAACCACGATCGCCCCATGATGAGATTGTACGGCGATGGCAGCCTGACGACCAAAAATTCCACGTCCACCGTTCTGGAGCCTGCTCGAACAGGTAAGCTGATCTTTCCCAATGGGTACTCTGGAGTGGCATTGAAGCCGAATAGTGGATAAGGAGACGGAGTCAGGTGTGACTCGCTGAATCCGAGTTTGGTGAAGGTTTTATAATACATAACCTCTGAGGTACTGCCCCAGTCGACAAGAACGCGTTTGATGGTGAACCGGTTTACACGCAACTCAACAACCAGGGGATCGATGTGAGGGAGTGTTACACCGATCAAATCAGAATCGTCAAAGGTGATACTTGGCGTTTCTCGGGGCCGCTTTGCTGGTGTGAGTTGCTATTGGGGGCCTGGATGTGATTGGATCGCATGCATGGCCGGGGCTGCTGGCAGGCTATATCATGTGGACGGTGTCAAGCGGAAATGCATCCTTCGGACGGGCAGGTGTTTCGACTACACTCCTCCGGATGCATTGGTGGAGACGTTCGTCCTTTACCAACTCCTCGAGATGATCTGTTAAAGCATGGCAGCCGTCAGTTTCTTGCTGTCGGGTTCGAGATCGTCGATCATCTGCCCTCGGGGGTCGCTCAGAAGCCTGGCGCACCGTTTGTTTGGATTTTGCTATTTCTGAGGCTAGATCGCGACGAAGGCATTCGTTCTCAGTGATGATGTTGTCCAACCTCTGTTTGGTTTGCCTAGCTTGTGCCATGGTCGCTTGTATTGTCTTTTGCGTTGGGTTTGGAGATGAGCAGAGGTCCGAGGCAAGTCTTGCTGCGATGGTGTTTGGTCCAAGCGAGTTCGCTGGAATGAGGTCACCTCTCTGTGCGGTCTCGTCAGTGGCTATCGGAGGATCTTCAGTCACGCCTGCCATGGATGTATTTGAGTATTCCCACAGACGGCGCCAGTTGTGGAGAAGTGGTTTTGGAAATACTTTTCAGATCTTGGGAGACGCTAGTGATCCTCAGCTAGTCACCTGAAAAGACACAAACACTCCGGTCGGGGTTGCCGGAATTAGCACTCCGACGGAAAAGTTAGTTCAGACACTCATAACAGCTTGTTTACCAAATTTAGTGAAATGATTCTTACATACCTTTCTAAATCTATGGTTCTTGTATTTATACTTGCTTTTCGGGCCTCGGGGCCTGAGCCTACTTTTATCCCATTCCCCTTTTATTCATTCGGAGCCACTGACCTCCGTCTATTCGGCTTTCCTAACGTATTCGGCGTCCTAGTCACGTAATATGAAGCCGGATAGTAACTAATTTTTAGAGAACACATCTTTCGACTCTTCTACTTATTCAGCTCCCACAGTTGTAATAAGCGTGCGTGCGTGTGTGTGATGCATGTCTTCCAACCTCCATTTCTTTCTCCCTTTTACTTAACCGCTACGATGGTTAGTTCTAGGGCATATTTTGTTTAGCATACCTTATGCTTCGCATGTGTGCATCATTCATCTGTCTTGCATGCACCGGGCTCGGCGTATCATACTAACTGCATTTGTATTTTCAATACACTTACTTGAATACGTGTTTAATAGCATGTTATCAAGTTGCATTTCACATGCCATCTTAGAATAGTCGAGCCTATTTTAGCTGCATTTTCACATGTGTTGCATTAGCCATCTTAACATGAACTAGGATCATGCATGATTTCTAACTAGTTCTCTATTTTGGCTTGGAGTACACTGTGATTGTTTACGCTTTAGCATGATGCATATGTGTTAATGCTGCCATGAAAGCATGCTTGCCATGAGGCTAACTGCTTATTTGATATAACTGCCTGAATGCCTGTGGGTGAAGGTTGGATTACCTGAATTGGAACAATTCATCAAAATCCGCATTTTAGCCTACTTGCGAGTAGCAAACTTCAAACCGTTTTCAAATGAATATGCAATGTTTTGTTCCAAATTAGGTGATCTAGTCTATACTTGTTTACTGTGCGCATCACATAGTAAGATTAGCTAATTAATCAGAATAAGAGCACATGTGTTTTCAAAAACAAGATATCATGTTTAGTACAGGCCGATCTTTGATCGGGCGAGCGAGGGTGCTCATAGATGACCTTCCCCAATCGTACCCAAGTTCCCGAGCCGAGGCAACTTTGGTGATGACGGACACGTGGCCTTAGGCATGAGTCAGGGTTTCCTAAATTTCTCCAAAATAAAATATTTAAGTGGCGACTCTGTATCTGGCAGAGCAGTCCATGTTTGGCACTTCTTTATAAAAATTAGTTTTCCAAAATGATTTGTCGGATTTGGAATCTTTGGTGATTTATCGGTCTTGCATTGCACTTTGCGAGATTAGATTCAGAACCGTGACTCTTGAGTCCAAACTGTAGTAGCTCAGAGAACAAAACGAGATTTCCTCGGGAGTTTTCCGGGCACGTCTACAGTTTCTGGCGACTCTGCTAGGGAGTTAGAGAACGTGACTTGAACTCATGATATCTTGTTTCGATTACATTTATGTGTCTCTTTGCATTGCATGTGCATTGGTGCGCCTAGGACACCGTGTTTTTCGTATGCTATTCCTGAACGATTTGCCAGAGGCTCGCTTTGAGGAGCGTGCCATAAGGCTGACCGGTTGTGGGCTCTACCACGACGGGAACACAAACCTTGGTTTTTACTGAGGCACCCTTTTTGACCATTCAACCTAGTGCATATTCGGAATCCATAGTGACCATTCCAAACTAGGACAGGTTGCTTACCGGATTGTAGGTTGTTTGAAATCGCTGTGTGCATAGTGAAACCCTAGCTCCTGACAAAATAGGACAGGGAAACCCTACCCCAACATAGGGGTGTTTTTGCTCTCATTTGCTTGCTATGTGCTTTTGGAGAGTGTGCCTTTACAGGGTTGTGTATATCAGTTTGCAAGTCTAGGTATCAGGCCTACGGGCATCAATATTTGGAGAATCAGTTTTACCTGAGGGTATTAGATTCAGTTTTGGGATAACAATTTGGGGCACAGTGATCACAGTTAAGGACAGTGTGTTCAGCTTACAAATATCGACTGTGTGTTGTCAGGCCAACTGTGTGTTGCCTTTAATATATTCAGTTCATAACATAGCACATCGCGCGTTTTGGTTGTTTATTTCCTTATTATGCTTTATTCATCTTTTTTCAAGGTAGTTTAGCACAATTGCATCCGACCAGGCAAATATCCCTCGAGCACTCTGGGTCAGAGGTCGAAGACTTAATCGATTTAGGGATCTGATAGACGGACAAGCAGTGTTTCTTTCTTTACCCCCGGTTGCTAGGTGGAGGGCAAGAAGACGTAGTGTATCAGTACAAAGGTTGTCAGATCAGCGGTCCTTGAACAGTCAGGCTGAGGTCTCAGTTTCTACTGCAGAGGCAGATATACCGTTTGTTTAGTTAGATCAAGACAATATGGCAGGTTTGGAGGAGATGATGCGTCAGCTTCAGGAAAGTATGAAGGCCATGCAGCAGGACGCTGCCTGTCAAACAGAATTTGCTACACGCCAGGCCGAGGTAATGGCCCAACAGGCAGAGGTAATTACCAGGCTACAACAGCAAACCGGAGCGTCTGTTTCACACACACCTCCTCCTTTACCAAGAATTCCCATACCAGGGGAGACTGCCACCGTCCAGGAAAATACGGGCGTGCCAACAGAGCAAGCTCCGCCCCTAATCCTACCCCAGCTATCTAAAGCACCCACCAACCTTGTGGATTCACCGTTTGAGTTCAAGGTAGATCCAACGGCGCTAAAGGTGAGCAAGCTTGAAAAGCTTTTCAAGAAGTCTCAAGGCGTGAAATCCATTCCAGATATCGAGGATGGATGCACCGACTCGGTCGTGACTTTGCCAGACCGGTTCAAGATGCCACATATTGACCGTTTTGATGGGTCTTGGGATCCTGTGGTGCACCTGTGACTGTTTTCAAACATCTTAAGGCCGATGGGCCTCTCCAGATTACAGAAGCTTTCTCTGTTTGGCCGGACCCTGTTGGGTGTAGCGGCCATTTGGTATGCAAAACCAGAGGATTCCGTTAAGAGAAGTTGGAAGGAGATGGCTGAGGCCTTCATAGTTCAATACTCTTATAACACTCAGATCGAGATCACAACTCGTGATCTCGAGACCACCAGGCAAGAACCCAAGGAGAGCTTCTCCGACTTCGTAACCCGTTGGAGGGCCAAAGCCTCGATGATGGCCATCAGGCCTGTGGACAAAGATCAAATACGGATGGTTGTGCGTAAACTCCAACCTAAGCTTATGCAGAAAATGATCGTCCTCCTCCTACCCACCTTTGCAGATCTACATGAGATTAGGGTGCAAATAGAGGACGCCATGAAACAAGACCTCATTGATAATGAGAGAGAGCAGCCCAGGAGGGCATTCAACCGCAGTACAAATGCAGGCACAAGTAGTGCTGCAGCTGGCAGAACTTCAGATGTCAGAATGGTCACCACCACCACTCCAAAAACCCTTACAGCTACCCCATTCACTGGTGCGTCCAGTAGTAGCTCACAAATAGGTAGATATGCACCTAGAGGCCAAAGAACCTTCACCCCACTATACATGCCCCTATCCAAAGCTTTGGGGGTCTTGATCAAGAAAGGGCACTTGAAGCCCCTAGAGCCGCGGCCCTTGCCAGAAAAACTTCCTTCCTCTCATAACCCAACTACGTACTGTGTCTATCACCAATAGCATGGTCACGACACCAACCAGTGCTTTAAACTGCGTCACGACATCCAAGATCTCATTGACAATAAGGTGATCGCACCTCCGGAAAAACCAAACGTCACAACCAATCCTCTCCCACCACATAACCAAGCTCCACCTCCAAAACGCATCAACGTCATCCAAACCGAGGTTGTGTCATACGACCCTAGCACATATATCACCCCTTCTCACCTACCTAAGCCAGAGGTGTTCAATCCAGAAAGCACAGATTTGTGCATACTGGACATCTCCCAAACCCAACCTGAGCCGGTGGTGGTGACTATCGAAGATAGAACCGGGATGATTGCGGGAGTAGATGGAAATGATTATTCAGAGCCTGAGGTATCTGTGAGCATTGAGTACAACCCGAGTGGTTACATTACACCAACAAGGCAGATTAAGCCGAGGGTGGAACTACCGGTTGGGGCAAAGATTTATGTCGTTCGAGAGAATGGACCTAATCAGGGGCTAGATGACCTAGTGGAATTGGAAGAGGACATAGCCAACCTTCAATTCTTCAATGAACAAGATCCGAGAGACGTGACTGTCAACTGGTTTGATTTATATGGGTCAGCGGAAGCTACCGGGTGGCTCAGTGATGAGCCGGATGCTATTGAAGAACTTCAGCTAGACCAGGGACAATCAGGGGTTGGAATATCATCAGTAGTGGTCGGAATGGCCGGGAATTAGGAGCAACCGCTGGAGAGCACCGGTGATAAGAATCTTGCTCAGGATCAAAACAGTTTGAGTACAGAAGATGCTGAACAGCAGGCTGCGCTGAAGCAGTTTGAGCAGGAAAAGATCAAAGATCTGGAGAATGCTAGAAAGGCCAAGGCCTGTGTGCGGACAGAATGTGCTGTGAGCACGGGAATGGAATGTGCTGTGCACACAAGAACAGTTGTGACAGAACCAGATAGCTGCTTGTCGATGGTTGATGGCATGTGGTGGGAAGATGACAACCTATGTCTTACCCACATAGACGAGGATTGGGGGAATAACCAATTGAATGATACCTGGTATATTGGAGAAGTTGACCACATGACTAGAAGTGGGTGGTATTTCAAGCCCCCACACCTAGATCAACCAGAGGCGTCTGGGAAGGACACACAGGGGGAGAAGCAGAAAGAAAAGTTACTTGAAGAGTAGGCTGTGTTGAAACATCTTAAGAAGATACAAGCAGACATCTCCATCTGGGGACTGCTCATGGCTTCAAGAGTTCATAGACAGGCTGTCCTTTCCGCAATGGGCAGGGCTAAACTTTCGATCGATACCACGCCTGAGTAGCTGGTAGGATTGGTTTTTCCGGGAGGAGCTTCCCCGACGCTAACCTTCACTGACAAGGAGTTGCCGCCTGAGGGCTCAAATCATAACAAACCACTCTACATCTCTGTGGAGTGTAGAGACAAATGGATACCAGTAGTTCTTGTCGATACTAGATCTGCCATCAACATATGTCCATCGATGACGGCATATGCAATCGGGTTGAAGCCCGTGGACTTTGTACCTACTGCCCAGGTAATTCGGGCATATGACAATACTAGCAGAGAAGTGATGGGGACTATGCAGATTCAGACTAAGGTCGGTCCAGGACAACGCGATATTGACTTTCATGTCTTGGACGTTCCCGCGACCTTCAATCTACTCCTACGGCGACTGTGGCTACACCAGGTGAAGGCAGTCTCTTCCACCATGCACCAGATGCTCAAATATCCCCACAAGAAGTGGGTGGCCATTATTTTTGGGAATTCTTCAATCAATCCGCCACCAGAGGTTTCTACGCCAGTTTTGGAAATTGAACACGGTACGGAGGATGTGTTTTTGTCAGGATTCACCCTAGCCAAGGCTCAGGTTATACAGAGTATCTTAGTTGTTGATGAGGGGCTCTGTGTCAGCGCACAATCGGTGTACCTCATGAACAAACTCCAGCACATCCCCGGGATGGGATTAGGAAAAAGTGGCCGGAAAGGCGTTGCAGCGTCGGCCGAAGTGCCGCATAACCCACATACCTTTGGTTTAGGTTATCTGTCTACCAATGAGGACTGGGACTGGGTAAGGAAAGGGAAAGAAATGGTCGGAAGGGCCAAAGCAAAGCAAGTCGGGAAGCCTTATGAGTTGATGCACCGACTGATCCAGGGTACCCTAAACGGACGCTTTGTCCGGGAGGGGGAGGACTTCCCATTCTGCAGCTTCCAAGAGCCATGGTTGAACGCAGAGAGGCGGCGCTTGCCGGGGTTTGAGATCTTCTTTGACTTACAATTGTTTGGGAATGATGTTGCCGAGGAGCAAACAGACCCGATGGCTGAGGCTAAGCTCTACAAAGAGGAGGTTTCCGAGGGCGCAGAGATTGAAATGGGGGTAGCACTGGCTTGTCTACTTTCAGATCCTCCGATCGTGCATGGGTGCTTGGGGGATGACCTCTCAGTGTCCATGATTAGGAATGAAACGGCTACGAACCCACCTTCAAACATTCTGGATGCATCCATTGCACCTTCCCTCATCTGGCAATACGAGGAAGGCTTCTTATCGAGTAGCACCGGGTCAGGTAGTGAACCAGAATCTGATTCTACTGAGTCTTGTGAGTCGGAATCAGGTTCCAGCTCGTCTGAGTCTGAGTCCAGTATTCCTGGGAGTGATAACCCAGATGCCACAGTCCTGTCTAGGTCGTCTTTTTCTTTTGCCTTTGAGTCTGTTGTAACAGAGGAATCAGGCGACTTGGAAGTACTTAATGAGAATTGTGTGGCTGTGGCCTTCGATTACTTTTCTGTGCCCTTAATTTATTGCATGAATCAGGATTTTCAAAATTTGGATGAAGAGCAGGAGAGGTTTGTTAAACCCTTGGTTGATGAAATCACCCAAATTAATGTTGGTATTGAGAAAGACCCACGGCTGGTCCAGATCGGGTCCACGTTGTCTTTGGAGGAGCGCGAGCGCTTAGTCGCTTTGTTAAAAGATTTCAAAGATGTTTTCACGTGGTCCTACGAAGACATGCCTGGAATCGATCCTGAGATTGTACAGCACTGGATCCCTCTTGACCCAGAGGCCCGACCTGTTAAGCAGAAGCTCAGAAGGATTCGCCCGGATTGGGCTCTCAAGATCAAGGAAGAGGTCACTAAGCAAATTGACGCAGGGTTCCTGCTGGTATTTGAATACCCAACTTGGTTGGCCAATATTGTTCCAGTGCCAAAGAAAGATGGCAGAATTTGGGTATGTGTGGATTTCAGAGATTTGAACAAAGCCAGTCCGAAGGACGACTTTCCTCTACCGCATATCGATGAGTTAGTGGACTTCACTGGTGAGCATGCGTTGCTCTCATTTATGGATGGGTTTTCTGGCTACAATCAGATATTGATGGCGCCCAAAGATCGGGAGAAGACTGCTTTTACTACCCCGTGGGGAACCTATTGTTATAGGGTGATGCCGTTTGGGCTGAAGAATGCTGGGGCTACGTATCAACGGGCTGCAACCACAATATTGCACGACATGATCCACAAGGAGGTTGAGGTGTACGTGGACGACATGATTGTCAAGTCCAAAGAAAGAGAAGGCCATTACACTGCCTTGCAAAAATTCTTTCAACAGATCAGAGAGTATAGGCTGCGGCTGAATCCTCAGAAGTGTACATTCGGTGTTACAGTAGAGAAAATGCTGGGGTTCTTGATCACACAGAGAGGTATCGAGGTCGATCCTTCCAAAATCAAGGCCATCTTAGAAATGCCACCACCAAGGACTGAAAAGGAGGTGCAAGGCTTTCTGGGTAAAGCGTAATTCATAAGACGGATTATTGCTAAATTAACCTTGACTTGTGAACCACTCTTTGGTCTCCTGAAGAAAGGAACGAAGTTCCAATGGGACGGCCGATGCCAAGCAGCTTTCGAGCAGATCAAACAATATTTACAGAACCCACCTGTGTTGTCACTGCCTGAGCCGGGGAAATCGTTGATTCTGTATCTTTCAGTGACTGAAACTACAATGGGCTGCATGATCGCACAGGAGTCTGAGGACAGAGTGGAGAGGGCTATCTTCTATCTGAGCAAGAAAATACTGGATTACGAGACCCGCTACACTCCGCTGGAGAAGGCTTGTCCAGCCTTGGTATGGGCTACCTGGAAGCTACGGCACTACCTGTTAGCTCACTCCGTAATACTGGTTTCAAGATTAGATCCCATCAAATATCTCTTCGAGAAACCGACACTTACGGGTAGGGTAGCCCGTTGGTTGTTTCTACTTTTCGAATTCGATCTGAAGTATGTGACGCGCAAGTCAGTAAAGGGAGAGCGGTAGCAGAGTTCTTAGCTGATCACCTAGTGAAAGGGGATGAAGCAGTGGAGTACCTATTCCCAGACAAGGCCATTCTGCATATCGAAGATGAAACTTGGACAATGTACTTTGACAGAGCGTCAAACCAATATGGGTATGGGATAGGGGTGTTGCTGATAGCACCCGCAAATTCCCATATCCCTCTCGCATTCAAACTCTGTTTCAAAGTCTCAAACAATGAGGCAGAGTATGAGGCATGTATTGCTGGTTTAGAAGCCGCCCTAGAACTAGGGGTAAAACGGTTGGACATCATCGGGGACTCGAACCTTGTTGTATCTCAAGCTAAAGGAGATTGGAAAGTCAAAGAAGAAAAGATGAGAATCTACCACCAGACCTTGGACATGCTGATTCGTCGGTTTGAGAAACTGAATTTCGCTCATCTGTTAAAAGAGAACAATAGATTCGTAGATTCACTACCAACTCTATCCTCCATGATAGACATCCCTTTTGGAGTCCGGATGCGTCCGATCATTATCGAACAGAAATTTGTGCCAGCCTACGAGCTGATTGTTGCCATAGATGAGGTTCAAGATGAGAACCCCTGGTATTACAATATCTGGAACTTCTTGGAAAAGGAAGCGTATCCACCAGGGGCAAATGCCAAAGACAAGAGGGCAATTCGAAGAATGGCTGCTCAGTTCATCGTCTACAGGGGTAAACCGTACAAGAGAGGTCATTTGGGGATGCATAAACTGTGTGTTGATGTTGAAGAATTGAAGCGCCTGGTGGAGGGCATCCATGGAGGAGAGTACGGAGTGCACATGAACAGGGTAATACTAGCCCGGAAGATCCTTAGACAGTGTTATTACTGGTCCACCATGGAGGAGGATTGTATTGGCTTTGTCCGGCGATGCCACAAATGTCAGATCCACACCAACCGCATGAACATTCCGCCGTCGAAGCTGTACAACATGACTTCGCCATGGCCATTTTCAGTCTGGGGGATTGATGTGATCGGGGCTGTCACTCTGAAGGGGTCTAATGGGCATGAGTTCATTCCGGTCACGATAGACTACTTTACAAAGTGGGTTGAGGCCCAGTCTTATGCGGTGTTGAAAGCATCGCACGTTGCAAAGTTCATCAGGAACAATATCATCTGTCGCTACGGGGTCCTGAACGAGATCATTTCAGATAATGGATCCCACTTCAAGAAGGAAGTGATCGACTTGTTGGACAAGTATAACGTGGCTTTTCACAAGTCATCCACATATCGGCTGCAGACCAACGGAGCAGTTGAGGCCGCTAACAAGAACATCAAGCACATTCTGCAGAAGATGGTGAAAACCTACCGGGACTGGCCAGATAAGTTGTCATTTGCTCTGTGGGGCTACCAGACTTCAATTCGAACTTCTACTGGGGCGGCTCCATATTCCTTGGTTTATAGAATGAAGGCTATTTTGCCTATCGAAATTGAGGTTTCGTCATTACGGGTATTGGCTGAGTGTCAGATAGCTGAGGCAGATTGGCAGCAGAGCAGGTTCGAAGAACTTATGCTGTTCGACGAGAGAATGCTGAAAGCACTGTACCATGTTCAGGGTTATCAGCGTAGAATTACCAGGGCTTTCAACAAGAAGGTTAAGTCCAGGAATTTGAAGGAAGGGGATCTTGTGCTCAAAGACAACCAAGTTCCCATTCACGACCCTAGGGGCAAGTTCAGACCCAATTGGATTGGCCCTTACATCATCAAGTCTATCTGGTCGGGTGGAGCTGTCGTTCTGATGGACCTAGATGGCTAGAGTTCTCCCAACCAATCAACATGGACAGGTTGAAGAAATATTTCCCCTGAGTGGCTAGCTAGGCCGAAAACCCGAAAGGGCGACCTAGGCAAAAGTTAGAGCACAGAAAATTTGAAATTATAAAAACTGAGCTCGCCAGGTTGAAAACCCGCAAAGGGTAGCCTTAGCAAAAGTTAGAGCGCAAAAGGAGAGTGTTAATACACGAGTAAACCCGAGCCGAACTATATAAGGCTTGATTGCCATCTTTGGGATACGTAGACAACTTCATTCTGATGTCCAGCCATAAACACTTCCCCGGTCAACTTTGTTCATGTGATCATGTTTGGTCATCTTTGTCTATTCAGCATTCAAGAGATCGGTTGTGATCTCCAGTGCAGTGCTATTAAGACTAGGGGCAACTTTCCAGTTGCTGGAATCCGAGGTTGTGCATCTCAGTGACAGATCTCAGGCGTGTCCAGTTTTGATCCATATCGAAAATGGTTTTGAAAAGTTTTAATAAAAGTTGATTTTGTTCAAATTAATCTTTTTACAACTTAGACCATTTTTGGACCAAACAGAAAATTTTCAGTACCCACAACCTTCAATTTCATTGATTTCAACACAGAGTTCTCCTACTCTTGAATACAAATCGATGTTGCTTTTTTATTACATTCATAAAGAAAACTTGAAAGTACTGATAAAGCAATAAATTCGAGTCATGGATAAGTCAGGTGTTCCTGCGCCCCCTCCCAGAGCTGGTCGAAGCCTCTGACATCAAAGTGGGCCCTACCTGTGCCTCTTCATTGAGCCAATCTATGCACTCATCAGAGAGGGTGCAGCTGAAAGTGAGAGCGGGGGCCAGAAGCTCTCTCGTCCTCCACACTGTGCCATATAGGGCTAGCTGTGCGCCTCGGATAAAAAATGTAGCGGGGTACTCTATCTCCTCCTCTGGGCAAGTCTGATCATGTCCAAACTGGCGCCGAAATCAGAACGGAAAGTAAAAGACACAGTGTGTCAAGCCAATCAACTGAATCTCGGGCTGGCGAGTCATGCTATAACTCATCGCCGGTAAATTGAGCCAGGGGCAGCGCCAAGCAATGCGGTCTGCAGACAAACTGCACATCCAGTTTTACCACCATCCCTCGTCAGGGGCATTGACTAGACGTCATCGGAAGAAATAGCTACAAGCTGAATATGCCAGACATGAGTCCACCACTCTTAACTTGTCCATCAACCATACCTAGGGAGGGATAAAAAATGAGAGATTAAAGAATAGAGAGGTGTACGTTGAGAGAAAAAGTGAAAAAAGGGTTTTGAGAGAAAAATCGAGCCTGAGGGCCGAGTGATGTGAGAAACATATGTGAGATGGGACGGGAAACATTACCTGCAATAGTAGTGGACTCCCCGCCAAGCTAGCCGTCTCCCGACGATGAAAAGCGTCCAAGCCTATCAATCTCTCAGCTAATGACATAGCAATGCAGCTCTTGCCTTCTCTTAAGCCCTCGGCAACTTCAATCAAGTGAGTGCTAAACCCACCGGAACCTGGAGCAAGCAAGAAATGAGAGAGCATGCACAAGCAAAGTGCATGTCGCTGATAACTCTGCCAATGACGATCACCGCGGTCACCGGCATCAGAAAACCGATGAACCAATCTGGGGATGTCCAAGGCTCCATCGCAGATCAAAGACCGAGCGTCATGCATGGTTAGTCCGCACATCTGTCCTAAGGCTTGGATGTGGCCAAAGCAGAATTGCTGCAAAATTTCTTCCTCGCGCTTAGATTCCATTAATGCATGGAAGTCTTCAAATATGGGACACATTTCTTGTCTGCCAAAGCTAAAGACGTGTGTTACCAGATTCCAAAACCTTGCCGTGGAATGAAGGAATGGAAAACGCAGCGTGGTGCGGCTTCCCGGAAATTCACCTTTTCCGAGCCATCCAAAGAAGCGATCCAACTTGTGAGATTTTGGATGAGAAACGCCTCCATTTTGATGCAAAACTGAGTTGGAATGAGGGAACCACGAAGCTGGAACCTTTATAAAGGATAAGACACTGTTTGGAGGACAAGTGTCAGAAAACTGGAGGTTCCCGGGATAAGTGGTCGGCCGACCACTTTTTCTAGTCGGCCAGCTACGTTTTTGAGCTGCAGGCAGAAAAACTGGTCGGCAGGCTCCTATGTTGGTCGGCCATGAGCATGAAAGTGGTTTACACCTGTTTCTTGCCTCCAGGAGTGAGTCTCTAAACTTCCCCGTGTGCTGGGAGTGCTGAAGGTTTGAGTTTACCTCTGTTTTGGATGCGTTCCGTCGCCTTGTTTGTCTAAAATGTATTTGTTTATCGAGTTGTTGCTCATTTGTTTATCAAGTTGTTCCTCATTTGTTTACCGAGTTGTTGCTTATTTGTTTATCGAGTTGTTAATTCGTTTAAACGAATTATTTTTGAATTGAGTTGTTTAGTTTGTTGCGTCGGTTCACTACCTGACTTGGCAATACACGTTGTTCTATTTCTATTCAAAATTCATTTTTGTGCAAAATGGTGCGATGCAATGCCTAGAATACAAATACAACACCTTTTGAACGAAAACCCGTTTTCATTCCATCATAGCTTCTTTTTACAACATTTTACAAAAAGGTACAAGTTTTGGAAGGGAAAATAAAACTGCCTAAGCTGTATAATGTGCTATAACTATGTGTAAAAATAAAAATAAAGCAGGAACATCTGCATCAGTGCCATGAAGCTCAAGACTGAGAGGCCCTCATCACCCTCTTCGGCTGAGCAGCCTCTACGGCACCGGCACCGGCACCATCATCTGAATCGGAGTCACCGCCATCAGAATCCTCCTCAGTGTCGCCTCCGCCCTTAGCACTGGAACCGGAGTCGTCATCCCTGCCTACAGATGTCTCTGACTGTGGATGTGCCAACTCCTCCTCCTCGCTAGACTCGTCATCCTGTCTGACAGGTGCCTTGCGTCCCCCTCGGCCGCGTGCTGAGACTCCTCTCCTAGCTGCTCGAGAAGGCCTAGATGGCCCATTCCGCAAAGGCGGGACCTAAAAAGGATAGTTTGAATGCGTCAGCCAATATGTATGTCAGATGCAGATGTGAGAATTACATAGAGTGGGTGCATACAGATATAGTGTGTGAATGCGATGTGTCAGATGTGCTCTACACATGTAATGAATCAATACAGTGAAATGCTCAGTTTCCATATGTCATCAGAAGCATGATAAATACGAGGAAATTGAAAAGTACCTGAACGCCGGAGGCACAAAGCATCGTCTCCCTCCGCAGAACCATGCCCTCGAGTGAAGCCACCACTCCGAGTAACCCCTCAGTATACTCCCTAGGAGGATGCACACACAAGTTCAAGTCATCAGTGAATGAATGAATGTCTAAATATCTTAGTGATAAATGAAAACTGTAAAACATACCGGTGGTGAGTCTGGGTCACTAACGTATCGATGGTCGGGCATCGGAGGCTCCAGTGGAATCGGGTAAGAAGTCCCATACTGCCAACCCGTTAGCTTGGTCAAAAGATCTGACCATCCAACATACTGGCAAGTCGAAGGCGGCATCCATCTGGTCCCGCCCCTCAATGAGCCTGCCCCGCTGGTCGAAGGAATGCCTCCAGCTCAGGCGCGACTCAAGAAAGGCATGTCAGCAGCTCTCCTCCTGGGGATACGGACACCTGACAGCGGAGGCATCAGGTACGTATGGCGATACGTCGCGTAATCCCCCTCCTCCAGAAAAAGGACTGCATCAATACCCAGCATGAGGTCCTCCGTCTTTCGGGGCGTAAGATCCCCCGCGGACCGTATCTCTGGTGGAGGCAATGAGGGAACGTCCTGATCAGAGTTGCCCATCGTCTGGCGCATGAATCGCTCTCCGAGGAACCAGGCTCTGCCGACCAGTCCCTCAAGCAGAACCCTGTATCACGAAGTGCCCTATCCCCTAGCAAACAAAAATCGAGGATTCCCTAGCATGGCTATCCAAGGCTGCCAGGTCACCAGAGGGTAGCAAGTGCATAAATTGATTGGATATCATAAATATGCAAGATAAATCAAAGCTGAAAGCATGAAGAACTGAGAGTTGTGGATTACCTCCATCGCCCGTACAGTATCGAAGAACTGTCGGAGGTAGGGCAAAGTCTCCCGGGGCCTGGGCCGGCACCGACCCTCGAATCTGCGCGAGTAGGGGATCTCAAGAGGTGTCTCGACCTCCAGCTCAGGGGCCAGCATCGGGAAGTACGCATAAACCCACAGCTGTGAAAGGCAAGACAACGGCTGTCAGTATGCAGAATGTACAGAAAATACAGAATGCTGAGTGCAAAATGTTGTGTGCAGTGTACAATATACAAAATATATAGCAAATACAGAATGCTGCGTGCAGAATGCTGAGTACAGAATGTTGTGTGCAGTGTACGAGATACAGAAAATATAGGAAATGCAGAATGCTGAGTGCAGAATGTGAAATACATAATGTAATGTGTGCAGTGTGCCGTGTACAGGTATTGAAAAACAGAACTATAAATCAAGAGAGTAGAATGTACCTCCCAGGCTCGCCAGTAGCCTCCAACTATGGTCCCCCGCTCGCGGGAGGTCGAGCTCATGTAGCAATAAAGGATAGCAAGGGCAGCACCACCCCAATCAAAGAGCCGGACCCGTGACAGGTCCACCAAAGCACTGAGTAGATAAAGCCAAATTGTGTTCCCCCTGTCGGAGAACAGTGTGGTCCCGAGGAGGAACATCAAAAATCCACGGGCGTACTGCTATACGGTCTCAATGGTCTGGGGCGAAGTCCCCCTGTACCGCTCGGAGAACCAGGTGTACCTGACCCTGCCTGATGATCTGTCGATCGGTAGACGGGCTCCAAACAGATAAATCTAAACGGCCTCCCACTCATCCATATCTGCGTCATATGGGATCGACCGACCTCCCACATCAAGGCCCGTCAACATGGAGAAGTCATATGGGGTGATCGTCATATCCCCAGTGGCCGAGAAGTGGAAGGAGTTGGTGGTGTCCCACCACCTCTCTACAAGTGCCCCCAGGAGGGTCCTACTCACTGGATGACATGACAATCCTGCACAGAATAGGCCAAACCCTGCCTCATCTACTATATATCGGACAGCGTCTGGGAGCTCCATGTACCACTCCCTCGTGAGGATCGATCCATAACCCCGTGTGAAACGGGAGGATACCTGCATTCAAAGTGAAAAGTATAAGCTGCGTGTTCAGAACAAAATGCATGAGCTGCGTGTTCAGAATAAAATGTATGAGCTGCGTGTTTAGAATTGAGCTGTGTGTTCAGAATAAAATGTATGAGCTGTGTGTTCAGAAAGTGAAATGTATGAGCTGCGTGTTCAAAGTGAAAAATGAGCTGCGTGTTCAGAATGAAAAGTGAGTTGCGTGTTCAAAATAAAAATGAGCTACGTGTTCAGAAAGTGAAATGTATGAGCTGCGTGTTCAAAGTGAAAAATGAGATGTGTGTTCAGAATGTGGTATGAGCTGCGTGTTCAAAATGAAAAAGTGTATTGCGTTATAGACTGCGTGTTCAGATTGAGCAGTGTGCTAAAAATCGAACACCATGTTATGAACTGCGTGTTCAGATTGAGCGGTGTGCTATGTTATGAAAAAGTGTACTGCGTTATGGACTGTGTGTTCAGATTGAGCAGTGTGCTAAAAACCGAATACCGTGTTATGAACTGTGTGTTCAGATTGAGCGGTGTGCTATGTTATGAAAAAGTGCACTGCGTTATGGACTGCGTGTTCAGATTGAGCAGTGTTCTGAGTTGTGTGCCATCTAAATTGAATGTTGTGTTATGAACTGCGTGTTCAGATTAAGTAGTGTTATGAGCTGTGTGCCAGCTAAATTGAATATTATGTTATGAACTGCGTGTTCAGATTGAGCAGTGTTCTGAGCTGTAATGCTGTGTTATGAACTGCGTGTTCAGATTGAACAGTGTTATGAGCTGTGTGCCATCTAAATTGAATACTGTGTTATGAACTGCGTGTTCAGATTGAGCAGTGTTCTGAGCTATGTGCCATCTAAATTGAATATTGTGTTATGAACTACGTGTCCAGATTGAGCAGTGTTCTGAGCTGTGTGCCATCTAAATTGAATGCTGTGTTATGAACTGTGTGCTCAGATTGAGCAGTGTTATGAGCTGTGTGCCATCTAAATTGAATGTTGTGTTATAAACTACGTGTTCAGATTGAACAGTCTTATGAGCTGTGTGCTATCTAAATTGAATACTGTGTTATGAACTGCATGTTCAGATTGAGCAGTGTTCTGAGCTGTGTGCCATCTAAATTGAATACTGTGTTATAAACTGCGTGTTCAGATTGAGCAGTGTTATGAGTTGTGTGCCATCTAAATTGAATACTGTGTTATGAACTACGTGTTCAGATTGAGCAGTGTTCTGAGCTGTGTGCCATCTAAATTGAATGTTGTGTTATGAACTGCGTGTTCAGATTTAGCAGTGTTATGAGCTATGTGCCATCTAAATTGAATACTATGTTATGAACTGCGTGTTCAGATTGAGCAGTGTTATGAGTTGTGTGCCCAAGGTGTGATGTGTTCCCCAAATGAGCTGTGTGCCAAACTAGCGGAGTGTTGTGTATGTAAATGCGCAAGAGGTGCAAAGTACATCGCAGGAAATGCAAAAGTGAGGTACGTACGTCATGCGCGTGATGAGATAAATGGGACTCTGGCTCCTGTAGCAGCAGGTCTGTGGGTGCCCATCGCATAAAGTCCGTAAAGTGGTAGAAGGTGCTAGGAGGAAGGATGTGCTCCTCCGGCTCGTACTCCTCTAGGTCGAATGCCCGTATCCTCGGAGGCAACGGTATGATATCAGGCTCGTCCTCTGCATATGGAGAACCTCCGCCATATGGGATATTGTCAGCCATCTGAAGAAATCTGCAAAAGATGCAAAAACGAGCAAAAATAAGCCAAAAATTGCGAAAAGTCAACAAAAGTCAACTCTCGGGAAAAGAAAAAGTCAACAAAAGTCAACGCCCGAGAAAAGGTGCTAAACTTTGAGACAAACATACCTCAAGTGGTGAAAATGGAGAGAGAAGCTCCGAAAACAAATTCTAATCTGTTCAAAATGAAGAGAATCGAAAGTTTTCGCGAAACAACTTCGCGTGGGGCGTTGGAAAAAGCGTATAAAGTGCAGATCTGAAAGAGAAAAGGGTCTAGGGAGCAAGGAGAATGTATTTCGGCCTTGGAGGTGTGATACAAACTGATTTGGAGTTGTGTGCTTAAAGAACCAAAGCTAAAAGACCAAACTGCCCCGAATTTCTGTAAACTGGTCAGCCAGCCAGTTTTTCTAGTCGGCCGACCACTTTGGTGGTCAAAAACTGGTCGGCCAACTTCCTTGGTGGTCGGCCATCCCTCCTGGGTGGTTTCCAAGGTCCCTTTCTTCTCCCTATGTGTTTTGATAATGATTGGAGTCCTCAGCTCTCGAGAAAGCACAAGAAAAGTACACTTTTCGGCTCAAAAATGTCCCCGCGGGAACTTCAATTCAAGTCTTCGATGCGTAGCTCATCGTTTACTCGTCAAGAGAAAGGTGTATCCTTTTTAAGTATGTTGTGATCCTTCCGAGAGGTAAATCGGAGGTTATGTTTGAATTACGCTTCTTTATGCAGCTGTAGACGCGCCCGTGGGCCTCGCTACTGTTCGGACTCGATTTGTGTATCACGGTTCCTAATCTGAACCAAAGAGTCCAAATCCGGCAAATTGTTTTGAGAAATAGATTTTTGAAAAGAAGTGCCAAACATGGACTGCTTTGCCAGATACAGAGTCGCCACCTAAATATTTTTTATGGGGGAATTTAGGAAACCCTGACTCGGTGCCAAAGGCCACGTGTCCGTCATCACCAAAGTTGCCTCGGCTCGGGAGCTTGGGTACGATTGGGGAAGGTCAGCTATGAGCAACCCCTCTCGCCCGATCCAAAGATCGGCCTCTACTAACCATGATATTCGATTTTGAAAACGTTATGTGTTCTTATTCCGGTTATTAGCCTAGAATTACTATGTTATGCGCACAGCAAACAAGTATAGACCAAATCGCCTAAATTGGAACAAAAGCATAGCATGTTTGTTTTGACAATGGTTTGCTACTCACAAGTAGGCTAAAATGCAGGTTTTGCCACCCTTGAGTGGGCTTTTAGAAAAGATGGTTTTGCCACTATCTAGTGGGCTTAAAATTCACAGTTTTAATGCGTTATTCCAATTTAAGCAATTCGACCTCCATCCACAGGCATTCAAGCAGTTATATCACATAAGCAGCTAGCCTCATGGTAATCATGCAATTATGGCAATACTCACACGCATGCGGCATGCTAAAGCATAAAAGCTCACCTAGTACTCCAAGCCAAAACAGAAACCAGTTAGTAATCACATGCATGATCCTAGTTCATGTTTTGAAATGGCTAATGCAACACATGGAAAGATACAATCCAAACAGGCTCGGCTATCCTAAACATGGCATGTGAAATGCTGCAAATAACATGTACTCAATTTGGGATTGAAGATACGATGCAGTTAGTATGATGCGCCGAGCCCGGTGCATGCGAAATAGATGAATGAATGCAAACATGCTGTTATGCTAATTTAAATATGCCCTAGTCTACCATCATAAGCAGGTAAATAAAAGGGAAGAAAGACGTGGGATTGGAAGACATGCACACACGCACCCACACTTATTACAAATTTGCCCTCGCTCGGAGGGACCAAAAGAATAATACAATCCGAGCAATGAATTACCTATCCTAGCTAATTAATTTATTACAGACCCTCTAATTTAACAAATTAAATGGAGAACAGGGATGGCCGCAGCCCTGCCTCGGGATACGCAAATGATGTATGCTCAATCCATCTTGCCCGGAAACCCGTACCATGCCATTGCTGCCTCTGTTGATGCTGCCCTGCTCCTCTGAAAATTGCCAAAGTCTTGGAATATGTTCTCTGCACACTGTAGAACACCATCGGCTAAGAGAAGTAACCACCGGCCATGGGAAATTTCCATCGGCTTCTTTCAAGTCTATCGGCCACATATTCTTTGCCGGTCGGCACTAAACACTGCCAATTGGGACCTGCAGTTGACAGCAGCAGAGGGCAAAGCAGTACATGGCATGGAATTTTGAGCAAATGTGAGCTTGGTCACACTCCCAATCATGTAAGGGACTCAAGGGAGCGTGACCCTCGACCTTTGAGCCATCAATTGTGCATTTTTGATGCATGATGGCCTAAGAGGCCGAGGTTGCAATTCAATGTGAAATGCATGCAAACAAAACACATGAATACCAATACCCTATCATATTGGAGTCAAGGGGATTGGCGACCGAGGGTTGAGGCGCGTTTTGTCACTTGAAATACAAACGCTCCTCAATCCCTATGCCCGGTTTGACACCCCAAACCAAGCAATGCAATGCATATATACAAACTTAGCTCAAATGCACAACATGAGGTTAAAATGCAAAACATGCCAAATGTAAGGCAACCTAAACATGGAAACTAAGTTAGTGCATTCTAAATGTGCCAAGTATGGTACAATGTATACGATGCAACTAGATAAATGCCATGCCAACATGCAAGTATGATACAATGTAAGCATGAGGACCAAAACGATGCAACATGATCATGCAATGGTGGTGCTAAACCATGAAGGGCAGACCTCAGTCCATCCCAAAACAGTGACCAAAAAGTGTCCAAAATGATGAACAAGCACTCATGCCAACATGCAAGCCAAAGGGATCCAAAGCTAAGGCACAAACAAGGGGCATTCCACTACAATCATCATGACCACTCATGGCATGGACTAAACGACCAAAAACAGATGTTCAATGCAGCAAAATACACCCAAAAACTTGTTGATATGGCAGCCCCAAAATGTCTTAAACATACAAGCATGCACAATGCCCATTTCAAGGCACAAAACTACAACACCTTAAAGCATGGGAAGGGACACAAATGACAATATAAGACCACCTCACATGGGCTGAAATATGATCTTAAATAATGCCAAATCATGAGGATAGTCTAAGTTAAGCATGCTAGGAGCCAAAATACTCAAGGCCTACAAGCCAAAATGCAAAGCAACTACATCAAGCATGTCAAACATGACCAAAACAGTGGCCAACAGACCTTAAGCATGACAAATCATGACCGAAAGCTTCAACAAGCTAAGCTAAATCATGCAAGCATGGAAGCGTAAATAGAAGATGCATTTCTATGCAAAAGGGAGGGATACAAAACAAAGGTATTATGCATGCAAAAGACCACAATCCCGACCAAAGATAGAGATATATTATGATCAAAAGACACCTAAAAACCTCTGAAATAGGGCCAAAATCAGTCAAGCATGCATGTTGCCTTTAAGCCAAAAACAAGGATAAAAGAGAGACAAAGGGGAGAGGGGTGTCCCTCCCCTATGCAAGACCTCAAACCATCTTCTTCACCACTGGATTTTAGTGGTGAAAAGATCAATACACCAAAGGTCAACAAGGCTAAAAGAAAAGGCACCAAAAGAGGCCAAAAGAGGCCTAAGAGGGGGAGTTCGACCCCCAATGCCAAAATGACCTCAATGAGATGTCTTAAGCATGAAAATACAAAGCTTTTTTCAGTTATACACAAAGCCTAAAACAGAAAACAAGATGGGTCAAAAGCCAATGCAATATTGGGGAAACTAGGGTAAAGTGATTACCCTTGAAGAACCCTTGAAGAACAGTTGGTCCAGCCACCCTCTACTGACCAAAATCAGTCCAAAACCTCAACAAACAACCCTCAATGCCTCTCAATCTCGGAGCAAGGTGGAATGGTGTGTGTGCTAGTGCAAAAGTAAGGTCAAAATGCACTTTTAGGCCAAGAAAACACACACAAGGGAGGAGAGAGAGGGAAATATAGAGAGAGAGTGTGTATGTATATGTGTAAGCTCTGGTTTTTGTGTTCAAAAACTCTAACCTAGAAGAAGGATGAGAGCTCTCTTCTTATAGAAGTTTCCTCTTGCAAAGCTTACCAAACAAGCTTGCTTAGAGGGAAATCCCTCCATACACGTGTATGGAGGGGAACAAAGTGGATGCCAGCTATCACAGCTGGCACAAAATATCTACTAAAAGTAGATGAACAGTGATCGGCCATTCAAAATTGCCATTTTGGCAAAATAAATGGCCGACCGGCAACAAATAGTGCCGACCGGAAATATACATTGCCGATGGCATAAAATCACTGGCCGGTGGCCTCAAGCCATGGCCGGTGATGTGTGGGGATGCCTCACAAGGCATTCCCTCCCCCTCCAAGGCAAAACACAAGTGTTCGGTGCAAAACCAGACACAACACAATCGAGTCGAGAGGTTCTGAGGCAAGGCGCGTAGCCGAGACCTTCGGGAACTCAAGACGAACACGAACATGGATGATCACCGAGTGTTCAAGCGGTGACGTCCAAGTCTTGAGGACGGTCAAAAATGGGGTGTCTACAGCAGCATTTCCATTCAAACACACATTTGGAGTTGCGCATTTCTTTCGCATTACCTTGCACTTTCCACACGCGTTGTCGCGCACATTTCACCTACATTGTTATGCACACCACTTGTTGCATTGTTATGCACTCACTACTTTTGTTGTCACGCTCGTTTTGCTTACATCATTATACGCACTTAGGTTACATTGTTTTGCATCCCTTCCGCATTGTTATGCATCACACTTAGGTTGCATTGTTTTACATCCCTTCCGCATTGTTACGCGTCACACTTAGGTTGCATTGTTTTGCACCCCTTCCGCATTGTTATGCATCACTCTTAGGTTGCATTTTCATGCACCCGTCCACTTGCGTTGTCACGCACTTTTCACTTGCATTGCTATGCATGTTTCTAACGATATTGTACCTATTGAGTTTCTTTCTTTTACAGGCACGATATTGTATGTACGGTTCATTTGAAGCTGGTGCAACAAGACGAACCGGACGGTATTGTATGCACTCCGCATGAGACGTAGCGAGAATTGTATAATTCTCTTACATCCTTTCTGCATGTAATGTAGTTTGGTTCGTTTTCGCATGCTTAAACTGTTGCATTTATTGTGCATATTTGCCTCATTACAGCTTTCTTTGCATGATCATAAGTTATGTTCGGCATCCTGCATGTCCTTTGCATTTTGCCCCTGCCTGCGGGCGCATCTCTTTGTTATCTTGCATGTTTGTCTAAGTCTTCGGCCTGGTCAAAAATGGGTCGTCTCTGGGCTTTGACATTCACTCCCGTCACTTATGAATTTCGAGTTTTGTCAAAGAGGGGCAACTGTAGACACCCCATTTCTGACCGACCTTAAGACTCAGACGTCATCGATTGAGCGCTCGGTGATGGTGCATGTTGTGCTCGTTTAGAGGTTTCAAAGTTTTGGCTGAGAGCCTTGCCTCCGGGCCTCTGAACTCTTTTGTGCTTCGGCTCGGTTTGTGGACCGAACTTTGCTTCTCTTCCCAGAGGGAGGGAGAGGTCTTGCAGACCATCTCTTTGTGGTCGTAGACCACTTTTTGTGGTCGTAGGCCACTTTTCCCGTTTGGAGACTAGTTTCTAATTTTTGGAGCCTTTGGCCACGCGCCTTGTCTCGAGAATGCTTAACGTTCTCCGTTTGGCGTGATTTTTGAACCACACCTTGTTGCCTCTGCCTAGAGGGACACTCTGGTCCGGGAGACCACTTTTGTGGTCGCATACCACTTTTGGTACTCGTCAGCTAGTTTTCAGGTCTTTTGGCCGCGTGTTTTGCCTCCCAATCTCTCGTCTTGAATCCGCTTTGGTTTGTTTTTGATACAAACCTTGTTTTCCTTGTTTGGAAGGTGGTACAAGGGTGGGAGACCACTTTTTCTCCTTGGAGACCACTTTTCCTTCTGCCAGCCAGTTTTCTGGTTGGATAACTGGCTTGCTTGGTCTTTGGGCCACATTTTCTGGTCGGCCACCACACCACTGCATTGTTTTCATGCCCTAGACCTCTCTCACCTATGGCCGACTAGTTTTTGTCTTTGTGGACCACTTGAAGTGGTCGGCCTGGTCGGCTGCTTTTTGACGCCTTTTTGGAGATATTTTCATCCAGCTGGCACAGCTAGAGGACATTAGGGCCATCCTCCATACACGTGTATGGAGGGATTGCCTTGGTGCTTAGCTTCTCCTAGAAGCTTTGCCTTTCCTCTTCTATAAGAGGGAAGCTCCCCCTCCCTCCTCTAGGTTCAAAAAAACCAGCTGAGAGGGATAGATATAGTGTTGTATCTATATCTCCTTGTTTCTTCATTTTTGTGCTTCAAAAGTGTAGATTTGTCTTAGTTTAACACAAAAACACACACTCAAACACCATCCTTGGGTAGCTGAGGTGCTAAGGAGTTGTTTTTGGTGTTTTTGGACTGATTTAAGCTCAAAGAACTTGCTGGAGTTGCGGTAGTAACGAAGGTCTTCAAGGGTGAGTCTTTGACCTTTAAAACCCCCTTTCTTGCTTAAGCTTTTGAGCCTATTTGCATGCTGTTTTGAGCTTAACTTATAACTAAAAAAAAGTTCCATTTTTAAGTTCTTAAAATAGTTGTTTTAGGTCACTTTTTCGTTTGGGGAGTTTTACCCCCTCTTGGGCCTTGTTAGGCCTTATTTTGAGCCATCCCTTTAGGCTCTTGTTGAACCCTTTGCATGACCTTTATACCACTGAAATCCAGAGATTTTTCAGTGGTGGAAAGGTTGTTTTGGTGTCCTAAATAGAAGAGGGTCATCCCCTCTCCTTGTGTCTGCAATACTAGCTTCATATGCCTTATGTTTGAGCACCTTTGATAAGCTTGTGTTAGCTTGTTCTTAGCTAGTATTTGTGGTTATTTTGCTGAGGCATACCACTGTTTTTACTTGCTTTGGCCACTCCATGCATGGTTAATACACTTGTAGTGTAAATCACACAAACTAGCTTTGTATGCTTCATGAGGTAGCATGTCATTTTAGCTTGTTTTCTTTCCATTTCAGCATGTTTTTGGTGATGTTTTGCCATGTCATGACTCTGTTTTGGTTTGGTTTGGTCGGCCCTTGCATGCTCCATACACTTGTAGTGCAACCCCTTGAAATTGCCTAACATGCATCATGCCTTAACATGTCATCTTAGCATGCTTTTGGCTTAGCTTAAAGAAGATTTTGTTCATGTTTTATCATGTCTAAGGTCTGATTTTGGTTGTTGTGGACGCGCTCCGAAGAACTCCCGAGAGAAATCTCGTTTTGTTCTCTGAGCTACCACAGTTCGGACTCAAATGTCACAGTTCTGAATCTAATCTTACAATGTGCGATGTAAGACCGATAAATCACCAAAGAGTCCAAATTCGGCAAATCGTTTTGGAAAATTGATTTTTATAAAGAAGTGCCAAACATGGACTGCTTTGCCAGATACAGAGTCGCCACCTAAATATATTATTTTGGGGGAATTTAGGAAACCCTGACTCGTGCCTAAGGCCACGTGTCCGTCATCACCAAAGTTGCCTCGGCTCGGGAACTTGGGTACGATTGGGGAAGGTCATCTATGAGCACCCCCGCTCGCCCAATCAAAGATCGGCCTATACTAAACATGATATCTTGTTTTTGAAAACACATGTGTTCTTATTCCGGTTAATTAGCTAGAATTACTATGTGATGCGCACAACACACAAGTATAGACTAGATCGCCTAATTTGGAACAAAGCATTGCATATCCGTTTGTTTGGAAAATAGTTTGAAGTTTGCTACCCGCAAGTAGGCTAAAACACGGATTTTAATGAATTGTTCCAATTCAAGTAATCCAACCTTCACCCACAAGCATTCATGCAGTTAATCACGTAAGCAAATAGCCTCATGGCAAGCATGCTTTCATGGCAACATTAACACACATGCAGTATGCTAAATCGTAAACACTCACAGTGTACTCCAAGCCAAAACAAAGAACTAGTTAGAAATCAATGCATGATCCTAGTTCAAGTTAAGATGGCTAATGCAACACATGCGAAAATGCAACTAAAATAGGCTCGGCTATTCTAGAATAGCATATGAAATGCAACTTGGTACATGTATTCAAATAAATGTATTGAAATACAATGCTAGTTAGTATGATGCACCGAGCCCGATGCATGCATTACAGATGAATGGATCCATGCATGCGAAGCATAAGGTATGCCAAACAAAATATGCCCTCTCGAGGGAGAAAGGGACAAAGAAATGGGGGTTGGAAGACATGCATCACACACACGCATACTTATTACAATAGTTGGCTCTCTCGAGGGAGAGACCAAATAAAGAAGCTAACTAGCTAATCTAAGCTAATTAAACTAATTATTACACAAAAAATTAATTAACCTATGAAGCACGGGTACTCCAAAAATAGTGCCGTACACGCACCGGGTACTTACCGGGTGCAGGTACGCATACCGGTACGGCTACACGCGTACCAGGTACGGCAAAAAGTAGTCGGGTATGTCTACCTGAGTCGGGTACAGCATGGGTACACCTTTGGTGTGTTTTGGGTACGTCGGGGGCAGAAATCAAATTTTCTGGAAAATTGAGGGGTACCGGAGCAATATTAAGAAAATTTTAATAACAAAAAAGAAAAAATGTATATACGAATGAAGTTTGTTTTTCCCTAATCTCATCAAAGAGGCGACTTTGAGCCAGACATCAAATCACCCTCGTCTTCGACTTCGACCCAGAGATCACCCTCGTCTTCGACTTCGACCCACAGCATCGGGTACGACTTTTTCTTCAATGTTTCATCACCCTCGTCTTCTCTCATCTTCTTTGTTTCTTCTTCTTCATCTCATTTTTTTTTTTTGGCAGAGATTAGCAAGCATCTATCATCTATTTTCGTCCCTTGCATATCAGCCATACCTAGCAACCAAGCAACTGGTCAAAATCTCTTCATCTTTATTTTTTTTTGGTTTTTTTTCTTGTTTCTTCTTTCTTCTTCACAGAGGTATAATCTGATGTTGATGTAGAAACAAAAAAAAAAAAAATTAATGAGGTATAGAACCAAGTTATTCAATCATATTTAGAACAAAAAAAAAATAGTTCATAAATATTAATAATCATAAATATTATTCCTCAACAGAATGTTAATAATCATAAATATTATTTTTAATAATCAAAAATATTATTTTTTATGCTTATAGGAAAATGAGTTCATCAAGCAGTTTAGGTTCATCTGCTGCAAGTGCTTCTGCTCCTTCCATTGATCAATCTAGAGATGAAAATGCTCCTCTTTGGGGCTATGTTACAAAATTAGTTAAAAGGAGAAAAGGAGGAAGTGGTAATACAAAATTTAAGTGTAATTTTTGTGACATTGAGTACCAAGGGTCATATTCTAGAGTTAGAGCCCATTTGTTGCTACTTATTGGCCATGGAATTAGAGTGTGTGGAATTGTGAAGAACAAGAGTGATCTTCTTTCTGAAATTTCAAAGGTAGATCAAGAAGCTGAGAACCGGAAAAAATTGGCAAAGCCAAAAAATGTTCCTTTACCACCTCCATCTTCTCAAATTAGTGCTAGCCACGGCAGTGTAGAAGATGTTGGAACATTTAGAATGGAAGGTTATGCACCAAGAAAGATAAAGGCAATTGGGAGTAGTCCTTTAGATAGGGCATTCAATCAAAGTGCTAGAGAACATTTACATTCTTTAATTGCTCGTATGTTCTATTCAGCAGGTTTGCCTTTCCATTTGGCTAGGAATCCATACTTTGTGGATGCTTTTCAATATGCTGCTGAGAATCAAATTGTTAGGTATGTCCCTCCTGGATATAATTTGTTGAGCACTACCTTACTTCAAAAAGAAAGGGCAAATATTAAAAGGCTATTGGAACCAACTAAAAAGTCATGGGATGAGAAGGGGTTGAGTATAGTATCTGATGGATGGACTGATGTACAAAGGAGGCCTCTCATTAATTTTATGGCAGCATATAATGGTGGAGCTATGCTTATAAAAGCTGTTAATTGTGAGGGTGAGACCAAGGACAAGTATCATATTGCCAAATTAATTAGTGAAGTGATTGATGAAGTGGGTCCTAATAATATAATTCAGGTAATTACTGATAATGCTCCAGTTTGTATTGCAGCCGGATCAATTATTCAAGGTAATTATCTGAAGATCTTTTGGACACCTTGTGTAGTGCACACTCTTAATCTTGCTCTTAAGAACATTTATGCTGTGAAGGAAATTGGGGTTGCTGCATATGCTTATGACGAATGCCATTGGATCACTACTGTGATTGATGATGTAATGTTTGTGAAAAATTTCATCATGAATCACTTATGAGATTAGCTATTTTTAATGAGTTTGTACCTTTGAAACTACTTTCTGCTGCAGATACACGCTTTGCATCTACAATTGTTATGCTAGAAAGGTTTAAACTTATATATCATGGTCTCCAAACAATGGTGATAAGTGACAAATGGGCTTCTTACAAGGAAGATGATGTTGGGAAAGCAGCTGTTGTAAAGGAAAAGTTGTTGAATGATGTTTGGTGGGATAAGATTGAATATATACTCTCATTCACATTGCCTATTTATGAGATGCTTAGATTTTGTGACACAGATCAGCCATGTCTACATTTGGTTTATGAGATGTGGGATTCAATGATTGAATGGGTGAAGGCATCCATCTATAGGCGTGAAGGGAAGGCAGAAAATGAAGAGTCGTCCTTTTACTCTGTAGTGCATCAAATATTAGTGGAAAGGTCGACAAAAACTAGCACACCTCTTCATTGCCTTGCTCATTCCTTGAATCCAAGGTATAATTCACATTAGACTCATAGTTTATACTTTAATTTTTTTCATTGCAAAATTTACTTATTATTTTTTTTCTAATTATGAAATCTAAGTATTATAGTGGGATGTGGCTTCATGAAAATTCCATTCGTGTTCCTCCTCACAAAGATGTTGAAATTTTTGAGATGAGAATCAAGTGTTTTAAGAGATACTTTCCTGATTCAGATGAGAGAAGGGTTGTCAATACAGAGTATGCAAAGTTTTCAGGTTGTTTAGAAAGTTTTAGTGACAATGACTCAATATGTGATAGAGGAGTAATGGAACCAGTGGTTTGGTGGTTGGCACATGGCTTTTCTGCACCTATGCTCCAATCCTTGGCAGTGAAATTACATAGCCAACCATGTTCCTCATCATGTTGTGAAAGGAATTGGAGCACCTACTCTTTCATTCACTCTATGAGGAGGAATAAAATGACACCACAACGGTGTGAGGATTTGGTTTTTGTGCACTCCAATATTTGTCTCTTATCAAGGAGGAGTCAACTATATACAGAAGGAGAGACCAAGTTATGGGACGTTGGGGGAGATGCATTTGATTCATTGGAGGGTTCTGGTTTCCTTGAAATTGCAAATCTTTCACTTGATTAGCCAGAGATGGAAGCTATTTTATTCAATGATGAAGTTGATGGAAGTGAACTTTGAAGTGTCAAGTTTAGATATATAGGGCTTTCTTTTGTTTTTTTTTTCTTTGCTTGTGTTATGGACTGAATTGGCCTTGTTTTTCTTTTGGTGTTGGTTGTTTTTCCTTTGCTTGGATTATGGACTGAATTGGTGTTGGTTATGTTGAATTGAAATATATTAATATTTGTCTTTTAGTTTTATAGTTCTCTTTTTAGTTTTGATATTTAATTTCAATTTGTAGGTTGGATCTTCTAACCATAATTATAAAAAATAAAAATAAAAATAAAAATATCAGCGTACCGCAGCCGTACCCGTACCCTACTTTTTTGGGGTTTTGCCGTATTGGCGTACCCGCACTCGTACCCGTACCGTACTCATACCCGCACCCGTGCTTCCTAGTAATTAACTAATCCAAGTTAGCTAATTATTACAAAACGAATTGAAATAGCTAAACGCATTAACTATTAAAGGTACAGACCAAAGCAAAACCTAGCTATCTAAGCATGGCAGCTAAGGAAAGCAGTAAATCAGGAGCCTCAGAGGTAGAGGAATGCATGCATGTCCGGTCGCCTCGTTCGGAAATCCAGAGCGATGCCCCGATTTGCCTCTATTTTCATTTGTTCTCAGAAACTTGCACCAAGCTCCAGAAAGCTGAAACTTCATCTTGGGAATCCTTTGGGAGGGTGGTCGACCACTTTTGGTCTCTCCAAACCCCTTCCGACCACTTTTTGTTGTTGAAAATCAAGAAAAGTGGTCGGCCAGCTACTTTTTCTGGCTGGCCGACCAATTGTTGCTGCTGAACTACAATTTGCTGCAACAGAGAGCAAGAAAGGGCATAGCAATGTATTTGCAAGATATGTGTGCACAACCACCCTCCCTATCATGTCATGAGCTCAAGGGGGATGTGGTTCTCGACCCTCGGGCCACCAATCGCGCATTTCAATGCATGATGGCCGGAGGCGAAGTTGCACAATTAATATGAAATGAATGCCCACAAGTAAACACAATAAAGCTAGAACTCTATCATGGATGATCAAGAGCGTCGGCGACGGAGTTAAGCACGTTTTCATTCACTTTCAAGTATGAAACGTCCCTCCGTTTCCCGTGCTTGGACTAACACCTTAGATTAGGATTCTGCAAGCAAGCATGGCATACACAATGCGACTCAAGCATGCAAGTATGCAATATGACTTAAGCATGCAAACATGCAATGCGATATGAACAACCAAACAAGGCTAATGGCATGCACAATGCTAAAGCATGTAACAACTAGCATACACAATGCTAAATGCTGAAAACTAGATGGCATACTCAATGCAAGGCATTCATAAGGTTCTAAGCATAATGTAATGCATGCATGCACAATGCAATGCAACAAGGGCAACTTATGTAATATACCAAGCGTGGCATGCTCAATGCAATATACATGGTACACTCAATGGACTTAAACCAAAAGGGTAGACCTCAATCATGCCCAAATCAATGGCCATTGGTGATGAAATGAAGGCACATAAAGCAAGGCATGCATGCATAATGCATTGGCCATCAAAGAGGCCAAAGGGCACAACTCTCAAGAGTACTCAATGAGTGACAAAAGTGGAAGTGTAACAACACTAAGTGCACTGAAATGAAGCAAGAAATGATGCCAAATCATTCAAACAACATAAGTAAAGCATGCTAGGGTCCTAAGGCATGAAGGTTAGCAAAGAGCAACACAAAGGAGGCATGCTATACATGGCACAAATGCATGAACTAAGCATGGATAGAGCTCAAGTAGGTCAAAACAAGGACCAAAACATGCTGAGATAAGGGCCCAAAGGCCTAGGCATGCAAGCATACGAGCTAAGCCATAAACTAGGCAAACATGGACAATACTCAAAGGCATTCAAAGCATGAATGAAGTAGGAACATGGCAATGCTAAATGCTCTGAAATGTCATGTTAAGTGATGCCAAATCATGTACACAACACAAATGAAGCATGCAATGGTGCCCAAAGCTTGAGACAAGCAAGAGCATTTGTACTACAACTATACAAAACATGAAGCATGTGATTAAGGCAACCCAAGATAGTCCTAGAACATGTTAAAATGAGTCTAAAATATGTATGGAAGTAGGCCAAAATATGCTATCATGAAGGACATAAGGCATGGTGCATGCAAGGCAAATAAGGTGGATTACACTACACCTATTAGGACCATGCATGGAATGACTTAAGCAACAAAAATCAGAGTTATGTCATGGCATAATAACCCCAAATAAGCACTGAAATGGTGGCTCGCAAGGAAGGGCATCAAGGCATACGCAATGGTTCATGTTAAGGCATAAAGGGGCAAACCCTCCAACGCATTGAATAAGTGAAAGATGCAAGTGTATGGCCATGAAACATGGACTGAAATCACATAGCAAGTGATGCCAAATCACTGAAATAGGCCAAGCAATGCATGCTAGTGGGTTCAATACACAAAGCTAACAAGCTAGATTGAACTAAGGCTATACAAAGCAAGTCATGGATGACCAATTCAACATAAATCAGACTTTAAACATGATAAAACATGAACAAAGTCTTCTTAGAGCTAAGCCAAAAGCATGCTAAAATGACATGTTACAACATGATGCATGTTAGGCTATTTCATGGGATTGCACTACAAGTGCAAGGAGCATGCAAAGGCCAACCAAACCAAACCTAAACAGAGGTATGACATGGTAAAACAAGCCCAAAAACATGCTGAAATGGACAAAACATAGGCTAGAATAACATGCTACTTCATGAAGCATACAAAACTAGTGTGTGTGATTTACACTACAAGTGTATTAGGCATGCAAGAGCCAACCAAACCAACCCAAAACAGATCTAAGGCATGTTAAAATAACACCAAAAACCTACTGAGATGGCCCCAGAACAAGCTAGTAACACATGCTCAAACATGAGGCATACAAGACTAGATTGTGTGATTTACACTACAAGTGTATTAACCATGCATGGAGTGACCAAACTACGCAAAAACAGTGGTATGCTACAGAAAAATAACCACAAATACAAGCTAAGATATGGCCAAGAAACACTTAGTAAAGATGCTCAAACATGAGGTATATTAAGGCATGTATTGAAGACACAAGGGAATGGGATGGCCCTCCCCTTCTTAGGACCTTAAAACACCAGGCGGTCCCAAAGCTCACAAAAAAGGCTCAAAAACAAGGCCAAACAGGGCCTAAGAGGGGGTAGACAACCCCAAAGACAAAAGTGATCTTAAACAAAGATCAAAAGCATGCAAAAATAGAACTTTTATTAGTCAAAAGTTAAGCTTAAAACAGCATGCAAGATAGGCTAAAAGCTTAAACAAGAAAGGGGGATTTAAAGGTCAAAAGCTCACCCTTGAAGACCCTCTTTATAACTGCAACTCCAGTAGCCTTTTTGAACTTAATCCAGTCCAAGAACACCAAAAACAAACTCAAGGAGCCTCAGCAACACAAGCAAGGTGTTTAAGTGTCTGTTTGTGTGTTAAACTAAGACAATACTACACTTCTGATGCACAAAAATGGAGAAACAAGGCAATATAGAGACAATGCTATATCCATCCTTCTAATGGCAATTTTCTGAGCCTGGAGGAGGGAGGAGGAGCCTCCCTCTTATAGAAGAGGAAAGGCAAAGCTTCTTGGAGAAGCTAAGCTTGAATGCCATCCCTCCATACACGTGTATGGAGGATGGCTCAAATGCTCTCCAGTTGTGCCAGCTGTCCCAAAATATCTCCAAAAAGGTGCCAAAAAGCAGCCGACCACTTGAAGTGGTCGGCCGACCACTTTAGGTGGTCAACTATAGCAAAAATTGGCCGACCATAGGTGGGAGAGGACAACACACTAAATACAAGGTGGTGGTGTGGTGGCTGACTAGTGAAGATGGTCCAAAGACTAAGAAAGCCAATTATCTGACAAGAAAACTAGCTGGAAAAAGGAAATGTGGTCTCCAAGGGAAAATACTAGTCTCCCACCCTTGTACCACCTTCCAAACAAAGAAAGCAAGGTTTGTACCAAAAACAAACCAAAGCGGATGCAAGACGAGAAATCGGGAGGTGAAACACGCGGCCAAAAGCCCCAAAAACTAGCTGACGAGCATCAAAAGTGGTATGCAACCACAAAAGTGGTCTCCCAGACCATAGTGTTCCTCTAGGTAGAGGCAACAAGGTGTGGTTCAAAAATCACGCCAAACAGAGAATATTAAGTGGTATCGAGACAAGGCGTGCGGCCAAAGGCTCCAAAAATCGAAAACTAGTCTCCAAACGGGAAAAGTGGCCTATGACCACGAAAAGTAGTCCATGACCACAGAGAGATGGTCTACAAGACCACTCCCTCCCTCCGGGAAGGGAAAACAAGACTTGGTCCGCAAACCGAGCCAAAGCACAAAGAGTTCTGAGGCCCGGAGGCAAGTCTCTCAGCCAAAACTCCAAAACCTCAGAACGAGCACAACATGCACCATCACTGAGCGCTCAATTGATGACGTCTGAGTCTTAAGGTTGGTCAAAAATGGGGTGTCTACAGTTTCCCCTCTTTGACAGAACTCGAAAGTCATAAGTGACGGGAGTGAATGTCAAAGCCCAGAGACGACCCATTTTTGACAAGGCCGAAGACTTAGACAAACAGGCAAGATAACAAAGAAATGTGCTCACAGGCAGGGGCAAAATGGGAATGACAATGCGAGAAGCCGAATATAACTTATGATCATGCAAAGAAAGCTATAATGAAGCAATTATGCAAAATAAATGCAACAATTTTAAGCAGGTGAATACAAAACAAACTACATTACATGCAGAAAGGATGTAAGAGAATTATACAATTCTCGCTACGTCTCACACGGAGTACATGCAATACCTGTCTGGTTCGTCTGGTCACGCCAGCTTCAAATGAACTGTACATACAATATCGTGCCTGCAAAAGAGGGAAACTCAACAGGTACAATATTGTTAGAAACATGCATAGCAATGCAAGTGAAAAGTGCGTAATAACACAAGTCGAGGGATGTATGACAATCCAACCTAAGTATGACGCATAACAATGCAAAACAATGCAGCCGAACCGAGCGCAGGTAAGGTGCGCAAGATAGCGCGAATAATACTATGTAATGCACAAAATAGTGCGACGCCCTAAACAGCGCGAGTGCACAAGACAGTGCGATGCGCTAAACAGCGCGAGTGCACAAGACAGTGCGAATGAGGTGTGCAAGATAGCGCGAATTATATGCAATGCACAAAACAGTGCGATTGAGGCACGCAAGATAGCGCGATAAAATGCATACACAATGCAAGCAATGGACACGGCGCAAAATAGCGCAATGCGTAAAATAGCGCAATAAAATGCATGTGCAATACAAGTAATGTACACAGCGCAAGATAGCGCGATGCGCAAAATAGCGCGATAAAATGCATGCACAATGCAAGTAATGTACATAGTGCAAGATAGCGCGATGCGCAAAATAGCGCGATAAAATGCATACACAATGCAAGTAATGGTCACAGCGCAAGATAGTGCGATGCGCAAAATAGCGTGATAAAATGCATGCACAATGCAAGTAAGGTGCACAAAATAGTGCGATGAAATGCATGCACAATGCAAGATAATACAGTATATGCAAAATGGGGAGGTATTCCAACCACACTGGAATTACGAGAGAAGTAAAAACAACCAAACGGGCGCGTACACAACACAACCTGAGGTAAATTCCAAACATGTTGAAATCGTGTAAGGATGGGGGGACGCTCAAACCACACTGAAATCGTGAGATGAGGTCCGAAAACAACCCACCCAAGCGCGTACTCAACGCACCTGAGATAAATTCCAAACACGTTGAAATCGTTTAAGGAAAGGGGAAACCTCTCAGCATAGCACACGCGAGAGAGGAAAGGGAAAATCTCTCAACGTAGCACACGCGAGAGAGGAAAGTGAAAATCTCTCAGCGTAGCACATGCGAGAGAGGAAAGAGAGCATCTCTCAGCGTATCACATGCAAGAGAGGAAAAGGAAAACCTCTCAGCGTAGCACACGCGAGAGAGGAAAGGTAAACCTCGCAGCGTATCACACGCGAGAGAAGAAAGGGTAACCAAACGCGTGCCAAACGCGAGAGGAGAAAGGTAAACCAAACGCGTGCCAAACGCGAGAGGAAAGGTAACCAAACGTGTGCCAAACGATAGAGGAAAGGGAAACCAAACGCGAAAGGAGAAAGGGAAACCAAATGCGTGCCAAACGCGAAAGGAAAGGTAACCAAACGCGTGCCAAACGTGAGAGGAATGGGAAACAAAACGCATGCCAAACGCGAAAAGAGAGGTAACCAAATGCGTGCCAAATGCGAGAGGAAAAAGAAACCAAACGCGTGCCAAACGCGAAAAGAGAAAGGGAAACCAAACGCGTGCCAAACGCAAAAGGAGAGGTAACCAAACGCGTGCCAAACGCGAAAGGAGAAAGGGAAACCAAACGCGTGTAAACGCGAAAGGAAAGGTAACCAAACGCGTGCCAAACGCGAAAGGAAAGGTGACCAAACGCGTGCCAAATGCGAAAGGAGAAAGGTAAACCAAACGCGTGCCAAACGTGAAAGGAAAGAGAAACCAAACGCGTGCCAAACGCGAAAGAAAAGGTAACCAAGCACGTGCCGAACGTGAGAGGAAAAAAGGGAAACCAAACGTGTGCCAAACGCGAAAGGAAAGGTAACCAAACGCGTGCCAAACGTGAAAGGAAAGGTGACCAAACACGTGCCAAACGCGAAAGGAGAAAGGTAAACCAAACGCGTGCCAAATGCGAAAGGAAGGATAACCAAGCGCGTACCAAATGCGAGAGGAAAAAGGGAAACCAAACGCGTGCCAAACGCGAAAGGAAAGGGAAACCAAACGCGTGCCAAACGCGAAAGGAAAGGTAACCAAGCGCGTGCCAAACGCGAGAGGAAAAAGGAAAACCAAATGCGTGCCAAACGTGAAAGGAAAGGTAACCAAACGTGTGCCAAACGCGAAAGGAAAGGGAAACCAAATGCGTACCAAACGCGAAAGGAGAAGTAACCAAGCGCGTGCCAAACGCGAGAGGAAAGGTGACCAAACGCATGCCAAACGCAAAAGGAGAAAGGTAACCAAGCGCGTGCCAAACGCGAAAGGAAAGGTAACCAAACACGTGCCAAACGCGAAAGTATAGGAAAACCAAATGCGTGCCAAACGTGAAAGGAGAAAGGTGACCAAACGCGTGCCAAACGCGAAAGGAGAAAGGGAAACAAAACGCATGCCAAACGCAAAAAGAAAGGGAAACCAAACTCGTGCCAAACGCAAAAGGAAAGGTAACCAAGCGCGTGCCAAATGCGAGAGGAAAAAGGAAAACCAGACGCGTTCCAAACGCGAGAGGAGAGGTGACCAGACGAACTGAACCAAAACTTTTCTGAATGAACAGTACATGTAATACCGTGCATGAACGGAAAAGAAACTAAAAAGGTACAATGTAACACAATGCATGATGTTTAAGGGGTGCAGTAAACAAACATAGCGGCACTCTAGAAAGCACCTCATGGGGTGAGTGGCGATAAACTGTTCTACTTTGACGGGGATTCCCCCCTCATGTTCCTCGAACACTTACCTTCAACTCATAGTACAAAGGTGCTGAAATGCTGACAAGGAGCAACATCTGCTGGGGAAGCCACGGATGCCGCTTTTCTTCCTGATCATGCTCACAACTTTCCCTATTTTCCAACGGGATGACAGACTAGGTTGGTTCAGTATCTAGAATCGAGGCGCGTACCTGCTACCTCAACCTATGGGGCTTCCATACAGATTGTAAGCCGGGGATACACCCCTGGGTATTTAAACCAGACTTTAGTCTCGGAAATTCCAAACCTTTGTGTTCTAGGCAACAACCATTCGAACTCTAGTTTTCACCAACACAATTGATCTCCTAGGAACTCATCGCAAACACAGCCAAGATGCCTCTGGCAGGAATTGGTACTCCGGGAGAGCACTTCTGATTGCCATTCTGGCATCGAAACAGTCAACAAAGTATTCTGTCCCCCTTGAACTCACAGCTCGTAACACAAAACCCTGTTCCTTCTGCACACGGCTCAAACGGGATACTGCTCTCTTGGAACACACAGCTCATAAGACAGTACTCAGCTTATTCTGTGTAAGAATTATTCTGCGCACGGCTTATTCAACCCACTGCTCACTCTGAACCCACGGCTCATAACACAGTACTTGGTTTATTCTACACACGGCGTATTCTGAACACTGCTCACTCTGAACTCGCGGCTCATAACACAGTACTCAGTTTATTCTGCACACGGCTCAAACGGGGTACTGCTCTCTTCGAACACAGAGCTCATAAGACAGTACTCAGCTTATCCTGTGCACGGCTTACTCAACGTACTGCTCACTCTAAACCCACGACTCATAACACAGTACTTGGTTTATTCTGCACACGGCGTATTCTGAACACTGCTCACTCTGAACCCACGGCTTATAACACAGTACTCTGTTTATTCTGTACACGACGTATTCTAAACACCCAGCTCGTTCTGAAGATAGTTCATTCTGAATGTACGAGATGTAGTGACGGAACTTGCAGGGGTTGAAACAAACTCAAATGCACCAAATTTTCCCTCTTTTCTTTTGCTTCGCAGCCCAAAACCTATGTAGCTTCAGATAGGTCCTGGTTCTACCGTTCTCACATGAACTGGGTCAAACCCTGCAGTTTTGAGAAAAAAACAAAACCTGTTTTGCACAAATGTAGAGAATGGCACAGCACTCTGAGCACAAAATGATACATTCTAAAATTGAAATTTAAGAAATGAGTTCTCAACTGGGTATTGAGCCTACAACTGAACACAACGCACCACGACTCAATAAAGGAAAACAAAAGGTAAACAACCTAAAGATATATATTGACACTCAAAACGACTCAAGACAAGAATCGAGACGATCAAAACAACACACATGACACTTAGACGTGGACAGGGAGCCTATTTCTCCAGGTATTGTTTCCCACCCTTTCTTATTTGTGATTCTCACATCACTCGGCCCTCAGGTTCAGTTTTTCTGAAAAAGCCCTTTCCTTACTTTTTCTCTCATCGCACATCTCTTTATTCTTCAATCTCTCTGATTTTTTATCCTTTCCCTGGGTGGTTGATGGATAAACAGAAAGTTGTGGGTTCATGCCCAGCAAATTCAGCTCACGGCTATTTCTTCCGACGACGTCTAGTCTATGCCCTTGATGAGGGGATAGAATATCTTGATTCCTTTCAATTCGTGCGTCGTACTTGGCTTGATACCTCGTTGCTTGGAGGATGTTGAGAGCTTTCAGCCCTTTTCTGTTGGCTTCAGTCGTGCCCTTTTCTGGCAGGTAAAGTGCCCTTTCTAGCAAGCATTGACAATGGGGAAAAGATAGGAAGCCTGACTCAACTGTGCCCCTAGTTCATCATTTTATCCATTTTTTGTTTTGGCTTTCTACTAAAACAATTTTGACCAAAATAAGAGTTAGATTAGCATACTTGTTCAACTTTTCTGATTCAAAATCATGCAAGTTAGATTGTGAGCACTGAGAATTTTCCTTTTTGGGTCCAAGAAATGGTTCAGTTTTGGGAAAATGGCACAATTTTTTAGAAAATTAGTCAACCTTAGTAAAAAATTCTCAAAAATTGTTTTTGCAAATAGCCACTACTCAACGAGCACGGGACCTACTCTTGAGATGCACAACCTCAAATCCAGGCACTGTATGGCAATGGAAAATTGCCCCTTGTTTGACCGCAACACATTGTATGGCAACGGAAGGTTGCCCCTTGTTTGAATAGCACCGCAGCACACTGTATGGCAACGGAAAGTTGCCCCTTGTTTGGATAGCGCCGTAGCACACTGTAATCAGTCCTCAGAGTGACGATCACAACCGAATTCTCGGATACAACGAAGGCAAAGATGATTAGAACCATTACATAGACAACATCGATTTGGAAGTGTTTGTAGCTGGACTTCAGGATGAAGTTGCCTACGTATCCTAAACATGGGAATCAAGCCTTATGTAGTTCGGGTTAAGGTACACTCGTGTAGTAACCCTCACCTTTTATGCTCTAACTTTTGCCAAGGCCGCCCTTCTGGGTTTTCAACCTTGCGAGCTTTGTTTTTCTTTTCTTTTCAATTCTTTTTTCTTCAGTTCTTTTCATTTTTGTTCATTTTTTTTTGTTTTGTTTTGTTGTTTTTTTTTATTGTTTTTTTCTTTTTTGTTCTTTTTCTTCTTTTTCTTGCTCTAACTTTTGCCTGGGTCGCCCTTCCAGGTTTTCGGCCAAGCGAGTCTCCCAAGGGTAAAAGTGTAGCTTTGTCCATGTCAAATGGTTTTAGGATCTCGAAGCCATCTGAATCCAGGAGAATGGCTGCTATTTGCTGATAATGTAGAAGTCCATCCAATGGGGGCTAAATTTGCCCCTAGTGTTGCGGATAGGAACTTGGTTGTCCTTCAGCAATACTTTATTCTTTCCTCCCTTCTGGGATTTAGCATTCTTGCTGATCTTCGTTAGCTTGAGAAATGACTCATCTTTCGCTCTTCAAGCACATTTGAAATTCTTTTTCCCCTAGTTCGAGGGTTGCTTCTGATCTAGCTTCACAAGCTTCTTTTGATGACACCTAATCTTCTTGATCTGATTTTCTTGCCCCTAGTTCGAGGGCTGCTTCTGATCCGGCCACACAGGCCTTATATTGTGGTTGACCGTTGAACATTCTGAATCCAAGTTCAAGGTTTGAAAGCAAAGGGGTTGAGTCTTGAGGCTGAGAGCAATCCTAAGATGCACAATGTCAAGAGCGATTCCACACAGGTCTTCGCAGGACTGCGCAAAACATTTTTTGAAATCTTTAGGAAAGCGACTAGTTGCTCGCGCTGAAGACAATGTAGAACCAATCTAGATCAAGTCAGGATCCTTCTCAGTACTCACACTAACAAGCATGATCTCATTCATTAAGGGCTTAGCATACCTCTTTTTCTCTCAGTTTGATCAAATTTTACAAATCCCGAGGAATTCCTTCCTCTTCGTTTTCATCACAATGTTCAAAAAGGTTTGAAAAACTTAGGTCGATGCAATGAATTCAATGCACAAAAAAGACACAGCTTCCGGTCAAATACTGCCATCTCATTCAGAACTTCTGGCACAATTGGCACAAGGCAGAAGCAAACACAGAAACATGAAAACCATAGCTGTTTCATTCAGATCTTCTGGTGTAACTGGCTCCACGGAAAAAATAGATCCAAAAGAAAGTAAAAAGACAAACACAAAACAAAATAGTGATGCCCGAGGTAACATCCCTAGAATCACCCGACTCCTATACAACAGGACTAACTCGATACAACAAGACAGACCCCAAACAAAAAGACTGACTCAAAACAAAGAGGCAGACTCAAAACAACACAACAGGACTGACTCAATACCCAAGCCAGAACGTAAAATAAACAGCATTCGCCAAATGCTCAAAACAGTGCGTGCCATATGCAACATCTGGAGTAAACTGAACGCTGCCCGCAGGTGGTTCGTCCACCCGATCACATACTCGTACTATCCCCCAAGTCCACTGATCCAGTGATGATAGACCTTGCTGAGCTTGGTGGGATGATAACCTCGTCATCGATCAAATCTTGCACTTCGTGGCGAAAACGAAAGCAATTGTTGGTGCTGTGACCGGTTTGTTGATGATATGCACAGTACTGGGTACCAACATGCTTAACTGGAAGGGGATTCAAGAGGGGGCGAGGCTCAAGAGGTTTGAGATGGCCTTTCTCAAAAAGGATTTGAAGAGCCTTAGACAAAGGCATATAGAGGGCATGGAAGACCTTGCGACCCCAGGGTTGGTACTTCGGGGTTTGTGGATTTTTGCTGGGCGCACTAGCAAAGGGTCGGCAGGCACTGGCTTAGTCTGCTGATTTTTTTCGGGTGCAGGATTAGATCTAACAGTATCGTTTCCAGTATGACGGCCCTTCTCCCGGTTCTCCCCTTGGCTTGAACTGCCCTCAGTCTGAGTGAGGAAAGTGTCATTCACAGTTTTTGCAGCGACTGCGAGTACCTGTTGCTTATTTAGTCCCCCGGCTTTCAAAGCCTCAACAGCCTGCAAAAGTTGTTCGTAAGGATCAGTGTCTGCCCCCATCTTGTTCTTTCTACTAGCCTTAACTTCGTCGAAGGTTTGGGTTGCTATGTTATTGCGAAGTCCTGTTGTTGTTGGCATGCCATTGCCTATACTTAGGATGGGTTCAGGTTGGCTGAGTTCGATTACAATTCGCCCCAGTAGCGGGGGCTCCTCCGGCATGAAATTTCCAACATGTGACATGGTCGACGGTGGAGCTGACATTCCAAAGGCTAGACTAGCTACAGATCTCTGAAGATCGCCAATCATTCCCATAAGCTCGAAAGTGGTGGGTTCACGGGTTTGAAATGGTTAGGGTTCCCAGATCGGGTGTGCGGCAGGTGACCTGGGTGGATGTTCCATTTCAACATCGATCTCACCTTGCATGGCGATTCCCTGGTTTAATGCTGCTACCATGACCACAATTTCTTCTGAATTATGTGTCATCGCGAGTCTGCTTAACTGAACAAGGGGGATATGACTGGTGGCTGACGGATCTGATGAACCGGTGAGCCTTGACTGGCCCTTTTCTACCTTGCCTCAGCGAAGGAGAACACTGGTTGCTCTGAACCGAATCTCTGAAGTAAAAGAGAAAACAAGCAGCATCTCAGCCCAATTTCACCAGAATAGACATAAACATAGCTGAATAACTGTATTCGACCACTGATCACTGTTCTCGAAATTACTGCCCCAAAACTGAATCTGATACCCGCAGATATAACTGATTCTCAAATACTGATGCCCGCAGGCCTGATACCCAGACTTGCAAACTGATATGCAACCTGTAGAGGCACACTCTAACAGCACATAACAAGCAAGTGAGAGCCAAAACACCCCTAAGTTGGGGTAGGGTTTCCCTGTCCTATTTTGTCAGAAGCTAGGGTTTCACTACGCAAACAGCAGTTTCAAACAACCTATAATTGGGTAAGCAACCTGTCCTACCTTGGAATAGTCACTATGGATTCCCAATATGCACTAGGTCGAATGGTCAAAAAGGGTGCCCCGGCAAAACCGGGGTTTGTGTTCCCATCATGGCAGAGCCCGCAACCGGTCAGCCTTATGGCACGCTTCTCAAAGCGAGCCTCCGGCAAACCGTTCAGGAATAGCATACGGCAAACACGGTGTCCTAGGCGCACCAATGCAAATGCAATGCAAAGAGAAGCATAAGTGTAGTCAAAACAAGATATCATGAGTTCGAGTCAAGTTCTCTAAGTCCCCAATAGAGTCGCCAGAAATTGTGGACGCGCTCCGGAGAACTCGCGAGAGAAATCTCGTTTTATTCTCTGAGCTACCACAGTTCGGACTCAAATGTCACGGTTCTGAATCTAATCTTACAATGTGCGATGTAAGACCGATAAATCACCAAAGAGTCCAAATCCGGCAAATCGTTTTGGAAAACTGATTTTTATAAAGAAGTGCCAAACATGGACTGTTTTGCCAGATACAGAGTCGCCACCTAACTATTTTATTTTGGAGAAATTTAGGAAACCCTGACTCGTGCTTAAGGCCACGTGTCCGTCATCACCAAAGTTGCCTCGGCTCGGGAACTTGGGTACGATTAGGGAAGGTCATCTATAAGCACCCTCGCTCGCCCGATCAAAGATCGGCCTGTACTAAACATGATATCTTGTTTTTGAAAACACATGTGTTCTTATTCCGGTTAATTAGCTAGAATTACTATGTGATGCGCACAACACACAAGGATAGACTAGATCGCCTAATTTGGAACAAAGCATTGCATATCCGTTTGTTTGGAAAATAGTTTGAAGTTTGCTACTCGCAAGTAGGCTAAAACACGGATTTTAATGAATTGTTCCAATTCAAGTAATCCAACCTTCACCAACAGGCATTCAGACAGTTAATCACATAAGCAAATAGCCTCATGGCAAGCATGCTTTCATGGCAACATTAACACACATGCAGTATGCTAAAGCGTAAACACTCACAGTGTACTCCAAGCCAAAACAAAGAACTAGTTAGAAATCAATACATGATCCTAGCTCGTGTTAAGATGGCTAATGTAACACATGCAAAAATGCAACTAAAATAGGCTCGGCTGTTCTAGAATGGCATATGAAATGCAACTTGGTACATGTATTCAAATAAATGTATTGAAATACAATGCTAGTTAGTATGATGCGCCGAGCCCGGTGCATGCAATACAGATGAATGGATGCATGCATGCGAAGCATAAGGTATGCCAAACAAAATATGCCCTAAAACTAACCATCGTTAGCGGTTAAGTAAAAGGGAGAAACAAATGGGGGTTGGAAAACATACATCACACACACGTACACTTATTACAACAGTTGGCTCTCTCGAGGGAGAGACAAAATAAAGAAGCTAACTAGATAATCTAAGCTAATTAAACTAATTATTACACAACAAATTAATTAACCTACGAAGCACGGGTACTTACCGGGTGCGGGTATCCGTACCGGTACGGCAACAGGTGTACCGGGTATGGAAAAAGTAGTCGGGTACGTCTACCTGAGTCGGGTGCGGCATGGGTACGCCTTTGGTGTGTTTTGGGTACGTCGGGGGCCGAAATCAAATTTTCTGGAAAATTGAGGGGTACCGGAGCAATATTAAGAAAAATTTAATAAAAAAAAAGAAAAAATGTATATATGAATGAAGTTTGTTTTGCCCTAATCTCATCAAAGAGGTGACTTCGACACAGAGATCAGATCACCCTCGTCTTTGACTTCGACCCTCATCTTTGACTTCGACCCAGAGATCACCCTCGTCTTCGACTTCGACCCACGGCATCGGGTACGACTTCTTCTTCGCTGTTTCATCACCCTCGTCTTCTCTCATCTTCTTCGTTTCTTCTTCTTCATCTCATTTTTTTTTTTTTTTCCCTAGTAAAGATGCAATTTCTGTCATTCCTGTTATGTTATAGAACATGTATCTGCCACTATTGGTAAGCATTTTGATTATTTACAATTGCATATTACATTTGATATATCTCCAATAGTTGTTGTCATTTTGATTATTTACAATTGCAATACACTTATCATTGTTGTCGTCATTATTATTATGGTTTGCAATTTTTGGAGGGAAATTCAATGTAATTGGAAAATATCCACTTGTACATTGGTGTGACAATATCTGCACACTGGACATTATTCCTCAACAGAATGTTAATAATCATAAATATTATTTTTAATAATCAAAAATATTATTTTTTATGCTTATAGGAAAATGAGTTCATCAAGCAGTTTAGGTTCATCTGCTGCAAGTGCTTCTGCTCCTTCCATTGATCAATCTGGAGATGAAAATGCTCCTCTTTGGGGCTATGTTACAAAATTAGTTAAAAGGGGAGAAGGAGGAAGTGGTAATACAAAATTTAAGTGTAATTTTTGTGACATTGAGTACCAAGGGTCATATTCTAGAGTTAGAGCCCATTTGTTGCTACTTACTGGCCATGGAATTAGAGTGTGTGCAATTGTGTAGAACAAGAGTGATCTTCTTTCTGAAATTCAAAAGGTAGATCAAGAAGCTGAGAACCGGAAAAAATTGGCAAAGCCAAAAAATGTTCCTTTACCACCTCCATCTTCTCAAATTAGTGCTAGCCACGGCAATGTAGAAGATATTGGAACATTTAGAATGGAAGGTTATGCACCAAGAAAGATAAAGGCAATTGGGAGTAGTCCTTTAGATAGGGTATTCAATCAAAGTGCTAGAGAGCATTTACATTCTTTAATTGCTCGTATGTTCTATTCAGCCGGTTTGCCTTTCCATTTGGCTGGGAATCCATACTTTATTGATGCTTTTCAATATGCTGTTGAGAATCAAATTGTTGGGTATGTCCCTCCTGGATATAATTTGTTGGGGACTGCCTTACTTCAAAAAGAAAGGGCAAATATTGAAAGGCTATTGGAACCAACTAAAAAGTCATGGGATGAGAAGGGGTTGAGTATAGTATCTGATGGATGGACTGATGCACAAAGGAGGCCTCTCATTAATTTTATGGTAGCATATAATGGTGGAGCTATGTTTATAAAAGCTGTTAATTGTGAGGGTGAGACCAAGGACAAGTATCATATTGCCAAATTAATTAGTGAAGTGATTGATGAAATGGGTCCTAATAATGTAATTCAGGTAATTACTGATAATGCTCCAGTTTGTAGTGCAGCTGGATCAATTATTCAAGGTAATTATCCGAAGATCTTTTGGACACCTTGTGTAGTGCACACTCTTAATCTTGCTCTTAAGAACATTTATGCTGCAAACGAAATTGGGGTTACTGCATATGCTTATGATGAATGCCATTGGATCACTACTGTGATTGATAATGTAATGTTTGTGAAAAATTTCATCATGAATCACTTATGAGATTAGCTATTTTTAATGAGTTTGTACCTTTGAAGCTACTTTCTGTTGCAGATACACGCTTTGCATCTGCAATTGTTATGCTAAAAAGGTTTAAACTTATATATCATGGTCTCCAAACAATGGTGATAAGTGACAAATGGGCTTCTTACAAGGAAGATGATGTTAGGAAAGCAGCTGTTGTAATGGAAAAGTTGTTGAATGATGTTTGGTGGGATAAGATTGAATATATACTCTCATTCACATTGCCTATTTATGAGATGCTTAGATTTTGTGACACAGATCAGCCATGTCTACATTTGGTTTATGAGATGTGGGATTCAATGATTGAACGGGTGAAGGCATCCATCTATAGGCGTGAAGCGAAGTCAGAAAATGAAGAGTCGTTCTTTTACTCTGTAGTGCATCAAATATTAGTGGAAAGGTGGACAAAAAGTAGCACACCTTTTCATTTCCTTGGTCATTCCTTGAATCCAAGGTATAATTCACATTAGACTCATAGTTTATACTTTAATTTTTTTCATTGCAAAATTTACTTACTATTTTTTTCTAATTATGAAATCTAAGTATTATAGTGGGATGTGGCAATATCTGATACCACGGATTTCTTTGTTTCTTGAAAGAAAGCAATATTAATAGATCTGTCCTTTAATAGCTTCTTGATTCTACTTTTCTTCACAAACTTTCCTAACCCCTAGTATTCCAAGATAAGAGCTTCATGATGAAACATATAAAACACTCAGAATCCCCCTTCCACAGCAACTTACCATTTTGCTTTTCCATCTTTGTTAACTCTCTCCTTATCTTTTAACTCTAATTCAATAATCTTGGCTAGTGCAACGTCTTCCTGCCCATTAAAATTGATCCTAAGAGTTTTCCCCAATTGGATAGTGGTTGTGGCTTCTCGGAGGAGGTAATTTTAGCTAGATTCAGCCTCAGACAAGTCTAATTGTGCAATTGCAGCAGCTGCTGGTCTGTATATGACAGATTTGGAGATGGATTTGTGAACAGCTTTGTGACCATAGAGTATAGAAAACTTGGAATACCCTTTGAACTGTGCCTTTTTTTTCTTTCTATTCTTCGCATTCCGCAGAGAAATAGAGTTGTTAGCAGATGGCCTAAAATGATCAGTATGAATAAGGCTCAAAATGTCCTTACTATTTGGGCCATCATTAATTAAAGGCCCAGGAGAAACCTTATGAGAGGCCAAGATCCCAATATTACCAAGCCTTAAAACACAATGTTCATTGGGCTGATCATTGGGCCTAAGTGAAGAACCAGGAATTACGTTATTACAAATCGATTGTGACAAATCCACCTCAAGATTAATGCCAATCTGAGTGCCCTCTTTAGATCTATTTAGTCTATTGTTGAAACCAGGTGTAGAAACTTGCTCTACACACCTCTGATTGTCATCATTGCTATTTGGCCTGAGCTCTAACTTCTCTAGCATCATTACCTCTACACACACTCCTTCCTCTCTGCAGCAGCCTCCATCCCTCTGTGTCTCCTCAACTACTGTGCTTTCCTTTTCTCTACTGTGACAAGTTGAAGGCTCCTTCCTCAGTGCTCCCATATGGACACATGCCAGCTCAGCTATAGTCTTATCGCATTTTGCTGCCACATCTTCATCTACCATATTTACACATCCCAGCTCAGCTATAGGCTTACCACACTGTGCTACCACCTCATCATCTTCTTTCTTCTCCTTGCTATTCTCCTCATAGATATTTTTTTCCTCTTTGCTACAGTAGCTTTCAATGGAGCTGCAAACTTCAACACCATTATGCTTCAAGATATTGATGTTTGCAATATGATCTTCGCACACAAGGATGGGGTAGACTTGACCCTTGCACTCTAAGAATACAGTTTTGTTAATAGGCTCCATATATGGCGTAGCCAATTTGATTTTGGCATATGCGAAAGACTTTTGATGAGTAGTATCTCCATCCAAACTGAGGACAGTACCCCACATATTTCCAATGTTGTTGAAAGTGTTTCTGTTCCAAAAATTTAGTGGTATACCATAGCACCTCAACCACAAACACCTCTCTTGTTCATAGTGAAAATCTGGCTTCCATACCCCTACCGACTGGCTATAGTCCTTGAACCATTCTTTGATATTGCAGATTTTAGAGTTCAACTCCACTTGGGAACTGAAGGTTAAGATTACATCACGCCCACCTCGCTTTCTGACTAGCACCTGATCCAGCCCTTTTCTCCTTCAAAACTTTCCTAATGTCATGCAAGGAATATTCATTCTTGAGTCTGATTATTGCACTCCCATAAAGCCAACCATGCCCAACTTCATCAACCTTCATGGTCGTGCTTACAGTTCCAACTACCACAGACGTGTTTCCTTTTAGTACCTCTGCGTAAGATTTTTGCCCTGCACCTGACGAATGGCCCCTGATGTTGTCTGTGCCTAAAAATCTGCTCATGGGTTGCGATCTCCTTTTACTGTGTTCCACCTGTGAACCCCTTTCATGACTAGCTTTTTTGACTTCTAGCTCTCTATCATCCACCAACAACCCATTAGCTTTTTGGATAGCAATATCAGCTGCAACAGAGCAATCGAACCTCACAAACCCAAATCTTGAGTTTGTCGCTACCCTTCTTTTGAAAGGTATATAAGCATCCTTCACGATACCAAACTTAGTGAAGAATTTGAACAGGGATCTAACATCCATTGATTGAGGTAGGTTGTCCACGAAAATCGTAAAGAGTCCATGGCTTGATTCACTGCGTTTTGATCCACCTCCATTCCGATGCCTCACTACCGGAATCCAACCACCATTGCCCCTCCATCGTTCCATTGCTTTCAATTCTAAATTTATAATGACTGGAATAAGTTATTGAGCAAATTTATTTATTTATCATTTGGGTTATTTATCAAAAAAAAAAATTATTTATCATTTGGGTTAATATTTTTAATATTGTGAAATTATTTTTAGAAACCCAATTCATCCCCTCTTAGGTTGCTTATATGGGATAACATAGTCCTTTGGGTCAGCAAAAGTCTCAGCACCAAAATAATAATTATAATAACAAAAAAAGAAATTTTTCAAAATTTTAGATTTATGATTTATATTTAATCTTTTATTGTGGGGCCACTCCATGAATGAATCTTGACTTTAAATTTTAAATTAAGACGCTCATGCCAAAAATTCGAATTTAAATTTTCTTTAACCGTAGGTCCAGGTACTAAAACACTTTGTCCATAAAAACAAGCTAGTATAAAACGACCAAACTACCCATTTATATATATGTTATAGGGGTCATTCACACCACTCGCCTCCCTTCCACTCTCTTTTTCGTTGCCGCTCTCTCTGTCACCGCCACCAAAACCACTCTATCTCCTCCCTCCACAGTATGGGCATGCAGATCTAGATCTATCACCACCGTGGAGCTTTCACTATCGCTGATGTAGCTAGCGCTTTCTTAATAGTGGCGGAGATGCAGATCTGGTTTGAAATGTGCTAGGGTTTTTATCTATGTGAACAAAAAAATACATACATAGACATAGGCATACATTCTATATGTAGATATGTATGTATGTGTATGTGTTTGTGTGTATGTATGTGTGTACTTATGTATGTTAGTATTTGTTATCCACTTGTATTTAGACTTATATGACTCATAATATACTATCACTTACTCATCAGGTATGGATCTCAATCCTACTTGGGGAAGTAGTTTTTTGTTTTTTTTTTTTTTTTTTTTTTTTTTTTTTTTTGGCTTTTCGAGCTAAAATAGTTAATAAAGACAAAATAGATTAAAATAGTCAATAAGACAAAATATTACATCTAAACCATAATTTTTTTATTTTTTCTCTTATAACTATCAAACCAACTATAAAAAAGCCTACTATTTTTCTAAACATAACTTTTTTAGTCAAGCAAAAATAGATAAATAGTAAAAAAATTAACTAAAATAGCCAAATTCCCAAACAAAGTTACATAAAAGTTACAATAATGACATAGGTTGATGGTTACAATTAAAAAGTGGAATTTACTCAATCACATGTTAGATTATAATTAGTTGGTAGTATCATGCAGACACAATCACATGATATCAACGTTACACTTAAATTTTACTTTATGTTTTGGTAAGAAAGAGGTTCCTCCAATTCAGGTTGAAGGGAAGCTTATCGGATTATAAAAAAAATTAAAATTATGTATATCATTATTTAATGACAAAAATAGAAAACAAAAATTTTTTTAAAAAAATTCTAACAAGAAAAATTTCTTTATTAGAAAAACACAAAATACAATTATGAGACACAATGACAAATCAAACTACTAGTCCTTTCCCAAACCCCATGGCATTGAAATACTTGCACATGATTATTCCAGACAGTAAAAAATTTATTTTAGAAATTGAAAGTAAGATGGAAAATTGGCACACATAACTACTTTGATTTGAACCAGTGGACATGAGCACAGATCTGACCAATTTATCAAAATTCAAGTAAGATGACCCAACAGAACAAGCTGTTGCCTCTTCACCCAAATTCTTCCACTCCATGACCTTTCTCTTCATCTCCTTCCCTTTCTCTCCTCCACCCATCAACTCTCTAACTAAGCTCTCAACCTCCTCTCTTTTCACATCACTGTTTATCTCCATCCCTATAACCCACTCTTTGCAACAGAGCCAACAGTTTGTCAGTTGCTCTGGAAAAAAAAAAAGGCCAACACAACATATGCAAAGACTTTCAAGAGTTGAATTCCATCCACAGTGTGTCAAGAACCCTCCAACTGATGGGTGACTCAGGACTTGTTCTTGAGGACACCAACTAGCCAATAAACCCCTTTCTTCAGTCTCAGTCACAAACTCTGGTGGAAGAATCGCCGAGTCACCAACGACCAAATCAGGCCTAATGATCCATAAGAATGTTTGCTTGCTATTAGCAAGTCCCCAAGCAAACTCAATCAGCTGTTGGGGTGTCATGACAGTGACACTGCCAAAGTTGACATAAACAACAGAGTTAGGTTCTTTCGAGTCCAACCATGGAAGACACTCATGTTCTTCTTTCCATAGATTTGATCCAATAGATTCCAAGTAATTTTCTGGGATTTGTTGGAGGAGGAACTGAAGAGGACCAATTGTGTATATTGGGGGATATATGGTTGATAGTGCATCAACAACATCATGCTCCAGGGCATCAAATGTATTTAATATGATGGCTGAAGCTTTGTGAGCTCTCTCAACTTCACCCATTGCAAAATCAACCATAATATCATTGGGGTCAGTGGTTCTTATGAAGCTTGGGATGTCCTTCAAACGCAAAGCATTCATGCCTGGTATCCAATCTATAATTGTATCTAAATGTCCATTTGTTAAATAACTCTCATCTGTATTTCACAAAAGATTTAGTTAGTATCAAAGATAGGCTTAAAATTACATCTATAAGCTAGTTAAGTTTTTACAAATAGGTATAGATCTAGTGTGGATATCATGCTTAATAATGAGCATTTCATTTACATGGCTCAGAGGCTTTAAGCCAACTTTTTTTTTTTTTTTGCATCTTTACTTAAGTAATGGTCAATTCTTATTTTTACTCTTTAGGTTGGTTTGAACTAAACTATCCTAAAAAAACTAAAAATAATTATTTAGAAAGGTACACTAAAAAAAAAAATGAATTTTATAAATTTTTTTTTTTTTGGTCTTTACTAAATTCAATTTTTTTTTAAAAAAAAAAAAAAATTGGTCTTTACGAAATTTAATTAGTTGTTTTATTTTAAATATTTCTAATTCAAAAAGAGGGGGGGAGGGGGGAGGGGGGGAAGAGATATACTATCATATATGGTGACCTTTTAAAATAGGCTATAAAATTATATAAAGGGGTGAATGAGACTTGAACTTAATATCTTTGATCTAACAAATATATATTTTAAAATTAAAATTAAAATTTATATTTTACAAATTTAAGAACACATTCCTTCGCAGATTTATATCTTATATTAACATTTCATTTACTAACTGACTGGTCGGGGTTGCACTATAAAAAAAATAAAAGTTTCGGAAATCAAAATTTAGGGATAAAATTATTTTTTAGAGAGTAAATATTTTTGTTACGAAAAGTGTAATTATTATATTTTTAGCAATGAAAATTGAACATTAGTGATGAATTATTATGTTTTTTAGATCAAATTTTTTGTTTCAAAAAATAAACCATTTTGAGACCAAATTATTTTGTCTCTAAAAGTGTATTTATTAGTGACATTTTCAAAATTTTGTTACTAATAGACTTATTTTTTACTTTTCGGGACGACATTTAAATTGGTCTCTACATATGTCTTTTGTAACAAAATTTTCACTTTTGGAAACCAAAAAATTTAGTCTCTAAAACTCTTATATGTTATAGTGTTGGTAACTTTTTTTATTGAATTATTTTTTACTTTATTGAATTTTTTTATACAAAGTAAAAAACAATTAGTTTTTTGTTTTTTATTTTTATTTTTTAAATTCTTCTGCACAGGATAAATCTGAAACGAATTTTTTTTAAACATAATTTAAAAAAAAAAAATTCACTAAAAGAAAAAAATAATAATAATAATAATTTTTTTAGTTTGATGCCAAACACCCCTCTAGGTGTAACTTTTTTATCTCCAAATTTAATTTTAGACGGTGTAAACTCAAAAATTATTAGTCATTTTTGAAATATCAGGTGAGAAACCACAATACCGATTGAATCTTGTTTTATTTTTTTACCATTTGACAAATGTTAATCAACATGTTTGACAGTAAAATTTCGGAAATGAGCCGTAGCTTGAATTGGTTGGCTCGAATTGGCTCGAAAGAGGGAGAAAAGAGAGGAAGAAGAGAGGAGAAAGAGACAGAGGAGAAAGAGGGAGAGAAGAGAGGAGAAGAGAAGGA